>BNCR01000009.1:9784856-9929856 GCA_014656515.1 Oryzias celebensis | reverse complement strand
AATCAGACGGATGTCAGGATGAGGGGCAGGCTTACTTCATGCCAACAGTCCTGCCAACAACTGCTACCAGTTTGCAGAATCTACATCCTAGAAAACGACTCAGGTTTTTTGGGGTGGGATTTTAAGAGTGAATATGTTCAATAAATGTATTTGTTGCTTCTCTTTTTCAAAAGGTCAGCAAGCATTGATACAATAAAATGACATGCATGCTGTTCCATTTTGGATCACACCGATTAGCATTTTTTTTGTTGATAAACTGTGTCATCATACAAGCAACTCTTTGCTAAAGTTCTCTTTGCTTTGCTCCTCTGGGAATCCCTACACTTGGACTTTTGTATAAAAGAAAATAAAGAAGGACTTTATAAATTTACATCATGTGTGCTGTCAGACAGAATCAACTGCAGGAAACTGATATTGCGTTACTGAAGCTCTTCTGCACAGCGTTCATGCAGCAGAGTCCGCTGCGTCTTGAATGACATTTGTTTGTTTGACGCTCCGAGCCAAAAACATCATCTGTGTTTACTCGGTGCTGGCATGTTTGGCAAAAAACTTGTCAATAGTAATTATCCCACTCCAGCAGAACATGACTGCTGTATTAACAAAAAATACAAGTTGTTAAGCTGGTGAGCTATAAATGTTGATCTGATGCCTGGGGGTGTTTTAGAGCCCAGTCCCTTGACAGCAGTCCATGGAGATGAATAGTACAAGGGTTGAAATTAATTCAAGCTTATTTCGGTGCAGGGGTATTGATAAATTGTAGTTTAACCCGTCAGGATGTACAGCTGAAGAATTTTAGAATCTAAAATGATCTTTTTTGAGTACTGCGATGGACTGGAAGCCACATTTCTGGAATCCTTGTGGACAGAAAGAAAAACTGCGGCACTGAATTTAACCGATGGAAAATAACAAGCAGGATTTGACAAATTAGTCTGAACACTTTCAACTGTCAAGCTGTTAATTTATGACTAAGCAAACTTCCATGTGTTTAAGTTTGGACACCTAACAGAGAGGCCCACAGCTGTTGGAGGTGACTCCTATATTAAACATGGAGGCAGCCGTGCTATTTATTTCTGTCTTTGCCTGGTGCTTTTGCAGTGCTATTTGTTTTAATCCTCTTGAGTGTGGTCAGAGAAACTGATTCCTGCTCACATTAATAAAAATAATATTTTGTGGAGTAAGGTCCAATGGTCAACATACCACATTTGTGACTCTTTTCCCATCCCCACAGCCATCAATCAACAGGGAGCTCTTTTTATTTGCTTCTTTCCGGCCCATCAAGAACAGAACTCCCTGTAGTTACATTTTACTGGGCCTGCATGCTCTCATGTGATGGTCTAACCTCCTTTTTTGTGGAGATTTGACGACTACGATATTTTTGTGCCTATTAGCATCTTTGAAAGTGACAGGTTCACGGGAAAGCTTCTGAGGGCGCCCCATCTTGTCATGTGATGACGTATCTCTGCTCCAAATGTGTTTTTTAATGAGTTTACAGCTTCTCATGACATATTCAGAGCTGTTAGGTCTCATTTTCATATAATCTGTGAAGTGAAAACATTTAAAAATGAATTCTTTACGAGCAAACTGTTAGGATCATTTCTGCAAATGTCACTTTTGATGTATGGTGGCATAAAACTGCTTTTATTGTACAGGTTTAAAAAGAGGCTCTTCGTCTCACCCCCACCTCTGCGTCTCTATGGGATCGCTCCCCTCAGAGGAGTTTGACTGAAAACATGCGCTCTTTAATCACCGGGGTGACAGCCCCTGCCCTGTGTTTGCTCCTCTGCCCTGCTGCAACAATAAAAGCAGGGTCGCGCTCCTTGTCAGCTCCAAGCATGATGTTTGAAGGAGGAGGGCGCAAAACATACGAAAGAATAGGAGAGGGAGGGTGCACGGAGCACATGCATGGGGGAAGAAGGAACTGAAAGTGAGAGCAAAGGCTCAGAGAAGTCTCGCATGCATGTCGGCCACAGAGGAACCACCAAAAAGGGCGGTTGAAATGCAGAATTTCTTTAAAGTAATCAGGATTATGGATGTTGAAAAGAAGAAGTTGACAGAACCCAGTGGGATTAGAGCAGCAGGACCTCGAGTATGTGTTGAGATATTGGGTAGCACGGGATCCCATGACCTCGTGACCCAGAGGACCTCTGCTTCTGTTTGTATGGCTGATCAACAAATGAAGGGGAAGACTGCAGGAGGGCTAAGTGTACGAGTGTGTGAGTGTTGGTGTGCCTCCTTGCTCCTGGCATGTATGTGAACAAACGTGAACAGGTCATTTTTTTAACCCAGAACATATATTTTTGCAGTAAACAGGCACAGATTAAAACTGCACAAACAGGTGTTCGGCAGCAACTTGCAAGCAGCATGCCAGCACCAGAGTGTGTTCGTTCATGCTCTGTTGTGTGTGCACAGCTTTGAGTGTTTGTCTCTGAATTCCTGTGGAGTTCACGGTGAGGCCAGGCCCCATGGCGCAGCGCCGGGAGAGCCCATTAATTACAGAGCAGTGACACTGCGACGGCTGAGGCCTGTAATTGATGCCTCCTGTGCTACAGGAGAGGCATTCAGTCATGCAGCCAAAAGAAAAGGGTGGACAGCCCTGGGTGGGTGGGATGACGGTGGAGGTAAAGTGGGTACCAGCTCCGGCACTTGCTTATTATAAAACCACCATGAACGATTCTCTTTGTTACTGCTGAGTCAGCGAAATGGGTTGATGTTTAACTGTCAGAGATGTTGAAAGATGAGGATCCAAAGGCAGAAATGAAGGGAGTGAACTGCATGTGGTTTTTAAAAAACAAATGAAGCACAAATTTAAAGGAAAGCCACAATTAAAGGGGACAGAGTAACAAATGGTGACAGAGATGAGAATCTAGAATCTTTGGAGTAAAGTAAAACCAAGATGAATACCATAGAAAGTGCTTAGCAATTGGACACAGATGTAGCAAATAACAGAAGCCATGTGGGAAAAACAGACTGAAAATTAAGCAAGAGATGATTCACAAGTGAATGGTTCTTCAGAATAAAACAGGAAATAAGCCTCAATCCAGACTTTAAAAAGGAGATATCAAATGGCTGTGTCTGAATTGGGAAATTTCCAGGAGACTGGGTTTTGGAATTGTCGATTAGAAAACCAAATGACAAACCAAATGACAAACGCACAATATAGTGCGTGAAATAGTGAGTTGTTCAGAAATTCAGAAACAACCTGCGTTTTATTGCACTGTACTGCAAAAGCTCAAGACTGATATGTACAAAACACAGCACACAAGAAGGAAACATTGTAAAAAAGAGAGCATTTTAAACATATAAAAGGTGCATATGCTCAAAAGGTCTTTAAAATATTCATATATATTCATATCAAAAGTAGAAAACTGTTAAAAATAATGAACATTTGAAATTATACTTCTGTATTATTGTGATTTCCATAATTATCCTGCAAATTTTGTCCACCAAGAATGTCCGAATTTCCTTTTTGGTCGTGATTAGTTTTCTTTTTTTTCAACTTATGGTAAAAAAATGACATATTTTTGGGAAAACTTGGGAAACAAAAGCATGAGATTAGACTTAAATTAACACTCTCTGTAAACTTTTTAATATCCTAGAAACATTCTCATACAGCTTTTCACTGCTTCTGACACCTAAACTCACACATACACTCCCTTTCCTTTTTTATAGTTTATTTTGTGCTTATTCATAGCAGTTGTAGTAGTAAATTAAAAAAAGTTTTTCTGCAGCTTAAAAGCCAGTGCACTCATGAAAACAAAACCTGTGAATTCCATTATTTTAAATGCGTGACTGAGTCTGATGCAGAGTCGTTTCAGTGGTTTAGAATTAAGCACAACGGTTGAGTAATCCAGCAACTACTTCTGTGTTGGTAGATTTTTATCATCACTCTTCACTCAGCAGGTGGAATTGAATCTGTCAGTTAGATGGTTTAATTCCTGGAAACATAAAAAATGCTGCAAAAAATAAGTAAGCACATTGCTTCTGTGGTTTGTGTAAAAGTCATTTTAACCAGCTGGATTTTAACCAGTTTGATTTTTCAAAAAGAAACAAAAACAGGCTTTTTGTCTTTGTGGATCTTGGCACAGGCTCTATGAAACCTATAAAAACTTGAAGGACTGGTTCAACATTTTTGTGATGTTTTTTTCCTATGAAGTTGGTTGCTTACCTTGGATGTGCTAACAAAATATGCTTCTAAACTTAACAAATGGATACAATAAATTATTCTGCTTGGAAAAAACATTTTGCACTTTCATGCAAGTTTTAAATCAAACGTTTTGCTTAACCAAGCAGTGGTTGTTGATCAGTAATAGGCATGTTTTCTAAATCACCGTTAAGAATGGACCAATGAACATGATGTTTTTGGTGTTCTCAACATTTTTTTCAAGTGGAGGAGATATATAAAAAAAAAATTCAAACAAAATTGTGTTTTTTAGTATGTATGTATTTGAATCAGTGTGAATCAGCAGAAGACAAAAAACTGTAGTTTAAAAAAGCATGTAGCTGTTACTGTATGTAGGAGCTACAATCGGCGAGCCACAAACTCCCTGCTCAGCTCCACTCGACTTGATCCATGTACATCTTTGTTTTGCTCATCTGAGCTGGATCAAAACTGTACAGCTGATAGCTCCACTCGTTTTTTTTTTTTTTTTTTTTTTTTTTTGCATTGGAAATATAATGTAAACTAGTGGGCGAGAGTGTAATCAAAGGGATGATGGGAAATGAAAGAAGGTTTACCGCCTGCAGTCCCACCCACAACTCAGAGGCAAATTTCTAATAAACTCCTGCGGCTCTGTAGAAACTATGTCCAAAAAAACAACACAGATTTTTTGATAATGCCTAAAAACAACAGAACTAAGAAATTAAAAAACCACTGGAAATGCTTTGAAAATGGATCAATGAGATTATTGGAGCAGGTCTTTAATTTTAAATAATGCATTTGATAGAATGTTTAACCCAGTGTTGCTTTAAGACATGTAGAAGGTAGTAAGAAGGTAGGTGTTTGAGAAAGTTGTGTCTTTGACAAGTCAGTGGACATAAACATCTTCTTTACTTGGTCTTCACTGAAAGTCGAATATCTGAACTGCAGGGAAAGAAGTGCTCAGATAGAAAGTGCACCTCGCTGTCAGTTAAGGATGAGCGATGGCCTGCCAGCTAAATGAACTCCTCCTTGTCAGGGGGCTTTCACTTCCTGCTGTTGTCCTTTGATCTGCCTGATGACTAATGACCACCCTGTAAAGAACCACGCAGGCATACATGGTGTCCCTGTGTGTGTGTATGAGTGAGTACAAGTGTGTGTGTGGACAGAAGGCAGGGAGTCCTCTCAGCCAGAGACATCCCCCTCTGCTCGCTTTGCTCTCTTGTTGCGACAGGAGTCACAGAGGAGGAAGGAGGAGGAGGGAAGGTGTCTGTGGAGACAAAGGTGACTCAGAGAGGACAGAGAGGAAGGTCAGGCTTGGGGCATCCCGAGACATGCTCCGTAACCCACACGCGGTGACAAGGCCACTTCACATGACGTAGATACCCTTCCTGACCTTTCTGAGTGGACTATCTTGGTCACACAGTTCTGGTCTGCTTCCAAAAGCAAAGTTGACCTGAATTGACTTTGCTGAGTTGGATGGTGTAATCTCATCCTTAATGCACCCCTGGCCCGGCTATCTGTCATACAAAGCCTTGACAAAGCCTGTTTTATCTACATTTCAAATCTGACTCAACAGTGAATCACACAGCTGAGTTATCGTTTCTTTCATGTTGACAGCTAAATTCTTCTTTCCTCCTCTTCCTCCAAACAGACCAAAAGACAGACAGTTGGCCCTTAGATAGAAAGTGAAATGTGAGAAATGAAAACCAGGTGTGCTAAAGATTGAGCAGACAGAAAGGTGGGGCTTCTGTGTTCTTAGCTGACCTGGGAAAATGGCTCAACAGGTCAGCAAGGGGTCAGAGCAGCAGGGAGTGGAGGTGAGAAGGTGAATCGGGAGGGCCTGCATAGAGGGCGTTGGGGTGAGTAGAGATGTGTTAGTTTAAAGAGGTCACCTTTTAGTCAGTTTGCCCGGGGAAATTACCTCAGTCTGGCCCTGTGATTGGTTATCTGTTAGGCTACAAGCACGCTCTCCCTTTGGTTAACTGGTGTGGCGCGTTTCATGTTGATTCATCTCTCTGGAACCACATGAGTGACAGTGCTTCTTGGGCGGGAAGACTTTGTCTTGCCAATTACTGCAGCCGGGCCCTTTGTAGCCTTCCTGCCAGTCCTTTAGAGAGATCACACGGGCTGTCAGTCAGTCGGCTTCCTTGAAAGGCAAGGAGTGATTGACAAGCATGAAGACTGACAGATTGCTGCAGTGGCTGTGTGTAGTGCAAATTATTGCTGCTGTTTAAGCATTTGGCCAAAGAACAAATGCATTTTCTGTTGTTATTCTTTCATTTAAAAAGATATTTGATATGATTGATGAAAATGACGGCAAGAAAGTAGATGTCGATCGTAAGTTATGTCACATGGAAGTTAAAGTCCCTCGTCAATGCAAATGGTATTTTTAACATGTTATTGAAGCATTTTTCTCATGATGGAGGACATATGAAAATAAATTTAAGATTCAGGGTGTATCCAGACTGGACACAGCAGGATATCTTAAAGTGAACAAGAGTTAGTTTCCTCCAATAATGCAGAACAAATTTTCAGTCTGAATACACCCAAGCGGACCCTGGTCTCTCTCTGACCCATCTTTCTAGGTGGTCTTGTTAGTTTCCGATTGCTCTGAGCTCCAGTTTGCTTTAAGTTTCCTCAGTCTGACTAGACTTTGTGCTTTAAGTGAACAACTGAACCAAAACAGCCACCGTAGCCGGGCATTACGTAAACAGAGAAAGGTAGAAAGGAAGTAACCAATGAGCCACAGAGAAACGACGATGAGACTTCTTGAGATGTGGTTGGATGAATGCAGGCTCATAACACAAAGCTTTTATTGTGATACACAATGATTCTTACACTGTGTTCCTGACAATCTATGTCATAAGCATTTATCTGCGTTACCTTATTAGCCAATGTCTCCTCGACAACCATCTTGCAGCAAGCCATTGCTAAACTAAAGCAGCAGTAAAAATTGTTGTACCTGATGGTAAAACAGACGTTCGAAACTGGTGAAATGTAAATTCTGAATAAGTGAACTGTTCTGACAAGGATTGCATAGCGTAGGATTTCCATTATTCCTTCTCTCGTGACTATTCAGTCCCAATGACTGAAGAGATCGTTTGTCACGTTGTTTTGTTTACAAGCTTTGGTTCAAAACAGAAGTGTCCGTTTGACAGCAGTCTGAATACAGACCAAACAGAGGGTTCAGGACTCGATCCAGACCAAGTTAAGTAAATTCGGTCTGAGTATTTCTTGATTCAATTAATTGTGAATCAGGAGTAGACAAAAATGCTGTTTAAAGAAAGATTGTAGTTGTCCCTTAGAACCTACAACGGCAAGCCACAAGCTACTCTCTATGCTGTCAGGGGTCAGAGCTCTGTTTCGTCCTCCGGTCACTGGTAGGAGTCATCCGCGAATTATTGAATCACTACATCTCCCATCTGCCTCAGCGTGCAGTCCCCAGATGCCGCTCACCTGAAATTCATTGACAATCATCCACCTGAGTCTTAAGCAGCACACTGAGCCTCGCTCAGTATTATGTATTGTTTGTTTGTGTTGTCTTGCCGAGCGTAAATCGTATCAAGCATATATTCTGATCTGACATTCTGTTTTCCTGACCCCTTTCCTGCTCCGACTCTGTTTGTTTGCCGCCTGCCACGACCCACGCCTGGACGGCAACATCCGAAGTCTGATCCTGGAAACTCCTACGCTCGTGATTGACCTCTGCTTGCCCAGCACTGCCTTAGCTTTACGGACACATAGTGGGTTCAATAAACACGGTCCACTTGGATCCAGCCGTCTGCCTATTTGTAACAGATGCATCCACTTGAAGACGATTCAATCCATGTAGGTCTTCGTTTTTCTCGTCCGAGCTGACATCTGGATCAAAGCCGGATCAAAAGGACTAAATCACAATAAAATTTTGAAAACAGATCAAAAGATGTTTGGAGTGTTACTCCAAACAAACACTAGCTATGGCAGCAATACATATATGAATTCTGGTTCATTAGTAAAAGAGCTAAGATTTCTTATAACTCCGGCTTTGCACCAGTTTCCTCATGCTAAGACATGACCAGCTGACAGAAGCATTTCAATGATAAAGCAGAGCACTTTCACAAACTCTTTGACTCGCCCATCAATAAGTGATCGAACTGACCCCGGAAGGTCCTGACCTCCCTCTAAAGTCACACCTTTTGACATTTAAATCAATAAACTGGGACTGCCATTCGTCCCGGGGACTCCAGTGAACTTTTCACACAGACAACAGTTCTTTTGAAGAATGCAAATAATATCCACCCCTCTTGAAACGTTTACAGGAAAAATCTGTGGCAGCAGCAAAGTATCTAAACACTCGCAGATGATTTATCACCCACAGGATACATCGGCTCATGTTGAAAGGAGATGAGGAGCAAAGCAGTCTGGGATCAAAGCTAAACAAAAATAAATCCAAAGAAAAGGGGAGTCAGTGTGCCTGGAAGGATGTGGAAATGGGAGGAGGTCGGTGTGATTTATGCCCCTTTTGGCATTCAAATCACCCTTAAACAGCCTCTCTTACTTTCTTTCCTCCTCGTATCTTCTTTCCACCTTTCAGGTCGTTTAACCTGTGGCTGTTGACTCTGACTCTATGGTGACAAAGCAGTGTTTTTTAATGACGCTGACCAGTGGTCTAGCCCTGGCGTCACATTCTCCACTATTGCCAAAAGCTGTAAAAAGTGACAGGGTCACACCTGTCACCTATGGCAACTTATTTTCAGTTAGAAAACCTTAAGTGTTGGCGGGGCTGGAGATTTACAATAGAAGAAATATGATGAAGTGTTTGTCTGTTGGATGTCAAAATGATTTAATAATGGTCACCATAGCATGAAAGAACGTCTGTTTCATTTTTCTAAAGGTAAGAAAGAACAGAAGGGAAGGAAAGGAGACATTTGGAAGGGACAGGGAGCAAGGAGTAGGTGAATGTGCAATGTTTGAGCACTGAAAGAGAGAAAAGAGGAAAAAAAGAGAAGGAACGCCAAGACTTCGGGTTTGATGTGGGCGGTTCTCTGACAGCTATAATTCTCCAGTCTACAGAATTTCATCAACACAAGTTGTGTTAAAGCTGTGCCGCAGGGCTGCGGCCCTTTCAAGTCCCAAGCTCTGACAGGTAGATTTATTAGTCTTGAAATTTGTACAGATCAGACGTCACTCATGGCAAACTGTCAAAGTGTCAGAGCTGCAATGCTCCTGCGGGAGCCCTGTGCTGTTTTAAAGTGTGTATGCAGGGACAGGAGGATTTTCTGCACCGTTTCTATTCAAAACACTCCCAGTGTTCGCCAGAACAAAGAAAAGTTGAATTCATACCTCCTTTAGGCTCCTGATCCAAACCTCTTTGACACAAGGCTGAAATAAAGAGTGACATAAATAATGAAAAAGCACATTTGTCACGTGTTGGCTGCAAAAAAGATTGTTTTTTTTTGTAAAAAGTAGTACAGGGATCTCTTTAAAGGTCTGAAAACACTGATTTACCAACACTGGGTCTGGTTACACTTTCTGGGCATAAGCTCAAAACCTCACTAAGACCAGAACCTTTGGAGCCTGAGTGAGAAAACTGAGCCAGTCATTCAGGGTAGGAGGGAGAATAAATTGAGTGGAGGTGCTGAGTGACACAGAGAGGCAAAGAAGGAGGAGGTAAACACAGGGCATGTGCAGGTTAACTTCACACTGCCAGATTTATGACCTGGTTTGTTGGCTCTCAACAGGATGGTTCCAACTTGTGAGGATGCATAGATGTAAAAGTGCAAAAGAAAAAAATAAAGGAGAAAGTTGGAAAGCAGGAGCAGATTGCTAGAAGGCTTGTGTTATTTGGGGGAAAAGGAGAAGAGTGAATAAAAGGAAATATGTTTGTTAGTGGAGAAGGGAGGCACAGGGTGAGTCGGCTCTCTTGGCTGCCTGTTAAGAACTTCCTTCATCTCGACATCTGGTTCTGATATTTCAAAGCTAATTAGTCATATTGGGGTTGTCTGAAGATAAATTTATCATCCAGCAAAGAACACAAACATGTTGAAAAATGAAAGGAAGTGAGGTGACACTTTGGCTGATGTTTAAATAAATCATTTCAGCGTGATTAAAAACGTAAAGCCTGTTGATGGCCGGTGGGAGATGGGTTGGGCGGGAGGGAGTGGAACTGAAAGCCAAACATACAGGCAAAGCCTTGTTTTAGCCTTTTAATAGCTGCACCTGCTCACTGCGTGGCCCTTCTTCATGCAATGTTGACTTTTATTTATCTATTAAAAAAAACCTGACATCTGTGACAACACACATGGCAGCCATAGACAGAGAAAAGACACCATAGTTGGGCATTTTTCACAACACTTCCTGTTTTATTTTGCCTAATAAACAGTTGGATCTCTTTATTTGGTTATGATGATTGGCTGCCAACACTGTCACTGCACCAGGAAAGCAAACTCCTGCACCATACATATTCTCTCAGCTTACATTGTACACACACTTTTAGATCTTTTCTTTCTCAAACAAAATGCACACAAGACACACAGTTGTTTGGTTTATAATACATTTATGAACACATAGTTTAGGTGTTATATAAATAATCAGTTTACTTTCATTAATTTAATGTGATGTTTTTTAGTTACTGGTCGTGAGGGGACCATTGTAGCTGCTGCTGCCTTCTGTCAGCTCAGGCCTTATATTCAGCAGGCAGCTAATTGGACTAAACTGTTGCCATAGAGGAGAAGAAAATCTTTATATTGACTATTGATTTACTTTCATTTCTAGTTAACTTTCTTTGATTTTTTTTGTGTTAATTTACTATAGGATGGATAAGTTAATATTGTGCTTGCTATATTTTGTGGACTTTCTTGGTCTTTTTCCTGTTTCCCACTTGTGTGTCTAGTTAGTCTGATTAGCCACAATATAAACCACAGTAGTTCCCTTGTGTTTCCAATCAATTATGTATGTTTGAGTAAGTTTTTTTCATCAGTTGGCTAAGTTGTCTTACTCTGTTAAATTTAAAGCTTCAGTCATTTTTTGTTACTTTGACTTGTTTTGAGGGTCCTATTTTGTTAATCTTGACACTTTTTGAAAATAAATGTAATTATTTACATTAAGAGGGCGGCCATGATGCAGTGGAAAGGGCAGTCGGCCCGTGGTTGAAGGATTGCAGGTTCGATTCCCGCCTTGCCCGCCCATGTGTCAAAGTGTCTTTGGGGAAGACACTGAACCCCACATTGCCTCTGATGGAAGGTTGGTGCCAGTGTTTTGCAGCGGAGCAGCCATCAGTGTGTGAATGCGTGAATGGCTCCGTGACTGTACTGCGCTTTGGGCCATCAATGAAGGTAGAAAAGCGCTGTATAAGCCATTATACCAATTAAACTACCACAGATATGGAAAACAAAGACATACATGGATCTATTTATCTGCAAGTGGGGCAGAAGCTTGTGACCTGCTGATTGTTGCTTCTTTGCCACAGCTGCAAAATTGCTTAGAAAACCTTTTTTTCATCTGTTCTTTATTCACAATGATTAGAATACAGAAATACTCAACAATGTTATTTTGATCTTAATATTCTTTATATATGCCCTCATTAATATTAAAAATACCACGACATTTTTTTTTAAATCAAAGTGAGTCTTTAAACATAATATGTAGCGTTGGCTCTGATACAGTCAACAAGGAAAATAAAACATATTGTTTTCAGTTTGCTGCATATCTTTGGGTTTCCACCAATATATTACTTAGAATGAAATCCAATAATAGTCTTGATTGTAAGACGTTATTAGACTAGAAATTTCATGTACATTATACATGACACTTGTGTTTGCAGAATAACCTCACAGCATTGTGAGTTATGAGCAGAAAAAGCAATTGCTGAATAATTCTGTTAACATCATCATTTTTAAATTTGCTGGCAACGTTTTTGAAGATGCATTTTGTTGATGATATGATTAAAAAGACAAGAACGCAGGCACCGCTACACACAGTACAGTGGATAAAGTTGGCCTTGCGGAAAGATGGGAGTTGCAAAAAAAAAAAAAGACTGGCAGTTAAAGTAATGTCTGTCAAGAAGAAAAAAGGCAAGATGAAAGAACATGTCAAAGGAGAGATGATATCTCTTCTGAGCCTGAGGCAGATGCTCACTCAAATACACATAATCACACGCACCCACAACTATACACACACCCTCTGACAGAATTTTAATAAAACCTGTCCGACGCCCTCTCCAAGAGTAAAGTGTGAGTGATGGCCTGGATAGACTCCAGCTCGGGCTCCAATCAGCCAAGCAGACACACACACTCACGCACACATGAAAACCTGCCCTGACTGACATTCATGCACATCGCTTGGCTTCATCCAAACTCTTGACGCCCTTTGTTTTGAATCCACTGTCTATATGTTTGTGTTTTCCTAATACACTTCTGCAAATCTAGTTCATGGATGTATCAACAAAGATGTAAGTGTATGAAATCAAACTAAACCTTAATGGGGAGAAGTTATTGTTGAAGCATGACCACTGTGGACAGACTTTATCAATATTATTGAACTCAAGATGGTGTTTCACGGAAGGTTTAATGCCTCATATTACCTAAAAAGTGAGCCTTTGGTGTGTGCGTTTGCTTTTGTGTATGAAAGAGGCCAGACCTCCACGAAGAGGCCTGTCTCTTTGATGTAATTTTACCTGGCGAGCCGACAAACTGCTCTGCACATCGGACTGACATTCTTAAATAGCTCAGTGCTCAGGTCTTTATCGATGTGTGTGTGCAGTCATTACAGAAGGCACAACAAGAGCAGCAAGATGAAACTGTGCAAATGCCATGTGGGCAGGGTGATGGTGACTAGCCGTCATGGCACACTTGTCAAACGGAGGCAGCAAGTGTCGGAGTGACATTCACAGAGGGGCAGCAAGACGAAAGCAAAGGGCAGCTGGAGGTCAGCAACGCTGCACTTTAATTCCCAGAGTGAGCCTGTTATAATTTCTGTGGTCAAAAAGAAGTTTGTGCTTTGAGCATCTATCTGCTGGATAAAGATTATGTCTCTGCAGAATAAGGTCTGCACAGACCGGGGATTCACTGAAAATTAACGTCAACACTTCTCTGCTTGGCTTTAAACCACAGGATACCTCCAACCCACCGACACCAGCAGCTGGGACTGTGCTTCCATGCATTCTGCAATAAATCCATATCAAGGGCACTAATCAATAGACACAGAACCAAACATATCACTTGCAATATCTTTTAGAAGAGTTATTTTGTTTCACCTTGACGGACGGTACTTTCACACAGCACATATGTCAACAAGGTAAGTGCCACAGAGTAGAAGTGTACCTTTTTTAATTGATCATTTCAGATTTCTACAAGAGTATTAGGGCCACCAAAAACAAAATCAAATAATACTTTATTTACTGGAATAAAGTAAAATAATGAGAAAAAAGTTTTTGGGGATTTGACAGGGAAAAGCCATGCTTTTCCAAAGATACTGTATAGTTGGCTGTTCAAGCCTCCATCATTACATGCTGACTAAATGCATCGATGCAGTCATTTATTATTATATTTTTAATCATAGGAATCCATGCAAAATAATGCATTTGGACCTCTGGAACTATACTACTGATAACACAAACGGCTCGCCCACCGGAAATCCACCCCTTATGGGTCAAGAATCTTCTTCTGAAGAGGTCCAGTGTTCTGCAAAGTCTTTTCAGTGTCCTTGTAACTTACTTATAATAAAACAATCAACAACAATTTTTACTTGTTAATTTAGTATGGCATGCTGCAAGACAGTTACTGGCAAGAAGACGTGCTGTGTGCTTTAACTCAGAGGATGCTAGCAGCAGCAGTACTGAGGAGACGTTGGCTATGAAGATAGGATAATAAGTGTTTATGACATACAGATTGTCGGAAAAACAGTGAGAAACAATGTGAACCACGTGAAAAGTTGTTTTAACCAGCCTGCATTCATCCGGCCACATTTTGATGAGTTGCTGTGTCTCATCATTAACCTTTAAGGTAGTTCATGCTAGAGGGAACCTTATAGAATGATGTTACTGGTGAGCACCAGATACTAACTGTTTTATTTTTTGCTTAGATTTTTTTTTCCAATGTCTCTTTAGGGGTTCCGTAGAAAAGAACTCACGGTGCACAGATACAACTCTTCTCAAAGATATTAGGAGAGACAAGTGGGGTTCTGTGTGAATGGTGCGCCAGCGACTGACCATTTTCAGCCAAAAGTAATCTGTATACATTATTAGTGAGACTTATTTTATGTGGCCTCTTTGCAGGCAAAATAAAAAAACACATTTTTAGTGACAAAAGGAGATGATCCAGTGTGTCCTCAGAGAACGTATAATTTAAATTCTGTCACATCCTTTATTAGAGAGATACTTTTTATGGACTGTTTATGTGGCTGTGTTTGCGATATTTGCTTTAACCTGTCGCCCTTTCTGTCCTTGGTCTAAAAATGTTTGCCATGTGGGTCATTCAAAAGTCAGAAAATAAATAAGATGTCACAATAATAGAATAGAAAATATTGGAATAAATTAGAAAATATATCCGCATTTTCTCAAAAATGATCTTCACTTAGCTGAAAATATTTTGTTCCTTGCTGTTTTGATACATCAGTACATCAGCAAAAATGTAACCAAATACTGGCATGTCAAAGCTACAGTTAAACCTGGACTTTGGTTTAAAAAAATCTTTTTATTTTATTCCTCCAGGAGAGCTTCTTTGCTCTCAAACTTTTGCAGACAGTACTGTTCAAATGTAGCCCTCCACATATAGTTTAGATTATTAATCTTGGCTGCACAGAATGCAGTTCATGCAAAAATACTGATAATAACAGGCAATAATGTGGATTATCTTGATGACACATCACTTGAAAAACTCAAGAAGTCAGAAAATGGTTGGAGGTTTGGTGTGCATGTAAACGGGTTCCTTGTGGGATAAGTGTGAATGCACAAAATAAAAATAATGACAGAAGTGATCAAAAGAATGCCTTTGTACCACCATCTCTGTTTGATGGTGTGAAGGAATGAGGTCACGCTGTTGACCCAGAGAACAGAACTTTCAGATCTCAGTCTAGCATTTGTTGAATGTGAAAGAGCAAGCCAAACATTCAAATTCTGAAAGGTCATGAGGTTTTTTGATGACAACTGTGATCTAAAGGCACAACATATTTGAACTATATCTAAAATAATTCTAAGTAGGAAAAGGATACTTTTCTTTTGTTAACGTATTGCTTTGCATTATCATCTTGCGTTATTGGTTTTTGTAGAGTAAACCTAATGACTGTATACAAGAACTGAACAGAGTGACCCCTCCCCCCTCATGTTCCTAATAGGAAGTACCTCTTGGCTCCAAGAAGCCAAAATCCCATAGACTTCTTTTGAGAAAAAACAGCTATTACTCTATTCTTTGTGTCTGTCAGGGCTTGAGCTTCCATCTCCCTCTCCAACCACCAGATGGAGTCATCTCCTGAACACTGACTTTCCCCTAAGCCTCATCTGCACTCCATTTCCCATAAGCCTCTGCCCTTTGTTCTCAGGTCTCACCAGCTCTTCCTCATCATGCATTCACTTAAACAGTATTTAGGAAGACACCACGCTTCTGCCCGGTGCAAAGTCTTGTTTAGCTATTGTATTCAGTCTGAGTATTTTATCTGCTGCCTTCTTGACTCTCTCCGTGTATTGTAACTCCTACCTGGTTTTTTACTTCATCCTGCCTTGCCCTTGTCTGTATGCTCTCGCCATTGAAACCAATTGCACATGAATCCAGCTGCTTCTGCCTCTTAGTCACAGAAGACTTTGCAAGACTCGGACACAGCAGCAGGCGTATCCACTCCTTCAAATCCAGCTGGATTTGGAGCAATGCTGCTGGAAGACGGCCGTCAACTTTACCGTTTGACCCCTGCTACCGAAACCATCATGGAGCAGCTCCTAGCCAACCCTGTGGCTAATCCATCACCTACTGTGCCGTCTCGGTCCACCTCGCTGCCAACCATGTCCGTGGAGTTGGGGAACTCCACATCATCATCCAGTCCTGTGTTTGGCTCATGTCTCCTGCTACCGGATAAATTCACTGGGAAACTTGAACATTGCAATGGCTTCCTTATGCAGGGCCAGTTATTTCTCTACCACCAGGCCCATCTGTATCCCACCGAGGCAGCTAAAGTTTCCGTCTCATGCTCCCTTAGCTGTGGAGATGCTTTGGAATGGTTATCAGCAGTCTGGTCTGAAGGCTCCGCGCCCTTCCATTCTTATGAGGCTTTCACTCGGTTGCTTCACAATGTTTTCCATCACATCATCAACGGTGAGGATCCTGGGAATCAACTTATGGTAATTAAACAAGGTGAAAAGACAGCAGCAGCCTATTCCATGAGATCTTGGACTCTGGAAGCCTAAACGAATTGGTCTCCGTGTAGTTTGAAAACAATTTTCCGCCGGGGCCTGTCCTTGGAGTTCCAACGAGAAATGGCCTGCCGCGACAAGAATTTGGATTTGAATCAAAAAAATCGCCTTGACCATTTTGTTAGACAATATCCTTAGAACCCGAAAATCCAGAGTCACTAATCCCAAATCATCCTTTATGACATCTGTGCCACTATGTCATAAGCAAGCCACACCTGGTGAACCCACGCAGTTGGGCTCCACTTACCTGACGCCAGAGGAAAGAGCAAGACATATGCGAGAAAACCTCTGCTTTTACTGCGGTCAGCCTGGTCACCTGCAAGCATCTTGCCCCAATTGTCCACCAGGACAGTTAGGCGGGACGGTGAGTGACAACTTTTGTACTTTTGAAGTAACGTTCACTGTAGCTGACAAGCCTATAATGTCTAAGGTCAAGATTGATTCAGGGGCAGTGGGTAACTTCTTTGATTTGGCTTTTCCCCTTGCTAATTTGATTCCTCTGCTTCCCTGCAATTTAAGGGTGGCAATTTTCCCCTAGATGGTTGTCCTAGATGGTCGTCCCATGGGTTCAGAATGTATGAAGTTCCTCACTCCGGATATTTAACTTGACATCTTGAATAACCACCAGGAAACCATCCGTCTTCTCACTATAGACTATCCTTGCTGCGCCATAATCCTGGGTCTTCCCTGGCTCGAGAGCCACGATCTTACTATCATCTGGTCATCAAAGGAACTCACGTTCAAGTCTGCCTCCTGTCAACACCAATGTCTTCAGAACAAAGCACAGCAAAGCGTCGCTTCCAATGTTCTCCGGCGCCACCAGACAGCCTGAGGTCACCATGTTCAACTCTTTTACTGTCTGTTCAACTTGTTGGTTGCTTCAAGCACAGGGGTTGGAGCTGTGTTGTCACAGCGCCACGTTCAACTGTCCAAAATGTTCCCATTTGCTTACTATTTTAGGAAGCTTAACAGAGAAAAACTATGACCAAGAGCTGCTCACTATGAAGGAGGTCTTCTCAGAATGGAAGTACTGGCTGGAGGGGGCATATCAGCTCTTCCTGGTTATGACGAACCAAAAAAACTTGGGATACAGCTAGTCTGAAAAACGGTTGAATCCCTGTCAAGCACAATGGTCCCTGTTTTTCTCTCGGTTCCCGTTTCAGATCACATACCGGTTGGGCTCTTAAGAATGGGAAGGCTGTTGTACTGTCCCACCTCAACGAAACCTCCATTGACGAGCCAATCGCTTCTGAGTCTGTTGTGCCCGCCAATCTGGAGTAAAAGTTATTCAAGTTATTAACTGACGAACCAGATGCTGTCCTAAAAGCATTTGATCTCACATCCAACAGATTTTCCTGAGCCTACTTTCAAGTGGAAGGGGTGTGGCCTTCTATGAAGTTCACTCCTGACTGGCGAGAGAGGTTGCCATAGAAATACTGACTCAGACCAATCACTGCCTACTGACGATGTCTGGCTGCAACATGGTGGTGTCCAAATCACAAAAAAAAGCTAGTAAATTGACTTTTTTTTGTTTTCCAAGCCATTTCTATTGGTGATGTCACACTCACTCAGTCCGATTCTCAAACAGAGTCAATGAGTACACTGCAACAAATTAATTTATATCCAATTTTAATGTGTTCTTTCTGACATTTTTGGTTGATATTTAGTAAAACAGTTGTCTTGGTTTATTTTGACTTTTGCTTGTAATCTTAAGCATTACCTCACAGTTTGTGTTTTGCACACTGAAAGTGCTGCATTGCAATCGTTGTTGAACCTAAGTTTTTATGGTCTATTTGACGAGACTGACAACCAGGTTCACATCTCAGTTTTCTCATCTGATGAAAAGTCATATTCTAAGAAATTTTAGAGCTCGTACCCTAGGACAGGAATTTAACATGTAACTTGCTAAGAGTAGTTTTTGTCAGGTTGTTTCTGTAAGATGATTCAGCATCAAAATACTTCACAGCAACATTCATGACAGTGCGTTTAGCTTCTTCACAAAATGTTATTCAAATTTCAGTTTTTGGTACATACAATATATTAAGTAATATTACAGAGACATTATAACATGAGGGATCATTGCTAAATTTACAGGTGAGCGTTCACCATTCGTGCAAAGGAAAAGGGACGAGAGAAAGTGGGTCAGGTTGATGAGAGGCTCCACGCAGACGCTGACAATAGGTACGTTTGTGTCAGTTAATGTATGGATAGACAGTTGATGTTGAGCACAGCTGTGTTTGCCACAAAAGCAGCCACATCTTCTTCGAGTACCGAAGGGTGAAGTGTGCTAAAAT
This sequence comes from Oryzias celebensis, assembly GCA_014656515.1. Taxonomy (NCBI): domain Eukaryota; kingdom Metazoa; phylum Chordata; class Actinopteri; order Beloniformes; family Adrianichthyidae; genus Oryzias; species Oryzias celebensis. The sequence goes on along the minus strand of BNCR01000009.1, from coordinate 9,911,048 downwards.
AAACACTAACCAGCAATAGATGGCATTAGATATAGTTCTGTTAACTGCAGTTCTGGCCTGTAAAAAAAAGAAGAAAAAGAAAACCCAACATTTTTCATAAAAACTATATGTTTATATGCCTTTAGTTATTCAGAAGATTGAAGTGGGGTTTTGTTGTTGCCTGATAAGTAATTTTAAATGTTTTCCGTAGCTTGCACAAGTGTAGTGACTATTTTGTGACAAATTAGGACCTTTGAAATAAATATGTAGAACATAAAAAAAACTTTATTCACAGTTTTTTTGAATGACTGTATTGTCAAAAGCTTCTAACTGCATAACAGATTTTTCATGAGGTGGTCAAACCTTTTCAGCAATTTAAATTATGTGTAAACAGAACACCGGGCGTCTCTCCTCCAGTACATTCCTGCGGTGGTCTTTCCAGTCCTGTCTGCGTGGACTCGAGCCCACGTGTACTGGTATGCACCATCAGTGTCACAGCTGTGCTGCCTGTCACTCACAAAGAGCAGCGATGAAAGAAGTTCCATTCCTCTATATTCCTTCTCCTCCCATTCCTGTCACCTCCTCTGCTCCCTCTTGGCCCTGAGAGCATGGCTGACCCCTTCCCCCCTGTCAACACCCAGGTATAATGTGACCTGTCACCAGGGCCCACAGTGCCTCAGGCGGGGCCCTGCAGCTGGCTGCCCTGCGGTATGAGCCGAAGACGGGAAGTAAGAAGGTGGATCTGTGAGGCAACATGACGTCCAACATGACAGCAATCCAACATTTTGCAAATGGAATACCTTTAAATTAAACAACTTGATCAAAAGTCAGATGAATTGCAAAACTGTCCAAAAATTGTCTTAAGTTAACTTTTTTGTCATGCAGCTCAGCAAACCAAACATGTCCTAAACAAAATAGAAACCTTTTCCACATTTTTCTTTAAAAAAATTGTAATTTATTAAACTTTTAGGGGGTTACATTGAAAAAATAAAAATAAATTGAATGAAACTTTACTTTAAAAAATGTACAATCTGAAACAATGTCTGTTAAGAATTGTCACTTCAAAACACACAAGGTCGGACATTTTTTTGCATTTTGTTCTTGTGTTTTTTTTTCTTTCTGTTTGTCTTGACTTGTTTTTTTCATATAAACTCTTTATGTTGTGAAAACCCTTTAAATTCATTGAACTGTACAGTGTGGAAGAAGCAGATTTACTCATATTTTTTCATCCAATCCCTATTTGTTTTGTTTAAACTGTCTGTGGTAGTAAAAAAAATGAAAAACATGTTTTAAACCTGTTTTCATTAAAGTAATTCTCTTAGGAATCGACCTCTTGGTGATTTTGAAACAGCTGCACTGAAAAACAGTTGAACCTCAGGGAACCCTACAGACCATCTTAGATCCCAAAATATACATACGTCAACTGAAGCAGCCTAACTTGTTTTTTTCCGTTAAACTTCTCAGTCTATTAACAGAATTTTTAACGGATTTGAGGTATTTACTAAAAATTTAAGTAAAGTATCTCAAAACCACAAGTGTGCAAAGTAAAACTTATAAGAACGCTTTCGGCTTTTTTTTTTTTTTTTTTTTTGTTTTATAAACTAATGGATAAACCTTGATGTTGCATTCTAATGCAAAGAAACTTACCCTAAACATGAAAACCCCAAAAGTTTAAAGCCTCTTTCAGGAGACAGCATCTCTTTAGAAGTTGTAAAAACTGGAGACCAAAAAGTTGCAATGGTTTTTCTCTGTGGTTTGCTTTCAAAAGTGCTGAGATGCATTTCAACTGCCACACTGTTTAAAAAGGCCCTAAAAACGAGAGATGGTGCCTTGCTCCTCTGTAATAATTCTTCATCTAATAACACATTTTTATTGTTGTCAATCTCAAAAAGAGTTTTTCTCTTTAATTTTGGGCTGCACAGCTTTGTCAGTGTTGGTGTTACAACTTCAGACTTATCAATGACAACAGCTAAAGTTTGAAAACTTTACTGTTGAAATGTTACTTGTGACTTATTCATTTTAAGTCAACAGTAGTCGACTTATTAGTCGAGTATTTTTTAAGTCAAGGAAGAAATCCTGAGTTGGAAGTCCCACATTAAAGCTTTAGAATGATCCTGCTTTTGCTTTTTTAGAAATCTCCTGCAGAACAATGATTAGCTCGTGTTTTTTCTTACAGTGGAAATGCAAATCGTCCCTGAAAAAAAGGTTCTTGGTGTGGAAAATTCACTGTAGATTCCTGTCAGTGCTGCAAGGCAAGGCGGAAAGTTCACTGCCACAAAAGAAAATCAAGCTTTACCTTCTGAGAGCAAAATGTTGCCTGTCATTAAAGCATTTGCCTGTAATGATTTAAACACAAACACTTAGCATTTCAGAGCACCACGGGGCAACGTCTCACCCTATTTGATGGCTTCCGAGCTTCCAACAACACTTGTGTCATGCGAACTGAATTTGACCTGACTTACTGCTGAGGTTTCTACAGTTACACCCTCCAGCTTCACATCATTAGACCTGTCAGAGTGAAACCCGTCACACATTTACTGTTCTGTAATGTAACATAAGCCTGTTGTGCCCCGTCATAAGAGAGTAGCCATGCTGCGGTACGATCCATTACAATGTACGTCTTTGTCGAATTTGACTTACTCAGAAGACGGTTTCAGGGACACGTTCCAGAGCGTGTGATTTACCAAGTCTGCTATATTTCACGGACGTACGCCCACATACTGCATTTAGCCTACACACAGGTGACAGTGTATGTTTGGATACGGGGTGTGTGATTCAGTGCCGTGCATGCTGTGGATGGGCCAACCCCCATTAGCAACAGGGAGGGGACTGGGGGGCTGTTGGCTCGGCTGTGGCCTGGCCTGGGCGCTTGCAGGATAATTTACAGCCCCTTCATCTCAGTGGAATGTGTTTGTAGCCAGGCGTAATGGAGGCCATCTATTCTCCCTGTCAGTGTTGGGAAACACTTTTTTAGCCTGCTATGGGAAGAAATATTTGACAGAGAAAGGGCAAAGCTGTCCCTGCGCATGGTAGCTTGCAAACAACAATGTGTGGGCTTCAGTGTTTTTGGTGGTAAGAGTGTTTGAAAGATGCTGTTTGTTTTATGTATTCTTCATTATAAATGTGTCAGGATGGAACAGCACGAGCTGCCCTCTCCAGTATTGATTCAGGTTTATGTTTTCACGTTAATAGAACATTACTGCATCTTTGCTAATATTAGCTGAACTATCCAATTAAAGTCATGGAAAGTCAACAGAACTTTTTGCATTACTTCATAGCAACAGGCTTGTTTTGAGAACATAAACGTGGTGAGGATTAAACAGCTGTGGACTGACAAACTCTCGGAATCAAGCAGACAAGAAACAGCTGCATGGCTAACAAGAAACAGGAAGGACAATTTTGGTAAGCGCACAAGAACAAGTCCAACAAGAGCGGTTCTGGCATTAAATCTCTTATCGTCGGCGCTGCTTTCGGTCACTTGAAAGCTGCTGTGGGAAGCTCTGAAATGATGGAAGTCAATGTATCACACTTGACATTATTCACAGACCTCAGCAAGAACTTTGTCATCCTCCTGAGAATCTGCAGACCTTAGGCAGACGTGCTGTAAGCTTAGCTGCAAAATGGCTGAGCTCCTTAGCTGAGCTGTCATACAGAAGAGAAAGGGAAGGACGGGAAATTAATCAAACACGCACTCCACCTGCTTGTGTGGTTTAGAGCATGAATGCATCTGTTAGGTGTGCATGCAAGTATCTGTTTGTGTGTTAGGTACAGGTGGGATGCTACTTTATTTAATTCCCCCTATCCTTTTCCACTGGAAGCTCCCCCTCCTCTTGTCAAGCTTTGGTGGCTCTTGTTAGCGGAGCAACAAACAGGGAAGTGACTTTGCCTGACAACCTAATTTACATTGTCTGCAGAGAGCGATCAGCACAGCAACCTTATTTATGCCACATTAGGGGATTTGCCTGCACCGCCGTCTCCAAGCTCAATTCATCAGATGGCTGCCTTTCCGATGCCGCTTTACTGGAACCTGCCCTTGAGAGTGCTGAGTAGCAGACCTATGTTTATATGTATACACAATTGTTCTGTCTGTATACAGAGGTGCCCAGGCATTGGTGAAGTATACTTGTGTGGCTCCTCTTTGTGTGCCCGAGTGCGTCGATCCAGGCGACTGATTGTGGTCCGCATTGTCAGACAAATGGACTCCATTCTGCTGAAGACTAAATTACAGCTGTAACTTCAGAGGGTTATCACAATGATTATGATGCCATTGTCATAACGGCGTGCCTGTACTGCAGAAAAGTGGCTACTTTCCTGCTGTGCCAGGGCTTCTTATTCAGCGTGTCCTCCGCAGGAACACTCAAATCCTTTCTTTTTTTTGCTGTCAGGTCTTCCTCCATTGACTTGTCAGCCTTTGTGAACGGTTCCGAATTACAGTCATGTAATTCCCACAGCACACACTTCACCGGATTGCTGTCTTGATAAGTGAGTTAGATGCAAAGTGACACAGACACCCACATGAAGTACAAACATGGCACACGGCTTAGTGAACAGAAACGTGCACGGAAGAGCTCTGCCAGTGAAACGGCGTAATGAACGACACCAAGGAGTTCATTATACACAGAGGATACAAAATGTCGGGTCCGGAAAGACTTGCTGAAGCTGCGAGGCGGCAACACATGTGGCTCCAAGTGCTGCTCATTAATCATGAGCCAGGGAATGATGGCTAGGGGACCTAAATCCATCTGTGTTGTACTTATGAGTGTATTATAAATGTTCTGTGCAGCTGCTTGACTCAGAGAGTAAACATCCGAGCAGTGCACTGCACTGTCCTTACAAGGACACTGAGCCTGCAGCACCTGTTAGTACACAGTGAAGGCGAAATCATCACCTGGTCAGCAATATCACCAGAACGCATAAACCAGAGGCAGCGAAAGGTTTTTGAACACAAATGCTTGTGCTTACTAAATCATGCAGATCAGATATTCAACCTCATCGCCCCAGCAGGACCCAGCTAGCTCTAACTTGCCCAGCTGCACATCCCCCCGGGGGGCACAGAGCAGTTTAGCCCTTAATTAATTGATGCTCGATGTAAAAAGACAATAAATGAGAGAAGGGTAAGTGCTGGTTCAGTATCAGTGTGCACAGTTAATGACTGTACAGGACTGTAGAGAAGAGGGTAGTTGATAAATTAGGCAGGAGTGAACTTTATAACCCACTCTCACCATTAGGAGGATGAGGGAGAGAAAAAGGGAGAGCCCAGGAGGAGCCCACAGAGGAAGGAGAAAGAAATGACAAGGCCGATCTCAGTGATGGAGTGGCTGTGCTACCCTCAGCTGCACACTTCTTTTTGCTCTCATTCTCATTCCTTGCCTGTTCAGACACAGACGGGACACAGAGATTCTGCTTTTAAAACACGTCTGCCAAAACCTGTCCAACCCATGAAATCCTGCTGCAACATCACACTACAGGAAATGATGTCCACAGAAGGCAGAGCAAAACTCATGACAGATGGACCAGAACAGCCGCACTGACATGCATCTGCATTCACAAATCACAGCTCACTCTGATAGGTCACACAGGTAGGCCAAGCAGCAACATCTCACACATTTATCTGTCATTTACTGTGGCAAGCTGGCATGATCCAGAGCCTCTCATGCACCAGAAAGTAAAATCATTTTCTTTGAAAAAGATCCATTAAACAGGCAGACTGCAAATCTGTAACCCTGAGCAGAAACAAGCTGGGGTAAAAAAGTGGATGGGAATTTTAGATTTTCATCATCTTTAGGCAAGGCTGCATGGTAGTGTAGTGGATAGCGTCTTCAACTAACTGTGAGAAGGCCCTGGTTCAAATCCAGGCTGGGAGCTTTTTGTGTTGAGATTGCACGTTCTTCCTGTACATGTGTGGATTTTCTCTGGGAACTCCAGCTTCCTCCCACTGACCAAAAACATGGTTAACTGATGACTCTAACTGCCCCCAGGTGTGTGGTCCTGTTCGGGGTGCACCTCACCCCTACCTAACAGACCCCGAGAGGGATTCTGTAAGTTAAGAAGGTGGACAGATTGATCTTCAAACCTTAATCTTAAAAATGACTAGAAGCAAACTCTTGAAGTATATTAATTCATGTGTCATGATTTGATTCATATTAGGTTTTTCACTTTTTGAATTATCGTATAAAAAAAAACATTTCCCCTTTTTACGATATTGAGTTTACTAGATTTACTAGTTTACTACATGTATGCTTGTAGGGATCTGTAAATTATCCAAATAATCATCAGGTGAGATGTAACTAGGCTGTCACAGAATGAGACAAGCAAAAGAGAAATAGATAACAGAGCACACGTTTTGTCTCTTTGGGGTCACGGGATTGCCAGAGCCTAATCCAGCCAATTGTGGGCAAAGACAGGACCCTGGACAGGTCACCAGTCTGTGACAGGGCCACAATCACACACCCATTCACACTTAGAAAGTATGGCGCACTGGAATTCTGTCCTCTATTCTCATTTACTTCTATGATCCTCTTCTCCTCTATTCTTTATCATTTATTTAGTATGATTTTCATACGGGAGAGATCCCAGATTCCAGGTGGATCGTCTGTGCTCCTGTTCGTGGCCTGGATCTCGCCTCTGGCTCGTCTCACACCCCCAGCTGTCCCTCAGTTCCATCTGGATGAAGCCAAGCTGCTACACTATTCAAACATGTAGTTGTAGAGTTAGATAAGCTAACTTTTCTTTAACAGTTCTGGCACATCCATCCTGGGAGGGGATCCCTCCTTTGTGTGGACATCCTTGAGGTTTCTTATATTTTTTCCCAAGATCTGTTTTTTTTAAGAGTTTTTCCTTTCCAAGAAAGAGGGTCTAAGAGCAGGGATGCTCAGCTTAGCTTAGTCAGTTTAGTTTAGTTTAGCAACCAGCTATTGTTTATATTCTAGAACTGACTTTATGTTTTTGTACAATGACTGGTGTGAAGCCCATTGAGGCAACTGTGCTGTAATCTTGGGCTGAATTGAATTGAATGCAGGGAATGATTTGCCCATATGGCCCTTTAAAACAAAAGAATTAACTTTGATTCAAATTTGGGGTTTGAAAGCGGCCTTTTTTTTCTTTTAAGTAAACCAACAGACACATAATACAAATCCATGTTTGGTCATTTATTGAAGTTCAGCTGCATGAACTACTTAACATCCTACAGGAACCAGCAGAACTTTTTTCACACTTACTGAACACAAGCGGTCTAACTGAACATGGCTTTGATGTGCAAAAAGTAAAAAAAAAAAAGAAAAGAAAGTTCACTTAGACCACGAAAAGTACAAACTGTTACCCCCCCTGTCATAGAGACAAATGCTCCCTGTAGGGCTCAGAGGGAAAAGTTTGCAGGTATTTTATGGGGACTTAATGATGTGGGTCACAAAAAGCTTTCTGTTGGTTGGAGAGCCCCTCTGGGTGGCACCTGCGGAGAAAAGGGCAGGCCTGTGTACCTGCTTGTGTGTGAAAATAATAAGTTCCTGTATAACTGCACTGGCTGTACTTGCCCCCCCCCTCTTGTGGTTAAACCACCGCTGCATGTTGTATTCATGCACATTATCTAATGTTGTACTGGTAAGAACACAGATGTAAAACATCCGTTGGTGATAAAATGTTGTTCAAAGTCGTTCTACATTTGAAAAAAAAAGATCTAAAAATACTTTAAGATGAAGATTTTACTTGTTTTTCTTGCTTCATACTGACTTATATGTACAGCCTTAAATCTTCAGACTGCAACTGTTTCAGCAACATTAACCTTTTCTACACTTTTTTCAAGTGTTCTTTCTTCACTCAAAACCCTTAAATGTTGAGTTCCCTGCATGTGACCCTTGAAGACAAACTTACAGCAGTGGGACAACAATTTTTAATGACAGGAAATGTATATGGGACTCTGTTTCACATGATTAATGACTAGATTCTTTATAATAAGCAACCTAATTACAGGAGCTATTAAAATTACATGCAGCCAAACCAATTAGGTAGTCTGGCTCTTGGAGTGTGTTTCCTGTGGGGGCATTTAAGGTTCATCAGCAGTAAAGGAATACAGTGATTTTATTGAAATATACAGAGGATTATAACCATTGGGCTATTATGACATGAGGATGTGTATGTATGAGGCTTTTATGAGGATACACAGAACTCAAAGGACAGAAACGGTTTGCTTGTCATTTGTTTTTCATGCACTGTTGTGCAAAGGGGTTTTCTTTGATCACTTACACAGCAGATTTACTTTAGCAAAACCATTAAAATATTTGCTGCAGTTCTGTTTAGCTTTACTTGAGTAAAAACAGACGTTGGTGAGGGCTTTGATTACGTCAGTAGTGATATGATTTCAAAGTTTGAATATTTTTCTTTTTCTTCTTATGGACACACTTTTAAAGTTTGAACTCTCATCGTACCATCTTTTTGAAGAAATCCAAACTGCATAAGAGCAGCCCCTCAACATGATACTGCAGCCCCCATGTCTGTTCTGTCGTTTGTAACTCTTTTATTCCAACTTATCAACAGCAACAATGACCATTGACTGCATATGTGAACTGAACTCAGTGATTGTGGCTCACAGCATATCTGTAATGACCTGAACTGAAAAAGAGAAGGATGACAGGGCGTTCACTTTTCTCTACTCTCAGCATGTTCAAGTCACAATACGTTATTGTCACACTTTACAAACAAGTTAATAAAAACAGGAGTGGAGTCACACTGACCTGGAACCGAAAGCGTTTCTTGAACTTTCTTTGTGACATGTGGCCTGAGGACTGAAGTTCACATGACTTTATCTAAGAATAATGAAAAGCTTTGATTAAAGCTGCATGATTCATGGTTTTTAATGAAAACACAACAAAAGAAAACAAACGACTCCCCATGGATAGCTGCCTTGGTTTTTCCTCATGCTTTCCCAGATTTGTGATTCAATTATCCCACATCCATCAGTAAGTTCTTTTCTTTTTACGCTGAAAAAGATGACCCTATGGGGAAACTGTCCAATCATATTTTGACCTACTGTAAAAGCGTTCCCAGGAGTTTTTAATTATGAATATTATGATTTTTAGCTAAAATCAAAAATCCTGTGTCATTTTCTTAGACGTAGTTTCTGCAGAGTGGCATTGGTTCATTAAAAATTTGCCTCTGTGGAAGGGACTGTTGCTGTGGAATAAGCCCATCCCCAGTTCCCATCATTACTGTGTTTACAATCTCTCCTGCTAGGTCATAACCCCAACCTAAAGTGACTAGAGCAACAAAAAGTGGAGCAATCCAGCTGTACAGTTTGGAGCAAGATCTCAGAACTGGGATGTACATGGATCTGTATGGGTGAAAGTGGGTGCATCAGGTCACAGCGGAGCCAGGAGCTTTTGACTCACTGTAGCACCTATGTCACAGCTACAAGCTTTTTCAAACAATATTTTATCATCTGCTCCTAATTTACAACGATTTGAATAAAGAAATTCTCAGAAATACAATTTTAAGCTCACAATTTTTGTCTTTATTTATGTCCTCATTCGGGCGAAAAATGCTACGAGAACATGTTAAAAACACAATTTTCAATGGAGGGGGTCTTTAAAAAAGAATCGAAACCAAAAGACAACTTATTAGTGTCTTAAACGTTTTGTGTCTAAAAATTCTGATGAGGCATTTGATAAATGATATTTTTGTTGACAGCTCAGACCTGAGATTCGAGTCAAAGCTGCAGTGTGCCAAACACTTTTCAGCTTCTTAATGGGTTTTTATGGTAAATCAGTATTTCGACGGGGAAGTTTTATGTGGAGTAATTAATCTCAGACTGTCAAGTTTGTCAGAGGAACCACCTTTTAAAATAAATAAAATAGTTTGGAATTTGTAGGACACACTTTTGGAGCTCCATCATTGACCCACATTTTGCACTTGTGTTTGGTCTTTTCTCTCCTCTGCTGTCCATCTTAGGCTTCACATCTGTTCCGGGGCTCTTTGTCTTTTCTCAGTGAGACAGAAACGAGGAGGAAGTGAAAGAGCTGCTGAGAGAAGATAAAGCTTTCTGGTATTGTCTCCAGCCTTCCATTGAGGAAGGGCTGGAGGAAGCTGAACAAGTGAGGGAAGAGACAGAGGAGTGGACCAGTCCATCCATCACGACTACGCAGGACTGACACAACAAAAGATGGAGTGCCGGGAGAGGCCTCTCAGCTGCGAGGGGCCGGGGAACTCGGAACAATATTTTTTGGCGTCTGTCAGGCTGTCCAATAAAAAAGGCCGATATATGAACTATCTAGCACTGATGTAATGCGCCTCATAAATCTGCTTTAATTACTCAGCGTGGAGACAGCCAGTGGGAGCCCACGTCTAAATTTATGGCATCTCCGCTTGGCATCTTAACGATTCTGTGCTTTTAATATCATTACCCTGTAATTTATTATGCTGCCAGGGTGCACACCCAAACCTTCAGCATAACTCTTGTTTATTTATGCCCGTTTAAAGGCCACTTCAGTGACACAGGCATTTAGCACATTTCACTTGGGCCTTAATCACTTGTTGTAATGAGGCCATTATACAGCAGTGTCCTCTGGTTGGCTCCGGCTGTGGCTTGATGGCGGGGCCAGGCCCTAGGAAGCCAGTGGCAGAGTTTGCTGGGTCACGGTCCCATATGTGGGGGTCTTGCTCCTTCCTCAGATCTGGCACTCTCTGAGAAGCTGGACTCAAAATGACAACATTCCTTCTTGGTTCTCATCCAGCAAATCCCAGAGCAGCTTTCCTGAAGCTCTTTCCTTCAGCTTCCCCACATCGACTTCAGGGCCCCCCCCCTTCATTTCCTACCGTTCACCTCTCATTACCCCTCCATCTTTCCCTTTCTCTATTCATCCAATCTGCACTTCTCTTCCCTCAATTTATCTTTCCTCCCCCTCACTTGTTTGACGGATGAGGAGAATGAACAGAGGAAGAGAAAGGGTAGAGTGGGAGACAAGGGTGGGGTGGATAAAAAATGAGTTTGGGGTGAGGACAGGCTTTGCGTTCCTGCTGCCTTGTCATGCTAATGGTTTCCAGATCAGCCTCCACATTACACCCAGGCGATATCCCGTCTCCTGCGCCTCCATAATGCTAGCTGTTAAATGCCTGCGCAACTGCCTCTGACAATGACATATTAGTTTTGCGCCCCTCTGCAATCTGATATCCCTAAGTTTGCCACCATACTAAAGATTTGATTAACGTTTTCCCATTTGGAGCCTGTAATTGGCTGCGACTGGAGCACAGGATAATCAGGCGTTTCTATTCGAAACAGCCAGCAAGCAGAGAGGGAGGGAGGGAAAAGCGGGCAGCAATGCTAACGAGCAAGCTAGTTAATTAAGCCTGCAGCAGAGTGGCGACAGTTACTGATGACTCCTGTGACAAACCGCCCCTTCCCTTCCTCTTCCTCCCTCTCCTGCTGCTCCTTTCATTTCCTCTGCTCTACACCTTCTTCCAATGTGGCCGCAGCATTGATGTGAGATCTAAAGACCACCTTTACTTTTGTTTTTTGTTTTTTAATCTTTTGCCTCTGAGAAGTAAATGTTTACAGAGGTAAAAAAATGTTAGTTGTCAACATGTAGAGGAACTTATTTGTGTTGTCTTTCATGAACTTGATGACTTGATTAAGATGTAAAATCAAATGTTTCAGAAGGATGTGTTTCCATGCTGACAATGACTACTATTGGATTATTTTGTATTTTTTATTTCTACATAAATAATGTAGTGTTTAGTTTATCTCTGGAAGCACATGAGCTCTGCCTGATACCCGATATCACATTTATATGTGCTAGATGTAATTTCTCACCTCTTAAAAATCTACCAATCAAAACCAGAAGCTTTCTATGTTTCTGTGCTCTTTTAATTTAATTTGATTTGATTTATATAGCCCACAATCAAAACCATAGCTGTCTCAATGGGCTTCAGACCAGTATTTATGTAAAGAACATAAAGTCAATCATAAAAGGATCAACAATAGCTGGTTGGGAAAGTAAACTAAACAGAGTAAGTTAAACCAGCTCGGTGGCCTTGTGGTAACGTGCCCACCCTGAGACTGAAAGGTCATGAGTTTAAACCCAGGCCGAGCCATACCAAAGACTCTAAAAATGGGACCAATGCCTCCTTGCTTGACACTCCACATTTAGAGGTTGGATTGGGGGGGGGTTAAACCACCTGCTGTGACATCCTAAAAGCTAGCTTGTAGCTTGTGGTTCAACAATGAGACACAGCAACATTGAAACATGATCGGGTGAATGCAGGCTGGTTAAAACCACTTTTAACGTGATACACGTTGTTTCTCACGGTTTTCGCGACAATCTATATGTCATAAACGCTTCTCATTCTATTGTCATAGCTGACGTCTCCTCAGTACTGCAGCTGCTAACATCCTCTGAGTTAAAGCACACACAGCACGTCTTCTTGCCAGTAACCGTCTTGCAGCACGCCTCCACCGTAGCAAAGTAAAAATTGTTTTTCCTGACATTCAAAACTGATAATTGAAATACAAATTTTAATAGGTTAACCATCCCAGCAAGGATTTTAAAGCTGCACATCCAACTTACTCTTGTTGTTTTGACCCGCCTGATAATTCTTGCCCCAATGACTTAAGAGATCTTTAGTCACATGGTTTTGTTTACAAGCTTTGGTCCTTGAAATCTCTCGTAGACGCCAGTCTTAATGCAGACCAAATGCAATCTTCAGGACTTGATCCAAAACAAGTTTGTGGACTTGGACTGAACGATTTTGCTAGTCTGAATAAACCTTTCAGCACTTTTGATTTTATAAGTTACACTAAGTCAAAAGAAAAAATGTCCTAAACTAAAACAAAACAAGTTTAAAATGAAGCACTGACTTCTTGAAATATGTACATGAAGGAGTTTCGGGACTTTCTGATTTCTGATGTCACATTGCAAACTGAAATATCACAGGAACATTTTTGAAAATCCAAAAAGTATTTTTAAAAGAAACAGCCTGCTGTACTTTGCTTCAGTAAAGTAATTGCCAGTCAGTCGCAGCGTTGCGCGTCTGACAGCTTATTTAGCTGATGGCTGTCACTGAGCTGTAAAACAGCAATTAAATGAGTGTGGGATTCATCATGTTCATGTCACAGCCTTGTCTGCTGACATCGCTCTCAGACACGCAAAACTCTCCCTTGCAGACAATCAGTCAGCACCAGTCAGACAGTAAAACCAGTACTTCTCAATTAAGCAGCTAAATTAAACCACAACAACAGAAAATTGGCTACATTTCGGGCTTCATCATGGTTTATTCCTTTATTGTTGGTGTTGGATTTCAGAGCAGTGGTGGGAGATGAGACTTTCTCTCCATTTCGATAAATGAAGTTGTGATTGAATAATGTTTTGTGCAATACGGGGAAGTGCTGTTCCACCAAACACAATGGATCTTGTTACAAGATAACATTTAAGTTGATATTGGATGCTGTATTTTGTTGCCAGCTTTGAACCTGTTGGAGCCAGCATGTCTGCAGAGCAAAACAAGATGCCCTTATGTAGAAACTGGATAAACTGGCTGCTGGAGTAACAGAAAGTTTGCTAAGGTACGGTCTCATTGAAACAGATCCAATAAATCCAGATGTGCCTTTTTTGTGTTTTGGAACAAATGTCACTCTGATGCTATGCTCACACTGGGGTCGAAAACGTGTATTGAAGTATAGCTTTCAATTCAAAGTTGATATGAACACTCATAAATGCACGTTTCTGCATTCTAAACTCCTGTGTTCACGAGTAACGACGCAAGTTTTTAAGCCCGTTTTTTAGGCTCTATATCCATTGAACCGGCGTTAAAAGTTAAACTTTTACCAATCAGGGTCTCAGATTTGGTAGTGACATCTGGGTAGTGTCCTTTGGAATACATGGAAGTGTCAACCGTTTGAAAATCAATCATAGAGAAGGAAGTAATAATTGTGGTTTGTGCCCAGACTGAATTGTATGACAGCAAGTATTTCACATATCGGAATAAAGCTGTCAAAGAAAAGCCTGGAGCAAAACTCACAAGATTTGCATACTAAGCTTCTTCCGTGAGTCCATGCGCTAGTATGAGATAGCGACAGTTCAGTGTGAACACCATGAGCTAAAGGCGTATTCGAGAATGCCCAATGAGTGCGTTCTTGACCGTGCTTCACTTGACTGTTAGAACATAGAACTCGTTTTTATTCTCACCCCCATCCGCTCAAAAAGCGTTATAGGAACCTACTAATCATTGTATTGGACGTGACCTGCAATCCATTTGACTGTGACTTTAAGAAGTAGCGTTAAGGAGATACATTTGCAACAGGCCATTTTGAAGGCTGCTCACAATGCATGGACATGTAGATCCTAAACCCAACTAGGGCTGCATCCTCAAGCCTGCTATTGATATTTGTGGTGTGTGTGTGTCTGTGTTGGAAGGTCCAACTCTTGGAGTGCTGACAGTAGATGACAGCTGGTTTAAACAAAAGCTCTTGGCTGTCCAGAATAAGAGATCACTGTTTTGTCTGCCTACCTGTTCACACTCTGTCTGCATGTGTGCACCTGTGTGTGTGTGTGTGTGTGTGTATTCAGTGATGAGTTGCCACACTGTTGACTAATGACAAGACAAACAAAAGGTTAATTCTGCATCACTCACTACCTGCATGTTTATATGTCGAAAGCTTTTTCCCTCTCTGAGCTCCGTGGCAGTTGTGACATTGCTGAGCAGCAGGGCCAGCAGTCTTTGAGTGTGTGCGCGCCCGCGTGTGTGTGTTAACGTATTTGTGTGTGAGACTGATGACAGGCAACAGAGAAAAACAGCATGCACAGCCTGGGACGACAAGGGCAGGAGAGAAAAGATTCATGTGTCAGAGAGGAGGAGGCGGAGGCAGAAAGAGACGAAGAGGGACAAGCTCAACAGGTTCTTGAACTGACGCTGACCCTAAAATGAACCTTCTAATCTATCTTTGACCCCTGACCCCTCACTAATGTGCAATGTTTATCCTAAAGAGAAAAGCCTTTCAGATATTCAAAGTCTGTTTGGTTATTTTCTTTTATTAAATGTCTCGGATGAAAAGTAAAAGTCTTCCCGAGAGTCCCGTTTACTAGTTCATACAGGAATTTCTCTTTTATCATAGGACCTTATGGGATAGGATATTCATTCTCTAAATGGGTTAAAAATCTATTTTCTACCCATTCTTTTAAAATATAGTAATTACGTCTAGACATCTAGAGCAGATGGTGTTTAAATTAAGCCTTTCATTTATTTCAAGATGTGCCAAGATATTAAAACTAAAGAGAGTGCAGTGGGTAATAGAACATTTGTAATACTTACATTCACAACCATTACAAGAAAAAAAATCATTATGCATTTTGCTGAACATCATTTTCTTAAGAACTGAGCAGAAATGTAAAAGCTAATGGCTTTTCTTTTGTATGTTTGATCACTTTCGTGTATAAAACTTGCATCTCTCCACAGAAGCAATAGAGAAGAGATTTTCTGCTCTGTGATTTGGATGGGAACACACTCTGTAAGAACAGCAGTGAACGGAACAGATGCTTTTCTAACTGTAAACTGAATTTTTAAAATATTTTGGACAAACTTCTGCTACACTTTCTCTGCCTTTGACTCCAAGTCTGCTCCGCTTTATTTGCTTAATATTCAGGACACGGGAACAGATAGATAGTGCAAACAGAAAAGCCATTGAGCAATGTTAAAGCCAGAGTTTGTGCACACATTAAATGTTTTGTTTTTTGTGGGATAATTATCAGCGCTTACATTTGGAATCCTGGTGTACCTCTGCAAATGTGCCTCTTGTTGTTTATGTCTGTGCTTTTTTTTATAGCTGACAAAAACAGGTTTTTTTAACAGGTACATGACAACTACTGTACATTTGAACAACCTCAAATGGCTGGAATGGC
The DNA here is from genome assembly GCA_014656515.1 of Oryzias celebensis. Lineage (NCBI taxonomy): Eukaryota > Metazoa > Chordata > Actinopteri > Beloniformes > Adrianichthyidae > Oryzias > Oryzias celebensis. Next base: position 9,895,191 of record BNCR01000009.1, on the reverse strand, counting down.
TTTTATGTGTTGTTGATAAGGATCTATTCCAAGGACAACTGCAAATCAGAGGAAGGCCTTATGTCTGTTTGCCACAGCAAACAATGGGTTAAGTAAGTTCTTTTGTTGGATTTTTTTTTTCAAGGAAGTGTTATTATCACACGTTTTGATTTAAAATGTGTTCATGCATCTAATTAATCTGATCTGCTTTCAAGCATCTTTTTGTTTATTTCTCAGATGTATCTTTAATGACAGAATCAAATTCCTCTGTTGTTTTGTTAGCACTGATACTGACACCATAACTGCCGTTGATGACAACTGCATGAATACTGTCAACACCTCATCACATCCACAAAAAATGGAGGTATATCAAGGATGCGAAAAATGCACATTCTTGAATGTGATTTTAGCCCATGACGTACACTGTTGACAAGCAGGGACTGGATTCTTTTTTCCTTTTTCTACTGTTCTCTACTGACCAAAAACGTTCATAGAAACTTGATAAGCTATGTGTAAACATGAGAGCTATGAATGGGGAAGCCTGAAACGCTGAAACAAACTATTCATTGGTGTTGCTTGAATGCGCTTTGCTGAGGGTGGTTTGAATGCATGTAACTTTAGGGTGGCAACTGATTCACTGAATGGGGAAAGCCCTCTACAAAAATGCGTTAATTAATTTATGTGTTTGTTTGTTTGTTTGAAAATACGCAGGATGGATTTAGAATAAGAAGTTCCACACAAACATTTCTTGACATCTGCTGAGACGCTGTCGTCTGCAGCGACATTGCAAGCTATAATCAACTTAAAAGGTTTTGACCTCAAATCCATTTTCACAGGGATGCTCCATCATCACAGTGGTCTCTCTGTATGCAGAAGGATAAGGAAGAACGGTAAACATTGACATAAATCGCTGGGGACTTTCCCAGCTGAAAGTTGCGGCCCTCGCCGCGCAGTCGTCCCTCCTTTTCCCCCCTGAGAATGAGTAGAAAATGTCTTGTAAATAAACCCACATGGACACGGGCATCAAAACGACAAAGCTCCTAACCCTCTGCGAGGCCTTGATGAGACGTGATGACACATGAAAAGATAGTTTTCTTTACCACTTGCCTCTCACTGTGGCAAAAATGTCATGTCTTTTGCTGCTTTTAAAGTCAATTTGATTGTTTTCTTTTTTTTCAAATCCAAGAAACAAAAACAAATTATTTTCCCTGTTTTAATGATGTCAAAATGTTTAAAATAGGAGAAGAATGACAAAGGTTTTGTGGTAACTTTAAATGAATAATAACTATAGAAATGGTTAGAAACAGGTTGGAAAATTTCAGGATTTTTTGCACGATGTTCCCTTGTGATGTTCCCTTGTGACTTGTTCTCCACTCGTGCTTGTCCATGAAGCTCTTCATAACAGAAGTGGGGCTCAGCATCACTGCATCTGATTTATGGGTCTGAGAAGAAGATGAGGGAAGAAGAGACAAATGGAAAGTCAGTGTAGATGAATGAGTCCCAATTGCTTGCTCTTCCTGTCTGTGGGGCTAAGACTTCGTGGCGTGTTGGACCCCCCCATTATAATTACTCTTTACGAGTTTTCCACAGCAAAGGCCATTTAAATCTAGTGACTCCCTTGGATTACAACCCCCCACAGACAGCCATCCCTTATCATGCAAACATCGTAATCCCTGCCCGCTATTTCCTCCCTTTATTGGCAGTCACTTCTGATTTAATGGCACTTTGACGATTGCGCAGTAAACTGCTACACTACTGTGCAACAGCAGTGTGTCTGTGTGAGTTTCTGTCAGCTCTCTCTGCCGGTGTGTTTGCTGACAGAATCCAGGCTTCTCTAGTTTTGGGTTGGCATCCATCAACAGAAGTCTGTGCAGAGCTGTGAGGCCTAAGCAGTCCTCTGTCTTAAATCACAGCAAACATTTGACCCCTGTTGCCTCTCCAGAAAAAAGTACCATCGAGAAATCCTGACGTTCTAAGTTTTAAGCCTCCCTGTCTTCTGACCAGCTTTGCTTGCTTTTCACGGGTGTGTCGGTCACTAAACTGAGGTTGCACAAGTCGTCCACATCAGCATGAGTGGGAAAGCTTTTTCCAGCCTCAATTTCAGAGAAAAGATCACAAAACAGGTAGTTTATGAGATACAATTTATATTCATCACAATCGTGTATTTATCTAACATTTAAATGTTCATTTAATCAGACTTCCTTTCACATTCATTCTTAGTTTTTCAAAGATGGTATTCCATAGCTTCCACCTTATAGTAATCATGTAGCCATCAGTGTAATTTCTCCAGCACTTCTCCAGGTTTTGGTTGCTGGCATTGGCTGTATATGAGAGAACTGGACAGAGTGAGTGTGACATAACCCTCAGAAAATGCCATACTTCCAGTTCCAACGAACTTCACTTCAAAGCCACTTTTGTTCAGCAATACGGACGTTGCCATTTTGGAACCAGATGATGTTACTAGGTAGTGAATGGCCCAAGTTGGTCTGGGTAAGTATTTCCATGGAAACCACTCTCTCTAACCGGAGTGAGCTTCTTGGAAAGCCACACCCCTTCCACAGACAGCAGGCCGTGGAAGGGGTGTGGGGTCAATCAATGTTGGAAGTGGGGGCCAGTGGGCACCACATGCTTTTAGTGAGGCATCTGATTGGTCAGTTTGTAACCTGAATAACTTGCAATAAAGAAAAACATAAGAGTATATAAGGATCATCAAGAGCATGTTAAAAAAAAAGGCATCAGAGCAAAAATGGTTATTCAGACAAATATAATGACTTATTTCTCTTTAGAAGTCTATGGGACTAGACTTCTAGTTTTGAAGATTTAACTACATCTTCTGGAAATGACTCTTTTTCTTGTCTTTGTGCAGTTTCATTTTCTTTTGTCATGAACTTTAGAGGAAGCTACTGATTTGGAAAGTGGAGCTGTGTGTGGGTGCTTGATGACCAATTGTGTTTCAAAAGAAAAAAAAAAATGTCTGTATGCAACATCATGACAGAGTGTCTCCTATCATCCATCTGTTATTTCAGACCAGGTTATCTGCACCCCCTGCACTCACTCCCTTTCCATATAACTTCTGCAACCACATTTCTTGACCCTGTTCCACCAGCAGTGTATATTTAAATGTTGTGTTGCAAAGAGGTCTCAGAGCACAGAACATGCACTTTGTCAGTGTTCTTCAAGGACGTACCAGAAGTTCTACACTGATTTTCTACTGATGAAGGACCTGGACTGAACTACCTTATATCCACAACAATGTTTTTTTTTTTCTGCAAGGACTAGACAATTAAACATATCAGCAATAAAAGGACTTTTTGCAGCAGCTGGGTGTGCTGATGAAACCTCCTTCAAAATGAATCTTTGAACCTGCACCACTTTTATTGATGCAGGAATTTTTTAAAAAAAAGTCAGTTTAGAAAGATCATTAACAATGACTGACAGTAAAATCCTAAATAATGTAGTAACATGTAATGATTAAAACAATACATTTTACACACATCGTTAAACTGTTATCTGATTTATTTAGCCTTCAAGTTCAAAAACACTTTCTTACTTTGAGAAAGGTTTTAAAAATAAAATCATAACCAATTAGTTTTTGTCGTGTCTGCATCAAATGAGGTTTCATATAAAAGAATTGCAAAAATACTCTCTTTTGTTCAAAATAAATCAGTCATATGATGAATAGTTTGTTTTCATCTGGGTGAGGCATAGAAGGAACAAAACAATTCTGATAATTTACCAGTTTTTTCAGGAAGTATTAACCTCTGAATAAATAATATTTCCTCTAACAATAGCAATGTTCCAGGAATACAGCGGGCATTTGTTTGAGGTTTTGCATCCTTAAATTTTACCAACTGTATTAGTGATTTCAGGCAAGCCTTTTTTGATGCAGAAAACATGTGAGTGTTCAGCCTCCACTCCTCTTTCAGATGTGTATTCAAACTTTTTCTCACACACTTGGTTCTGCTCAGACTCAATGAGCAGCGCCAGCTAGTGGGAATGTCACTGGTCTGAAGGAGAGTGGGATGAACCGTCTGTCATTATCAACCCGTGCGACTGTGAGTCTGATGGATGAGGCTGCTGCTCCCGTCGTTGTTCATCGCTCTTTAGACGGGCTTCTCCTGTCACACCTCTGTCATCGTTCATCACGGGTAGCAGCATGGCGAGGTCATATGGAGGAGAGGATGTCTTTGTGTTGGTGGGTAAATAACACAGCTGCCTACACAACAGCTTATTGTGAACCTTTTTATTTATAATTTCAAAGAAAAATAAAACAGTAGATTATTACTGTCAGGTACTTTAAACACTTCATGATGATCACGACTATAGGTCAGTTTGATGCTTGTTCTCATACGTAATTAACTTCTACAATTTCTTCAGTGAGCAATTGTTTGTTTGTTTAGATGCAACCTAACAGCCTCAAAAAATCGAGTTTCCAAATAATAGTATTCCACTCAAACCCATCATTAAAAAACAAGCATATTTATTTTTTGATGGAAAGACTTGTGGTCAGCGTTGGTTCTCTCCCAGTGGGAGTGCATGCATTTGATAGCAAACAGACAACCAGACTATTGGAGCAGATTAGTTTAGTTAAGTTTACATAATGTTTTACAGAAGCTTGCAACGCGTACTGAAAAAAGAGGAAAATTTACTGCTGTAACTGTAAATCAGAGCCCAAATTGTATATTTTCAGTTAATGTTGTGTTTGAAATGTTGATTTTTTTGTGAAATATTTAATAAACTGCAGATTACATAAGATTTACAACCTGCCTTGTTTAGACTCAGAGGAACTGCAAAGCTTCCGTGGTCTAGGTAACCATTTCGTGCACAAATAGTCACAGGGTTATCAGAAAATTGCACAATTTGTGATAGGGAACCTTCTGGAGATTGGGATCTTTGTCTTTTGGTTGCTCCCTTTGTTAGAGCAAATCATTAGTCTTCATCTAACCCTATCCTCCTTTTCTCACACCAACCACCCTCCTGTCTTCCTTGACAACATATATGAACCTCCTTTTTGGTCATCTTTCCATGTTAACATCATCCTGTTCTCCTGAAAATCGCTCAACAGAAATGTCACACTAAGGTATTTTTAATTCAGATTTTTTTGTGACTGGGCTGTAGGTTTTATTCAATGAGAATTCAAGGAAAACCTGTTGCTAAGTCCTTTAGTTTCTCAGTTTTGAGTGTCAATCAGGAACTGAGATGAGTCTGTACCAGCTTTTGGAGGAGCTTCTTCAGACTCTCACTCATTTTCTTGGCCAAAAAAAAGTTAAGGAACCCAGTTTATTGTGTTACAAACGGGCAGACGGCTGGTTCCATGTGCAGCAGGTTTATTTAGCACAGACAGGATGACAACAGACGAGCACGACTAAAAGAGCATAACGCTAAAGCAGTCAGAGTCCAAGCGAGGGTCAGGGGGCAGGCATACACGGTCAAAGACAAAGCGGGATCAGGTAAGCAGAAGATCAGATCAGGATATGCCGCTTGGTGTGCAGGCTGAATGGCAAAAGCAATACTTCACACTCAGCGGGGCTCATTGCACTGCTTAAGTGTCATGTGTGTGATTGTAGAATGAGAGTCAGGTAAGTAGAATCTGGAACCTGAGCACTAGGGTTGCTGGGAGATGTAGTGCATTAAGAAAGTAGAGACGGCTCCTGCCAGGGACCAGAGGAGACAGAGTCCTGACTTCCACTGTTCCTTCTACGGTCCATATTTGAATTAAAAGCAATCATTTACTAACAGGTTTCAACTATTCTTAAAGACATTAAAGCCATTGCTCAATGTTTCCTCACCTTTAAAACTGTCTTCTCAATTAGTAGCTTGTGGATTCTCTCTAGAATAGAAGAGTGAATTAAATATTTTCAGATCTATTAAATACACATTGGGCTTATTTTGGTACAGATCAGAGATGACAGCTGGTTTCCCTTTACTCGCTTCCAATCTGGTGCATTCCTTTCTAAAAGGTATATGCAAAGCAAGTTCAGCCTGAGCTAAGTTTTGATTTTGATGGTAGAAAAATTAGGACAGACAGCAAACTATTCTGTCCTATTCAGCACTGTAATATTTTAAGGTTTTTGTGAACGTTTTTGTTAAATATTTCAGAAAAACAGATGCAATTGTAGTCCCAGTCTAGTTATATGAACATAATTTCAAGACAGAGCTGTGAATCTGCTCTCCTGATCCAGGGTGTAATGTGTGTGCTGTAAAAACCAGCATGCCACCATATTGTCTGGCTGTGGATCATATTTTACCATGTTAACACACCATCTGCTTACCCTCATAAGCATTCATTACACATAAATGAGAGTGTGCAGCAGGCTCCAGCATGACAGAGCCATGGCATTAAACAAGAAAAAAAAATGCATTCGTGTACATGACATAACATCCACAGATTTACCATACCATAGAAAATGTTACGTACACAAACTGAAGAAGGCATTTGCAGTACATGTACATGGCAGCTCAGTGGATTGTCAAAGCATTAATACGCATCTAAAAATTATCTGAAGGGTAAAATTCTGGCTACAGACAAGGACAACCTCAATCAGTGCACAGAAAAATCAGTAAAAGTATTAGAATATTTTTCGTGTATATATTTATTTATGTCTTTTTGTAATGTATGTTTTTTCTGTGATTTTATTGGGTGCTTGAAGAGTATAGTGTCCTTAAGTTTTCATAAAGGTGCTTTCAAATAAAATTATTGTTATTATTAATATTATTATTATGTTTGTGTCAATAATATATGAAAGTGTAGATGTTATACTGTATACAATATCTAATTTGATTGTAATTTTTAGACAGTTTTTAATAAACTCTCAACACACTGTCTCTAATTATTAAAGAACTACTCTGAGGAAAATTGCTTTTGGTATTTTGAACTTGTTCTTGTTGTTTTTTCTGGGTTTCTTTGTTTTTGTGGCATTTTCTTCATGATTGAAGACATACAAGTTCATCAAAGCTTTCTTCTACCCTCTCTTTTTTAGCACTAACATACACTTGTAAAAGTATATGTAAGTATATGCATAAATCAATGGTAAAACAAAATGACAAACATTTGATGCAAAAAAAATGTTAACCATTCATAAATTAATGAGTGGAACATCAACTTGTGAATGTATGCAAAAAAAAGGAAAAACGGTTACTTGTCTTCTCTTGAATACTGTTCATTTTCTAATACCTTTCTAAGTTCTTTCAAACTAACATACATTTGAAATTTAGATTTTCATTGGTCATTACATTAACAAAATGTCATTATGAAATATTGATGTCATTTTTCTTAATGAGCTTAGGGTACACTCCCCTCCAAAAGTATGGAACAGCAAGGTCAAATTCTTTGTTTTCCTTGTTTACTGAAGACATTTGGGTTTGAGTTCAAAGCAAGTGAATGAGACAAAAGCTCAGAACCCGTCAGGTTTCAGTGAGCAGACAAAAAAACGCAGGACGGCTGGCAGACCAAATGTCTTTATTAACAAAAGTTCCACAAAAACTTAGGAAGAGCAAAGTGCTTTAAACAGAAAAAGGTAAAAGTCCCCAAATCACCCTAGTGAAATAACTTCACTAAATAGTTCCAATAACCCTGGCAGGAGAGATGAGAAGCTGGTGACCCAGAGACACAAAACAAATCTGAAGGGAAGTGAGGAGAGGAAAATCATGAAATTCTGAAAGGGAAAGAAAACTGACAAGAGGACACATCTGAAACACATCAGGGAGGAGTGATAATCAGCCCGGGGAGGAAAACACCCAAGAGGAAAACAATTCACCTGAAAAGAGAGAGGAAAGAGTGAAACCAAAGAATAAGACAAAAAGCAAACACACATCCTGGCTCAAACTCGGCCTATGACAACCCCAGCTTTTATTTTATAGATCTGAAAGAATTAGAATGCTAGAGTGGGGTTTGCTAAGAAGTAAAGAGATCAGCCAACAAAGTTTTGGAATAAAGTTCTACTGACTGAAGCTCAACCTCTGCCATAGTGATGGAAAGGCCAAAGTATGGAGAAAGGAAGAATCTGCTTATGATCCAAAACATACAAGCTCATCTGTGAAGTTTGGTGAAGGTAATGTCATGGCTCAGACTAGAACAGGCTCTCTTATCTATTGATGATGGAACCGATGATGGTAACTGATGATAACAGCTGAAGTCTACAAAACAATTTACAGAAGTTGCATCAAGCAACAAGACAATGACCTAAAACACACTGCCAACACAACAAAGGGCGTCATAGATAGATAGATAGATCTTCATTTGTCATTGTCACAGGTACAATGACCCTGGTCGGTGCAAAAGTGAGACTTCAAAACAACCCATGGTAAAAACTTACAACTAAAACAATAAATATTTCACCAAATTACAAAGAAAGTATGTGTCTGGTAACTAAAATCAGTAAATTAAATCATTTTTTGATAAATAAAATACTAGGATGCTCAATATGTGTTCAAATTGTTAAAACCAGAGAACGATAAAAGTGTAAACGAATAAATATGAAGAAGACACATCGACTGTGTCACAGTTTACAGGAAGAGGTCAGCTTAATACTACCTAGTCACGTTTAACAAGTTTATCGCAGTGGAGTAAAGCTGTTCTGAAGTCTTTTTGTCTTAACCCTGCTTGATCTGTAGCATTTCATCAGGAAAAAAAATGGAAGTTCTTGGACCGTCTAAGTCCATCACCAGACTTTAATCTAATAGAGCAAACATTTTCCCTCCTAAAGAGTAGACTGAAGGAAGGATTCCCCAGAAACAATAACTGAAAGAGGCTGCAGTAAAGGCCTGAAACGGCATTTCAAAAGAAGATTGCAACAACTTGGTGAAGGCTTGATGCAGTTATTGCAAGCAGGGGTTATTGCATCAAACATTAAAAGTGATTTATATTAAGTTTAATATTTGCTCCAATGCTTTTGCTCACTTGAGAAGTGGGGTGGGTCAAGGAATATGTGCTCTTATCTCGAGTAAATCTAGATGTCAAAACCATGAAATAAAAGACGGGATTTTGAACTTTTGTCTCATAATCAGCCTTTGATCTGAAACCCAAAAGTTTTTAGCAAAAAAAAAAAAGCAAAAGGCTTGACCTTGCTTGGTATTTGGATAATTGGAAGCAAATCCAGACCTTCTGACCAGACGTACAAAGTTTTGCTGAGTCTTTCAAAACTGTAGTCAACATTGGCTTCCTAGAGCGGTGAACAGATAAACGACAAGGAATAAATAGCTCCTACAAAAATGAAGAGTTAGTAGTGACGACAATAGACAATAGTGAAGATGACCACCAACTATTTTTCTCACTGAACAGCCAATAAAAGACAAGCTATTGAAAAAGCATAGTTGAATGCAACTCTGCTTGTGGATGATTAGACCTGTAACTTATGTTGCCAGCTGCCAAAACGGATCACTTATTGAGACAAGAAAACAGTTCCTGTAAGTTTGCTTGTGCTTACCTGCAAAATGATATTGGGAGAGGGGGCGAAAGGAGGGAGAGGACAAGCAGATCATGGGGGGAGTGCGAGTGGCGGGTTGTCGCCGGGCGGACAGAGGTCTATTCATCGTCTATGCTGGAGCAAGAAAAATGCTGGCACTGAGGGACACAGCTCATAAATCAGAGATCATTGCAGTCTGCTGTCACACACGGACACACAAAAACAAAAACTTCTGCACCAACGTCACACAAACACCTATAAGCACAAACAAAAGTATGGCTGCTGCATGTGTTATGCATCAGCACAAAACAAACTTTCTCATATGATTGACTTTAATGTTTTTAGAACAGGCGGTGTGTGTCTTTATTCTCCTAAATGACTCATGCCTTACTGCATTCTAACTTTCATGGTTTCTTGCAAAAGTGCCTTTTTTCTTCGTCTCCTCTTCAACCCTTCCTGCCCTGTTTATCTTGTCGCTCTTTTTGTTTTGCTTGTGTGATTCTGACAGAGGATACACTCTAGCAGGCTAATGATCACCCTGGCTGGAGATTATTGATCACAGCCATGATTGATCTGAGGATCCTTCTGATTATTGGGTCATTAATCAGTCCTGGATTACCCTATCAATGGAGCTGCCACCGACTGGCCAAATCAGGAGATGGATGACCAGCGGGGTGAGGAGGCGGTGGGAAGAGAGCACAAGACACAAAAGGAGAGAAACGCAGAAAAGTGAAGAGACATAAAAAGGTGGGAGTCAGAGCAGATGAGAAGGGAAGCTGGAATTCAAAGTGTGCTCTGGCATTTACGTCTGTGACGAAGAAGGGGCAAACTGTGCACATTCATGTATAAAAAATGGTTGGTGTCGGGTATTTTTTTTAGCATTGATGCTACTCATGTCTATTCGCACATTATGTCCTACACAATCAAGCAGAAGTACTAAACTCCAACTCAGTTTTTTATATATTAGCATTTATTGGAGGGTAGGGAACGGCAGGCTTTTCAAATAAGCAGTATAATCCAAACAGCATCAAACTCTGTTGAAAACTTACATAACCTCTAAAGACTAATGTTGAGCTAACCCTCTACAAAAGTATTCTCAGGGCCCCAGTAAAGCAGAATTAACTACTGTGGAAATATAGCCCAGAATGTGATGTCCACATATGTGGACCCCTGGTCCTAAAAAGACAGTGAACATGTCTTGGAAATTATAAGTATAAGTGGTGCACTTTTCAAAGACAGACAAACTAAATTTAAGATTAAAAGAATGCTTCCTATCAGTCCATCCATTTTCCAACTTGCTGAATCCTTTTTGGGGTCATGGGATTGCTGGAGCCTATCCTAGCTACTCCTGGGTGAAGATGGGGTTCATCCTGGACAGTTTGTGCAGGACCATTCAATGTGATATTCATATTTACACCTAGGCGTGATTTTTTTTTAGAGTAACCGATTAACTCATCGACTGTGTCTTTGGATTGTGGAAGGAGGTTGGCGTGCCCACAGAAAATCCATACATGCATGTGGAGAACATGCAAAGTCCATACAGAAAGGTCTCAGCTGGGAATTGAACCAGGGCCTTCTCAATGTAAAGGGAGAGTGCCACTCCACACCACCATGCAGCCCCATCTGTGGTTTAAATGTGATCAAATCAAGAGAAAGCTGGAACAAATGTGATTTAAACCCACTTTCAGGACTTCCTGGTTGGCTTCGACTCAGGGATCGGAAGGTGTGGGCTTGACATTGGTGCGTAATAACTGCAGATGCACCTGGAAGATTGTGCCACAACACAAAAACAGCTAAAATGTCTCTGCTGTTATTTTTGCAGTTTAAAGATGAAGCATCAGGAGAAGAGTAAAAAAGGTAGGATCAGAGTTACGATAGGATTAAGAGGAGATTTAACATTACTTTGCATTTGTAAACTTGCTTTTAATGAAGTCTTTTGTCAACTCCAACTGTATGCTCTGTCAATACACCCAGCTGTTTCAATTTGAGTTGCTATCAAACCTCTTCCTTCAGGAAGTAAAAAAAGTAGTTTTGCACATGTGAGTATTGATAAGATTGTGTTTAATGGTGCCATTTGAGTCTGATCCATATGTCTCTTTGTGGTCATTGTCCCTGCAGAGAGAAAGACAGATAGTGAGCCCATTATGGATGACTCCCTGGCTGTGATCAATAGCCTGGGGGCCTGAACACAGATAAGATATTGATACATGTTCCACTTCCCGCTCTTTCTGCACTCAATCAATGCATTTATCATTTATTATGAGTCACGGAAGAATCCATTGCTAAGGATTAGAGTCAGAATCTAAGACCACCCCTGCTGGTGTTCTCCTTGAAAGAGTATCATGAGGATTTACCAGCTCTGAGTTTAACTTCAGAACTAGAAAGAGACATTGGAAGCTGCCGTTGGTGCCGTCATTATTGTTTAATCAATGGAGGACCTACCCTCTGTCATTCATAAGTCCAACTGAAGCTCAATAAAAACTTTGGAAAAACTGTTTTAAGTTGTGCTGTCATCTAATGGGACACTGATTCTGTATTCATTTTCTTCTTGCAACATTTTCAATCAAAGCAGTTCCACCAGGAGCACAGCTGTGCAACCCTATAGTGTCAAAGAATCAATCATCACTGATCCCCTCAAGAGGAGGTCTGAGTCTATGCACACAACATTTAATGGGTATTTATGTCAATTTGAGTGATTTAGACAACCTGGTGCCATAATGGATTTGAAATGATAATACTAGATTTAAACATCCAATGCTGACTGGCTAAAATTCCAGCCTGAAAAGGAAGGCTGCTGGTACCTCTGTGCTAGGAGACAACTCTGTCCCCAGAGCACATGTTTAAATTTTGGAGTTCTCATGAAACTTCCTCACCATGGTCTCACCATCTTTAATCTTCCACTGTGCTCTCTTGACACTTTAGTGCCAAAAATGGTTTATGCTGCAAATGCAACTAGAGCAAGACCTTAACCTCATGTTGATTCTTAAATGTGATTAGATTTTAGGAAGCAATAATCATTGTTGATGACACATCAAAATCACAGGTGACTTTAACTATTCTGCCATTGATTGGCACAGTGCTGGAATTATGTTTATGTCTTGGTCACTCCTGTCCTCAAGGGTGGATATGGGCTGTCTGCCAGCAAAAATGGGCAACCCTGTACAGGGCATGAAATATAAGGTCATATGAAATAGCAAGGCCAATAAGGGGCCAGTAACCTATTCTTGCACCTTACTAACAAAGAGAGTGTGGCTTAAGGGCCCTGTACAACAGTATTACCTGTGCATGCAACTTCCATTAGCCTTAAGAATCCGTCACGTTACACTTGCCACACTCAGGATTATGGTACATTCTATTTTCAGGACATACCTTAAGGAAACCTCACTAGCCTCAACAGAACTGCAAGACACACCTGCACTCCCCTTAAGATGCGGCCGCTCCTCTCTATGACCTTCTTTGGGCCTGAACAACCCAAAAACCACAGTACCTGTACGGATAAACTCCCTGTACAGATCCATGTGACTAACGCTTAAAACTGAGTGACACATTTTTTTCAGTGAGGTAAATGATCTGAACGTGCATGAGTTAAAGGCAGGAAGAAAACCCACAGTAGAAGAAGAGTATAAGAGAGGGCTACATGTCAAGGAACCAAATAAAACTGAAAAGAGGTTGGAATTTTTTCTGTCTTGGACCCGGGAAACAAAAACCTCTGGTCTGAAATTACGAAAAATGTTCTTGATTAACGAGAGTAATATGCACCGTGTAAATAAGCCATATAGACTGGACAATAGCCATGTTTACTTCTGCTGGAGGTACAGTTGGAGTCTTGTTTGAAAGTCTCAAGAGGTATGACATATTTTTTGCCCTTGTGGGGCTCATTTTTTCTATTACTTGGCACCAATATTAGGTTAAAAGTTTTGGCTTTTGTTGAAATATCCCTGCAGAAATAATACACAATGTCACAAGATTTGAAAGAGAAGTTAGATTATCTGAACTCTAAATATTTCATCATAAGTAGAGTAGTCAAGAGTTTAATTATTTCCTCACTTTATTACATTTACTCTGTGGTTAAAACTGTAACGCAAACACAACTTAATATCTATCAAATTCTGAATAAAAACATTTTGTTTGGTGTGTCATTTGTGCTTCAACTGAAAACTTAAATCATGTCTGTTTTTTTGGCAAGTGTGCATATTTTCCATGGTAGGTTACCTTTATGGGAACAGTGTTGAGAATGGGGACTGTTTTATCTAACATACTCACTGTCTTTTACTGTTCTTGGACTTTGAAAAATCATTTTCCTTTTTTGGCTTCTAAGTTCTCACCTTGCCTTGTAATAACGTTAAGATGTAAGTCTGTAGCAGTAGAGGATTCTCTGTCCCTTTTTTACCCTTTACCTTTCAGATGGATTTTTTATGTTTCCTGTGTTGAATTCTGGGCAAGAAAGTCGTGCGATGTTTGCATCCCTTTACCATCTGTTTGTGTGTATGGGAGAGAGATGAAACAGTTCTTTTCTGCTCACAGAGATTACATTTCAAAAGGATCAAAAGTACAACAGACAGACCTGCAAGTTTAATCAATCACTACTCTTAAGATGTGCTTGTGTGTGTGTGTGTAAAGGGTGGAAAGAAGGCAAAGCAGAGAAACTGATAGAGACAGACCCTGAAGACAAGGAGAGGGGAGGGCTACTGAGGGAAACTAAAATACATATATAGAGTTGGGAGTGCGGCCTGAGACTGTGCGTCTGCACAGGGGAATTGGAGTCATAAATCAAAAGGCCTGTCAGAAGTGGTGGCGGGGTTTGTAGAAGAGCGTGAGGCGAGATAGAGGGATGGAAGAAGAGCAAGAAGAGTCGAGCCTTAGAGTCATCGACACACTACACACTCAGCCCAAATGCAATTTCCCCTGAATGTCAGGCAGAGATGTGAGGAGGTGGGACAGATAAGAAAACCAACTATTCGTCTGTGTGTGTGTGTCCATCCTCTTCTCCGTCCTCGACCCCAGGATGCGAGACAGAGGCCCAATTCTCATTATGTCAACATGATAGAATTTGCTCTCTGTGTAACCTCATTATCTGCACTGTTAGATAAGGTGCCATAATTGCTCACAGCAACAACAACCACGCAAAAACGCCCGTTTTAGTGTGTTTGTCTACACTGTGTGATATTTTAGGGCCTCATGTTAGATTGCTTTTTACCAAGTGACTGTGATCCAGACGGATGACATCAAGTCTTACATCAAGAGAGTGGCCAATCACTCTCAAAGGAACAGTTAAGTTTGATTGCAGAAGTGTAATCATGAGTCAGAATGTCAACAGATAATGAACTCCAGATGTTTGGGTCCAGATGTTGGTCTCCATCTCTGCAAATATGAGGGACACTGGCCAATCTGTTTTCTCATTATCAGGTTTCACACTTTGACATAAAATACAATCATGCCAGTGTATAATGTCACTCAACAGCTGGCATTCATTTCATTTCCTGAACAAAGATATTGATAGACTAGATGTTATCTTCCAGATAAAACCCCTCTCTCATATCTACCCAAAAAAGAACAATTTCTTCTATACTGTTTATGTGCTGAAAAAAGCAAGTGACCTTTTCCTTTCATGGATGTTGAAGACAAGCCAGCAAAGAAATGTACAAAGGAAATCAAAGACCAAAGCACAATTATAGGACACTAGAATGAAAACATTCAATACTTAACAAGAGCACCTGAACTGATGACAAAGTTTATCATCAGACACACAAGACATATAGAAATTAGTGAGAAAAAAATATATTTTTATTTGTATATATCGTATATCTTCCGTTACTCCTTTAAGAACACCCCCACCCCCACCCCCCACCCCCTGTGCGGTTGCTCAGTCAGGCAGAAGGTGGGGGCTGGGTGTCTGTGGAATTCAGCTGGTGTAGCATGGCTCACAACATTTTGGCACGTTCAATTTCGTTTAAACTTTTTGTGGTGGAATATACCATAGAACATTTCGGTGAGGAATCTGAACCACTTTTTCAGATGAATTCCAAACATATCTGAGAATGGTGCAAGCAGATGGATAAAGGAGCGAGGCAGCTGCAGAAACAAAAAGGAGCAAACCCATTTCCTGGTGTTAAGAGTGGATCAATCCCTATATTCTCCTGAACTTCATTCATTTTCTTACCCCTCTGGATTCCTTTCAGGCAGCGAAATCTCTGTATCCCGTCCAGTCTGCTACTGTTGGACTAATGGGTACACTTTAGAGCTGGAGCTCGCACTCGCTATGCCGGGAGAGGAGCTACAGCCAGACAGGGAGCCGGCACAGGATTGGAAACCAGTCTGATCGGGCCTCCTAAACTTTAATTTCATCAACACCTCAAAAAAGGTACCCTCGTTTTATTCTTGTTTTTATTTTTGCCCTTTGGGGTTAATGTAGGACAGAAAGCCGTCACTCTTTAAGAGAGAGATGAAAACACAGCGGAAGCAGCCGTTAAGACACAGTGGAGAGAAGCTCTCGGTAGCTTGTAGGAGATTCTAAATGTTTTCAAGAACCCAAACATTGAGGCATGATCACAATGTTGTCCTCATTTCAATAAATCCTGAAATGTTCATCTGCTGTTGTTTGCATTTTGTATCATGTAGTAAAATTAAACCAAAATGGAAATCTTTGGCATAAAATCCACTTGCACCAAGAATGCTGAATTACAACCCAAGAACACCATACCTACTGTGAAGCATATGGGTGAAAACATCATGCTTTGGGGCTGCTTTTTAAGTAGGGGACAGGGCGATTGATCCTTAAGGAATGGGTGTATGGCTCCATGTATGATGGAATTCTAAAGAAAAACTTTTTTCCGTCAGTAAAAGCATTGAGGATGAAATGTGTATTGATTTTTAAACAAGAATATGATCCCAAACAGATCACCTGGGCAACAAAGGAGTGGCAATGTAAAAAAAAAAACATTTCAAGGTACTGGATTGGTCTAGCCAAGTTGGACCTCAATCCAACAGATAATCTTTGGAGGGAGTTGAAAGTCCATGTTTATCAGCAACATCCGAAAAAACATCCCAGCTATTGATAATATCTGCATGGAAGAATGGACCAATTTACCAGCCACAATATCAGCTACAAACCAAACCTGCTGAAGGCCTATAGAAAACCTTTGACCTCTGTCATTGAAACAAGGGCTACATCACAAAGTATTGATGTTTTGTTATTGACCAAATATTTATATTATAATCCATTATACAAAAAATTTCTTTAAAAAATCACGCAATGTGATTTCCTGAATTTTTTAAAATTCCATCTCACATTTTAAGTTAACCTATAATGTACATTACAGACTTCTTTCATCTTCTTAAGTGTAACGAGTCACAGAATTGGGGAATGAAAAATTCTTTGATGTACAAGTATGTATAGACAGACATACATGCATATGTATATTATAGAACTGTTTTATTTATTATTGGAGACCTGGTTCTTAGAACAGTTATTCCCTGCAGCTCAGCCTGTCAAAAAGATGTCCTGTTGACTTTGAGTTTCAGTTTCTTGCCAGTTTTTCTGAGTCACTTGGCAGCTCCTTTTCTTAATGGAATGCACATTTAACCAAGAAGCCTTTCATTTCCCAGCCAGTGTTTCTTTCTTTTTTACTGTGGTAATTACATCGACTTTATGTTAAAGTGCAGTTACATTTTCCACAAGATCAAGCAATGTCAACTTGTAGTAGCAGGTCTGACAGACAAGGTCTTTCATCAAAAATGAATAGTGCAAGACCACGCAGCTGAAATGAAGCAAGCTTTAGAGGGAACACCGACTCATGTTAGGACCAGAGTATGTACCGTGTCCAACAGGGAAAAAAGGCTGTTTTGCATTTGAATTAGTCAAGGAGTCTGCAGAAATGTTGAAGAGCAAACATACCTGTGTGCCTAGAATTTTAAAGAAGTGTGGTGTGTGTGAAAGAAATAACTTCTGCACACAGAAGCTAACATGAACAGACTGTTCTAGTGTAAAGTTGAAAAATGTTATTATTAATTCAGCAAAAATTAAAACACTTGATAGAATTATGTCTTGCTCTTCCCTACAGTGATAATGAAGTTCTTAAAGCTCCCTTGAGGCACGTTTACACCACAATCGTTCAGTTCAGTTGGAATCAAAGAGAAATGTTCACCTCAATTTTTATTTTTTTTACTTTACATTGGACTTTTAAGATGGCTGACCAATGGATCATCACATAGCTCCCTGATCATTATCTAGCAGCTTTTTGAAGGTGATCCCTAATGTTAGGAAAGCCCCAAAAAGAAATACAGAATGAACATATTTACACACTATTAATAGGAGCCTGAGCCTCCTTTACTGCTAGACGAGCCATTTTCCAGCTGGTTTTTCAGCAGCATTTCTTTGGATTTGCACACAATGTTTTTTGCAGGAAAAGCACTTACTCCTCAAATGGCAAACCTAAAAAATGATGACCACAAATTTGAGTTCTTATGAAAGTAAATATTCTTAAAGACCCAGTGAAAATTATGAAAATTATATTTAGATGTTTTTACCAGCACGTATATAAAAGTAAATTAAGATTAAAACTGTATTTTTTTATTCAAATTGGAGCAAGTAAGGAGCACATTGTTTGCATTGTTTTTATGACGTTGAAATTACAGTCGGCAGGCTACTAGCTTCCAGCTCTGCTCCATTCTGATGCATCTAAAACATGTCTCTTCTTTTTAGGACATAGTTTCTGCAGAGTGGCAGGAGCTCATCAGAAACTTGCCTCTGAAGTGTGAGTGAGAGTGTTGATGCAGGGTAAGTCTGCTCTCATTTCCCATGATCCTTATGTTTACATGCTTTACTGCTAGCTTACAGCCCCTCACACTCCCAAGGTAACATTTGCGGTGCACCAAAAGTGGTGAACAATATTGAAGATTATCCAGCCGTACAGTTTTGAGCCAGATGCCATTTCAGACAAGGAAAACAAAGCATTTACAAATGGATGCATCAGAATGGAGCAGAGAGCTCGTGGCCCGCCTGTCACAATCCCTACAGGTGTGTCACAGCCAGAAGGTCATTTTTTCAACAACCCCTGATTCACAACAGTTTGAATAAACAGATACTCAGAAATGCAATTTTAAGCTTATTTTTTTCTAAATGTGTCCTCCATCAAAATAAAAATGCTAGAACATGTTAGAAACACAATTTTCATTAGAATTCAAATTTCACTGGAATTTGTTACCTTTTTATGCCTTACTTTTAGTTTTGTTTCTTTATATGTTCAAATGTTTTTTATATGTATTTCATTTGTTTGTTTCTTTTGTCATTTTGGAGTATGTTTTTTGCAGTTCTTTCTTGCCTGTGCACAAGTGATTTTGTACTTTAAATTTGATATTACGATCAAAAGCTCTTATGATTGTAGCACAGACAGGATTTGGCATCTTTGTTAACGTGGATCTGACCTTGAAATGAAGTTGCTTCTCATTCTTGGGGCGAATTTTCACCATCTTAAATTCATTTTTACTCTTGTATTAACACTCTTTCAACACAGGGTTAGCCGTTTGTCTTTTCCAGGCAAACTCAAACGTGTTGCAGTGTGACATAAAAATTTAATAAAACGTAAAGACGGAAATAACTTTAGGTTCCGTTTTTTATAGCAACAAACATGAGTTAGCAGAATGTCCCGTCTTTGTCAACAGAAAGCCAAAAACCAAACAAAAATCAAAACCAACTACATTATTTCCAATAATTGTCCAATTACAAAAACTGATAGATACTGGAAAAACACTAATACTCACCACTGACTACAACTGGAGCTATAGCTCGTGGAGAGAACATACCAAATTATTTTCCTTGTTTATTCAACTGAAATCAAAATCCTTAAATACATAATTCTACTAAGAAAAGCAGTTTTTGTGGTGGGAGCTGCTGAAATGGAATAGTGTGCTACGAGCCTTTGTCTGTGCATCGGTTTGACCACCCACATCACAGCCCTCTGGATATTTCTCTCCTTTTTTCCACCAGCTTACAACATTTCACTTTGTGATCATGTGGGCAGCAAAGGAAAGCAGAGGAAATGTCGTGGATATGTGGAGATCAAGATGAAGACAGACGACCTTCCTACACTTAAATAAAAACTATCATCCAGTCAGAAAGTGTTTTTTTTTCCTCAAGTAGGTCTGTCTTTATACTGTAATTCTTTCAAACTCCCACTTTTGTCAGATTTACTTCTATTTTTAAAGTACTTGTACGTGTGTGTCACATCTTTCAGATGAAAAATGTAACACTCCAATTTCTCAGTTTTAAAAGTCTTAAAGAGTGACTGTTTGAGTTTGGATTTAAAAAAAAAAACTCCAGGCCTGTTGCTTTAAAACTTTTGGTTTTCTCATCTTTTTGTTTTTGTACAGTGTATTGCTTGTATTTTAAATATACAGAAAACAGAATATTAGACTTAAGCTTTTTGTAGACTGTTGAAGCTTTTTTTTATATATATAATTTATAAATTGTGCCTGCAGGGGAAATCTGGAATCTTCTGCAAGTTCAAAGCAATGAATAAAGTGTTGCTCCTCTGCAGAACAAGTCTAGGAGTCCTGCTTTGATGATCTTCAGTAGGAAAACCAACTATATAAAAAAAAGAAGTTTACTGCTTTGACAACAAAGAACAGATCGTGCATTGAATTCCAGTGGCAAAAATGCACCAGAACTCTATTCTTTGAATTATGGGACGAACCGGATGCTAATGCTCACCGTTAATGAACCGTCTATTTTTGAACTTGTGTCATGTAGACCAGATCGAAGTATAAGTTATATTAGGTGAGACAAAAGAATCAGTGATAACTGAACATGAGATTTTCCTAAAATTCTTAATTTCATGTAGTATGCACTGAACTATAAGTGGCACCGTCAATGGACCAAAAGAGTGAGAGATATGTTCATCAATCAGTCAGACTTTAAAAACTGTGTTCACAGTAACTCTAGAACTCTATTGTAACATGTTTTATGTTAGCCATCTTAGCATATTCACAACAGTAACTCCCAACCTTGTTTGCAACACGTAAAAAATACGGGGTGACACTGCTGAAAGAAATGTTATGATGACTGTGCTAATTCCAAACTTGTTCGTGACACAAAAAACAAACAAACCACAGTCTGAAACCACTCCAGCCATGCTAGCCATCGTAGCCACTTTAGTCGCATTAGCGTATTCACAACAATACAAAACCTTTTTTGACACTCCTTAAAAAAAAAACAGACTGACATTTTGGCAGAGCAGCATATACCTGCCAAAATTATTTCGACATCAGTAAGCCCAACCAGAATTCATTCATATGGTGCTCTATATTATTGCCTAATGTTCTTTTTGAAAAACATAAATGATTTAAAGTGTGTCTTATAGCACAGAAAATATAGACACTTTAAATCTCATATGAGAAAACCATTTTTAAAATGCCATTTAAGAAGCACTTTTACTTTTGGGACTTTTCCTTTTTCAGCCATATCTTGTGTATTCAACTAACTTTCCCAAAAAGTTTAGCAGCTTGATGATGTTTCCTTCCTCCATTTTTGTTAAATACCACAACATGGAGAAATTCAACTGACAAACCCAACGCTAACATTTTTCATCTTGTGGAAAAAAAAATTTGATAGTTCTGAAAACTGTGTCGAGTAAGTTTTACAGTTATTCAAACATTCATGCAGACATTTATAAAATTAAAAGACTAATTCCTCAGTAGCTGATAGAGGCCACAGATACAACAGAAGGAGAACTTCAGCAAACTCCTTTCTAGGTGCTTGACCTCAAAAGTTACTTGAGGTTGAGGCATAATGTGTGGTTTTGTCGTCTTACTTGAGTCATGCTACTGCTTATCTGGTTCACACATTAAAAAGTTGTTAAAACCTCCAGCCTTTGATGTCTCCTTCATGCGGGGTAATTAACGAGCTAATAAAATTCTCATTCTGTGTGACTGAAGCTCAGCTGACGCTGGATTCATCAGCTGACAGATGGCTGAGCAGAATCCCAATTAAATCACAAATTGTCTCTTTGTTCCTTAACATTATCTTGATTGCATCTGGACCTCTCAGACTTGACACCCCAGGGCACTTGTGTAACCACAAAAACATGGACACTGGGCATGTGTAGAAATGTTAAAAAAAAACAACAAAAACACTGTTTTTAGTCACCTCTGCAGAGGTCAGATAGCCTATCAGTCCGATTTAATCAAACTATAGGGACTGTGTCACACTGAATGAATGGATTGTATTTTCTTCACTCTAGGACACAGAAGATTATAAGGCACTCCATCAATTAATTGTCTATTTTTTAAACTTTTGTCACATATATGGTGCACCGAAATTTAAGGTGCATGAAGGGAGAATAAAAGAGTCAGAAATACCAGTCGTTATTAACTGTGTTCACAGTAACTCTAGAACTTGTTTGTAACACGTTACCTGTTACGGTATCAACAATACCTTTAATTCCCATGTAAAAAAGGACTGAAACAGCTAAAACAAACACTACTGTGACTTTACTAACTTCCAACATTGTTAGTCACACATAACAAATAACAGCCTGACACTGCAATGTGTTTGTCAAGTTACCATATGCACAATAATACTGAAACAATGTTTTTAACTTGTAAAAAACAAACTGTATATTTTTACCTCTTAAAATTGCTTCAACATCAGTAAGCACAACCAGAATTAATGCATTTAGACACTCCAGATTTTTGAAATATTGAAATAAAACCTGTTATATCTTGCTGACTTTATTTGCAAAAACATCCCAATATGGCTTTTTGTGAATGCTGTTCACACTTTCAGCAGACAGAAATACTCAGTTTCAGAGATCTGCATGAAACTGTGATTTGTGTGAGAAAGAAGTTCATTAAAGCACCAAGAAAAAAGACTAAAACGTACAGGGACATTCCTCTGTCAAATGTTCCATTTTAGAGATTTCCTTGAGTAGTTCAGTGGATTGATTTGTGCAACAACATATTGATGGAGAGTTGAATATTCCACCAGCACCTGTTTCATTTCCTCTCAGAAGTTTTACATATTTCAAACAGAGACAGCTGAGATTATAGGGCAGATAACTGTTACAGTGTATTATGAACTAACTTTAATCCAGCTTTCTAACATTCTCACGATTTACTTCATTAAAAAGAAAACTGAGCTTAAATACTCCATACATACAGGTAATGCTCCTTACTATACCCAGTTTTTTTTAGCAGAAGTTACTTAGGCTAGACCAGGACTACAGGCCTCGAGGGCTGCATTCCTGCATTCCAACATAACATGCTCTGGCATGTTCTAATTGGCTGGACACACCTGAACCAGGTAATTAGTCATGATTCGTGCTTGGATTTCTGGAGGTCATGCAGACACTGCGGCCCTCGAGGCCTGGAGTTGCCCATCCCTGGGCTAGACTCTTAACGCATCTGCGCAACTATGCAGCCACAAGAGGGCACAAGTGAGTCTTTCTGTGCCGGTCCCCAGCCCAAATAAAATATGGAGTTGTGTCAGGAAGCAGGGTAAACAATCTCTCACAAACTACCTGTGCTAATCAGTGAAAGCTGATTAGCTGATTTTTTGTAGTGACCCCTGAAGGGATATGCCAGTGACTAACAACAACTGTTGAGAACTAACTAATAAAAAAGAGGCTAAGAAAGAAATGTCCTCATTATTTCAACAGTTTATTTAATCTGAGGTCTGTCCATCAGCATCCTCGTAACTTTCCATCTAAGTTTAATTAATTGTATGATGTGTGAATGCAGTTTTATTTCTGATTTATTCATACTTGATGAAATTCAACAAAAAAATTTTTTAAAAAGCACTTAGGTGTTAATTATTTCATGCAGCAATGGAATATTTTACATACGTTAACACAGCGATTTTTTATGTCTGAGGGAACATACGTAATCGTCCTTTCTTAAAATAACATGGGGTTGCTTCAATAAAGTAGACTTTTTCATCAAAGCGCTTTTTGTTTTCCTTTCAAAGTAAAATTTACCAAACCACAAATGAAGACAGCTGAGAGTCCGGTCCATAGCAGAGAATATTGTCTACGACGAGCTGAATTCAGACTGGAAAACTGCCAACTGTGGACGCTGAGAAGTGTTTTTGAGGCAAGGCTGCGATTTTTGGCTAAAAGCCATCCTGTCGAACTGAGATGGAGTTGGACTCTTGTTCTTGTCACTTCTCGTTTCAGAGAAGTCCATCCACAGCATGCAGTGATCATAAATGACAAAAAGAAATGTGAAAGTGCTTTGTGTAGATGTGGGTGGTGCACCGTTTACTGATCTGAACCATTCTGTTGTACAGCACTTCAGTCCAGGTGTAGCATACAGCAGCAAGGTAAGAGGATACGACACTGAACATGATCAATAAATGCTGCACCATTCTTTATTCACTTATCAATTTGTTTGATAGTTGCAGAAATACCTTTTCTATGCAATCTTTGGGCCTTCAGACTGGTATCCAGTTTGTGACTCATTCTTTTTGTTGTTATCAAAACTGCTGTTTGTTGAATTAGCCTCTTTGGGTACAGAAATAAGGAGATAGACTGACTGACTGACTGACTGACTGACTGACCGACTGACTGACTGTGTGTCATCTTCCAACTGTGTTTTGATGTTTCAAGTAAAACAACTGATGTGTGTGAAGTATTTCCTTATAGGAAGAAAGAGTCACAGGAAGGTGGGAGGACAGCATTTGGACACAGCTGAGTAAACTCATCAGTGTGACTGACAGTCGGACAGGCCAGCTTCTGTCCCGCTGCACACAGACGGGAGGACAGGATGAGGGTGGGAGACAAAGACATGTGGGTGTCTGTGCAGAGAGGTCTGCCTGTCCTTCTGTGCATGCCTGCACAGTTGAGATTTGAAGCCTCTGTGTCGCCTTCATCTCATTGTGAGAACCCCACATTTGGGGGCTTTTTGTCAGAGTCTCATGCAGCAGGGCGGGTTGACAGGCTGTGAATGGCCATCCCTGCTGTGCAATGGCGGCCTGCCACGTCGAGTCAAACCCCCAGCAGCTCTTATTAGTGTGAGCAAAACACAGACGTGACAGACCTACGGTTTGTGTACAGGTGTGTGTGTTTATTCTCTGAATCTTTATTTTTCTTATAAAAATTGTTCTGAAATTTTGGGAATACTGTTGTCTTGTGTGAAATAGGTGGACTAAACTGTAGAGCAGGGATGCCGTAGGTCAAAGAGCATGCCCAGAGAGGACATGCGTTATTTTGTACGTCTGTTGTCAAGTCAAATGCCACCCCCTCCTCCTTTTTTCCAGACTCCCAACACTTTTCTGTGGCCTGACAGTGATTAATGATCCTCAGATGTCGGGGAAAATAAGTCAGTATGTTTTCCTTTTTTCCTCTTGCTACTCTGACATTTTTTCATATATATGTTAAACGTCCACCTGTAGAGCCTCATGAGAGCTACAGATACATGTAAAGAACTACTATAAACACTAAAGGCCAGCTCTGGCCCCTCAGTCTGTCTCCTTATTCCTGTCTTTGGAGAAGAAGGCCAACTAAAGAAGACCTTCAACAACTGACCCCATGTTGCAAAGAAAAATACTGCTAATGAAAGGCTCCACCGTGAGCCAAGATGTGTGTGTACAAAAGAGAATTCTTCATGGTAGCTATGCGTGTGTTTTCACGTGCGTGTCAGAGTGTAAGCCCTAAATGTACCATGCACTGACTTTTGAAAGAGGCCAGACGCTGCATGTCAGGCATGACTCTGTCTTTCCTCCCCTCACCCCCCCCGCACTCCCCTCGCTCCCACTGCCTGCCTGCTCGATGATGGATGACAGTGAATAAGAGGTTTCCTCTGTTGGACTGCGAACTGCAGCCAGTAGCTGTCAGAGTAACTGACATCTGCTTTCCATAGCAGAACCCGGTTTGGTTTCTCGGATTTGGAGCTGGGCTTTGGTTGAGCTGGCAGAAGGAGGCAGCCGCCATGCAGGCAAAAAGTTAGAAAAAAAGTCTGCAGAGAAAAAAACTAACCTTCATATTAATAGATGAAGTTTGGACTTGGAGCCTTTTGAATATGCAAAGCAAAACTGACTGGATGGGTCAACCATTCTTGTTTTTTCTTCTAACCTAACTAATCTGATCACAAAATAGAAACACTGGATAACGCAGCTTCATTTGATACATGTTGTAGACTATTAGTTATTTACCATTGAAGCTTTGTTTTTGAATTGTTTAGATTTTATTTTTTTATGTTTTGTAAATCACTGCTAGGTCACACAAGAAAAAAGTTCGAATAAGAAGACAAGTGAGTAATCAACAGTTAAGGACCCAGTCCGATCATCATTTGATCTATTGAAAAGCGGTTGATTTTGCAGTTTTTAGCCAAAATCTTTTAAAAAAACTGTAACGTTTTCCACATAGTTTGTGCAGAGTGACAGTCGTCCATTAAAAACTCGTCTTTGAGTATGTGTGCAACCTCCCAACTTTCCCCTCCCCATTGCTGAGAGCTGTCTGTTTACATTCTCTCACACGAGCTTAAAGTCCTCACACCAAACATTACCAGTGCAGCAAAAATGGGGAGCAATATTAGAGCTATAATCCATTTGTACAGTTGTAATACGGGTGCCAGCTCAGACGAGGAAAACACAGACGTACATGGATCTAGTCGTCTATGAGTGGATTCATCAGAAGGGATTGAAGCAGGGAGTTTGTGGCCAACCCAGTGAAGTTTTATGTATCAAAGAAACATTTTTCTCAAACTGCATTTTTTGTCTGATTCTGTCCTGATTCACAAAATATTTGAATGAATAAATACTCAGAAATCCAATTTTAAGCTCTTTTTTGTGTGTATGTCCTCCATCATGAGAAAAATGCTACAAGAACATGTTAAACACACCAAACACACAATTTTCATTTGAATGGCTCTTTACGTTGATTTTTGACATGTAAAGTCTAAAATTCCACAATTTCAAGGATGTTGGGAAACAAACCTCATAACAGTCAAAACAATTAAATGGATTCTGATGACATTTGCAAAAACCAGTAAATGTGAGACGCCAGACTTACTACCAGAAGTATTAAAAAAAAGAAAAGAAAAAAGGGAACAAGTTGTGAATTTTTTGCAATTTTTAAATAAAATATAAAATGGAGGATAAATTAACAAATAGTATCCCACTTCCTTCCAGTGTCCTGAGAACATGTCTAAAATTATTTTATTTAAAAAGTGAGTAAGACTAAAGTCCAAGACGCAGGTTTGGTCCGTTATCTCGGACAGTTCGTTTTAATTTGCTCATGTAGAAACTACTCACTGTGGCAACCCCAAGCAGGATATGCTGAAAGGGGAACAGCAAGCTCAGACAGTTCAGTTCTCTTCACTTGAAGAGTGGATCAAATTGCAAAACTGAACAAAAAGAAGTAAGTAGTCAGCGCCATGCTTTGGACATTCAGACCCATGGAATGAGTGGGATTAAGCAAGTATCACACAAATGTTAAAAACATCTTGTGGATAAACAAACAGTGAACAAAGAGAACAGACAGGACCTTTTTAACACATCACAGTCAGAGAGCTGGAAGAAAAAGTCCGTTTTCTTCTGTTTTTTTGTTTTTTTTAAGTTACCGGTCAAAACTTGTTTACTGCCCCCAAGTGAGCAATGGTTGGAATTTAGTTTTTAGCCATTGGTTTTCTCCTGAGCAGCCAAACTAAATCAAATGAAGGTGAAACATTTTCCATCTATCATAACCATGACCAAAAAAACAAAAAAAACTATCTTCGTCTGACTGTCAGCATTTCATATTCTGTTTCACAAGTCATGATGTTCTCACATCTCCTGCTGGTGGAAACAAAACAGGTCAAGGCTTCCAATTTCTTCCAGGCAGACTGTAGCTAAAATAAAAAGAGCGTTTTAAATATGTGGCTTATTTATGAAAAAGATGTGGGGTTCTAAAATTTACAAGCGTACAGTAGGATTCTTTTATTTAGAGGATAACGGAGACAACCAGCCCTATTTCATGTAATGTAAAAGTCTTTTCAAAGTGTTTCTATCATTTTGGAATGAAAACCATGGTCAAAACTAATGAATGATGTAGAAAAGGAAAACTGTAAGTGATGAAATATTCTTCATAACTTACTCTTTTTTTTTGTAACTTTCACTTTTGGAGTCGTTCAGCCACAATGTTGCGCCTGTGAATCACTTTTCTCTATTTTTTTGGCCTGGATGCTTTTGGTTTCTTTTTTTTTTTGCCTTTCTTGAAATATAGAGAAGATCCAGCATGTTTCCAGCATGTTTTCTCAGTTTCTCTCTACTGTAGTTTGTAATGTGGCCGCAGAAGAAGTTTACAGACTGCTCTCTGCCAACTTTTTGATTGATGCGTTTGATAAAGACATATTTCTCATTATGAGAGGACACAGACTTATTTTTCTGATAATAGATCACTTTTCCAGGATCCAGATGGCCCTCTGTTATCAGAAGCCATCCACCCAGGAAGACAAGAGAACAGATTAATTAAACCACACATCAACTTCGCCATTTTGCCATTTTGCGGAATCTGCAAAGATCACAAGCCAGTCTGGAAACAGAAGATTCAAACAAATGACTTTAATCAGAGGCCATGCAGGGCTGTATTGAGCCAAGCCACTACTCACATGTCACTGGTGATTTATCCACCCTGGCAGTATTAACTCGGCAGAAGATGTGAAGAACGACTGGCTTTGCGGAGAAAGAAAAATCATAAAGACAGAAGAGATACAGATGGACTTAGTGGACGTTAACCATTTTATTATTGTCAGGATTTTTGTGTTTGGCCTGTTCTGACCCTGAAGATGATCTACTCAGCACTTCTACAAGATGTGCAGCAGATGTTTACTTTTTTTGTTCACGTTCATTACCTTACTTCTAAACTGTTGGTAAATTGTATTTAGGTCAAAGTGAAGTGTTTTGTTTTTGGCTGTTTGTTTAAGCTGATGTTAAAGTTGATTAAGTAAAGCCACTGTGCCGCAGTTGTATGTTTTTACTTCAGCTGACTTTTCAACACAAACCTAATGAACATTGATCAGACAGATGGTTTGGTTTACTCGTGTTTATAGCCGTCAATAGTTGGATCATGCTCAGCTTATAGCAGCTTAGAGTTTCTGGTTCAATCATATTTGTCCCTTTTGGTAAAGCAGAGTGACAGGAACAGAAAACGTCTTACAGAGAGTCTGGCAACCACATGTTGCCACAAGTTATTATGTTCATCAGCTAATTGTGAAACCACAGAAAAATAACAAACTGTTGATTTGCAGTTCTGCACTAAGTTAGCTGCCACACAAGTGATCACAAGACTATGCATGTTGACACCAGTGACTGTGATGAACAGTGTGGTCATGTGACACACTGGTTTGCTGTAGGTTCAATTGAAGCCAGTTTTTCAACTAAAAACACCTTTTTAAAATCAGATTTAATCTTTTACAATATATGATTTCTCATGGCTGTTATCTCTTGTCGCCATGCAAGTTTTTACAACCGCTTTTGGGATCCACGCTCAAAACCAGCCTTTTGAAAAATGTAAAAACGTGTTGTTTTTCAGGAAGTAGACCTGCTTCTGATTCACAACAGTTTGAATAAAGAAATATTCAGTAAATAAATTTTGATCTGAATTCTCTTTATACATGTCCTCCATCATAAGAAAAATGTCCCAAGAATATGTTAAAAATACCCAAATAAAAATTCTCATTGGAGTGGGTCTTTAAAGATACTGGATCCACAGAGACAAAATTGCTTGCTTGATTTATGAGATATTTTGGTAAAATAATGAGCAAGATGGAAGACTTTTACTATCTTTTAAAGTTTATCTTAAGAAGAAGCATGACTGAAACTAGGTCAGTTCACCAGGTAACTTCCAATTGGCTGAATTCACATGCAAGACAGTCTGGATCACTCTCATGTAAAACTCAACAAACAAAAACCAAAAACATTAGAGCTAATGTCCAACACAACTTTACTGGGGAAGATTGTTCAAATGAGCTTCATTATTTAATTTTATATCTGAGATTAACTTTGTGTTTTAATATGGGAGAAAAAAAGGTCTTTATAATGACATTTCTAACAAATTGGTTATAGATTTATTCCACAAACGGTCAGGCTTGTTTACTTACTTATTTAATGACTTATTTATTTATTCGGAAGGATGGGGATTTAGCAACATCCAATAAAAGTAGCAATAACCATGGAGCTAAGAAACTTGCTTTAAATTCTCTTGATGCAAAGCAATGGGTGACGTCACCTGTTGTCCATCTAAATACTGCCATTAGTGCTGACACATGAAATCTCAGCAATGTGAGCAAGTGTGTGGGTGTGTTTGTGAAGGATTTTCATGCTTCCTGCCAACCCTCTGTTTCTCTGCTCTCACTCATGTCTGTCTTTCATACTCTGACACCTGCCTCTCCCTGTATGTAACACCTCCTCTGTGATGTGTCTGTGTGCAAACAATTGCCTTTGTTTCCTGTGCCCACTCATATGGATCGATCAGTTTCTGCCGTGTAAGGGAAAGAGGCATGAGCCAGCATTAACTAGGCAGTAAATTAGGTGACTGACAGAATTGCTGAAGACTTGCAATGTTTTTGTCGGAAGTGACAGAACAATTTGGTATTCAGGGGGATAGAGCAGTTCTGGTGGAGTCCACAACAGCATAATAGAGCTGTCTTCCTCTTCTGCTGCTTCTCCTGTCTCTGACCATGCAGCAGCACGGCACAAAATCCAACACAGCTCCCATAGAGAGAGGACAGTCAGAAGATTGGAACAGCTTTCTCACCCTGCACTGCTTTAATAGAACATATTTTGACAGAATTGTTCTTTTTCACAAAAAGGCACGCATGTAAACAACATGCCAGAAGAGCAGGTCTGGGAGCAGTCAAAAGACAAAGAGGAGTAGGCATTTACACAACACAGATTAGGATTCATTCTGGAGTCAAGTCAAGGTGTTTATTGGAGCTGAAGCACAGAGATGAGGAGCGGCAGCAGATGCCAGAAGGAGGAAACAGCACAGACAGTGCAAAGAGGACACTAAAAAAAGTTAAGTTCCTAAAAGTTTTAACAATGAGGAAACACAGCCATCAGTAGCTTGTTTAGTCTTATTTTCCAAAGAAAAGTTTCAAGAAGGATGTAAACCAAGAGTTTTCTCTAAACTTAGTAAGAAAATCTAAGACATATGGTGTGAGTAGGAGGATTTCCAGACAAAGACCAAACAGAAGTTTAGTCTGGAAGCTCAACTTTAAAGCTTCTTCCTAATGGAGGAAGAAAGTATTTTATTCATTGCTGATTTTGTAGGCTTGCCCACATAAAAAGAAATTGACAGTCTGTTATCCCAAGGGTGGGTTAATTTGACCAGTTCAGTTGAACAGTAGAACTAATCAACCTATGTCCCGAATTAAAGAAGTCTGTTTGAACTAATCACCTGTGGAAAAGACACCTGTCCACAGAATCTGTCAGACTCCAAACTCTCCAACATGGAAAGGGCTAAAGAGCTTTCAGTGGATGTAAGGGAGAAGATTGTAGACCTGCACAAGACAGGAATGGACTACAAAACCATCAGCAACAAGCTGGAGGTTAAGGTGACAACTGCTGGTGCAACTGGGACAAAATACAAGACCATGACCATCAATCCACCTTTAGGTCTGGGGCTCCAAACTCAATCTGACCTGGTGGGGTTTCCATGATCATGAGAACAGTGAGAAATAGACCTAAAACAACACAGCAGGAGCTCGCTGATGATCTCAAAGCAACTGGAACCACAGTCACCAAAAAAAAAAACATTGGGAATACTTTACACCGTAATGGCTTAACATCTTGCAGTGCTCATAAAGTAGCCCTGCTTAAGAAAGCACATGTGCAGGCCCACCTGAAGTTTACCACTGAGAGTGATTGGGAGAGTCTGATCAGACCAAAACGGAGCTCTTTGGCCTCAACTCAATCCGACATGTTTGGAGGAAGAGAAATGCAGCCTATGACCCCAAGAACACCACCTGTCAAGCATGGAGGTGGAAACATTATGCTTTTGGGGGTGTTTCTCTGCACTGGGCAACTTCCCCGTGTGAATAGGAGGATGGATGCAGCCATGTACATGTACTAAGTCTTTCTAGCAAGAGGGTTCAAATACTTATTTCCTAATAAATGCATATGAATTATTGGAAGTGGATTTCTTAAATTTCTTTGTGATGTTTTTTTCTCTTACTGGTCAAATGAACCTACCATTAGGATAACAGACTGTTTCTTTTTAGGTGAACAAACTTATAAAATCAGCAAGGGATCAATTACTTATTTCCTCCACTGCAACTTACTGGCCACACTGAAAAGCATCCTTTTATTTTTGACACTGTGGACAAAGGATGGAACACACTCGATTGGATTACACTCCAGTTTCTTCTGGCATGGCTGTGACACGCTAACTATATCAGGACCTGTGCAGGCCTTTTAAACCCACACTTCCACATCTACTGCGGTGCAACAAGAGGTCCAGAAATAATACAAAAGAGCTCTCTTTGGGTTTCAGATCAACTCTCTCTGTCTGTTATTAAATTCCATATCCTCAAGTTTTCTTCAGTCAAAACACCAGAAATCCAACTTTAACAAAGAGTCTTCTTTATTCCAGATGATTTTGTTGTATCTGATAACAACATTTTTTACAATAAGTCTTCAGTTTCACCTTAAAGACCAACCACTTTATGAATATGTATTGCATGTATACATAAAGGATTAAGATCTCTCCTCCAGTTCCTCTCCACCCACTCTCCTTCGTCGCCCACTCTGTCTGTCCTCTCAGCTGTTCAAATATTGTCTTTCTATTTATACTAAGCTAGGAAAAATATTTATTCTAGGCTGCTGAAGCTGAGAAGATATGAATGGGCATCATCTCAACTTGTCAAATTAGCTGCTGCTCACTGCCTGCTGATGTCTCTTTAATTGGAATGGCTGGCCATGCAGCATGCCTGAATGCTGCCTTGGCATGGATGTCATGTGTCGCAGCCCATCACACGGGGTCAGGATGCCACCCAGCAGCCACATGCATGCTGAAAAGATTTAGAATGCAGTCAAATCCCCAATGTTTTACAGTAACTGTCCATCAAGCCTTGAAATCGTACGTGCAAATGTCGAGCTGAATGACTTTTTGAAAAGAAAACTGTCAGAGATTGATGAAAGAAATGAAGAGAGTTAATGTACAAAAAGAGAAAAATGTTTTAAACTGCCAGAAGTCCCATATAAAACAGATACAAAAATAATCAATATAAATAAAGTTTAGCCTAAATTACAAAACAGGGTTTATACAGATAAACACCTTGTGTGTCCAAAGATTTATGACCCCAGATTGTAACAGTAAAATCTGTCAAACACAAGAGGCTCTCAGCTCATATCTGCTTGCTCAGCTGTTGGTCAGGACAAGTAAAAAAAAAATAAAATGAAAAAGCACAAAAAGATTGTAAGACTTTAACTTTGTTAAACCAAACTTAATTTGGAGTTTCCTGAGTGAGAACCAACCGGTAAGAACTGAATGCAACAAAGATGATCAAAATTCAAGATCCAAGATTTATTTATTGTCGGTGTACAATTTATTTTAACATATAGAAGAAATTACCATCCTTACAGACCCGGTGCAAACATGCAGAAAATAAATAACAATAAGTAGACAAGAGCAGAACAGTAAAAATAATTGTTATATACTGTAAACTAATCAGAACAACTTGCTATTTAAAACATGTGTACGTCTGTTTGTAATCACAGGAGAACAAGGAGCTCTAAGTTTTTGTAAAACTATTATCTGGGTATATATAAAAGTTACACATCAAGCATTGTGAAAATATAACTGAGATAATAAAGAAGATGAACTTCAGCTACATTTTTCCTGTGATTTTCACAACACTGAAGAAAAAACTGAAATATTTGAAGAAAAAGTCACAGTAGCCCACAGAGATTTTGGTGCAGTGAAATTTCTTCACTTTCTCATCTAAGTCTCTTTTTGCTTCTTCTTTGGCGAAAGGTTTTAAACAAATTAAAAGAAAGCCTGTTGTTAAACGGATGTGTCAGTCTAAAAATTCAAATCAATAATGTTTTCATTAATGTTGCTCTCATGTCATGAACGATTTGGAAGAACCACATGTAATTACACGGAGAAAAATAGGTGAACAAGGCTGAGCGGACAAATAGCATAAAATCAAACTCTGGTTTTAAGAGCAGCAGGAATGGCGAACAAAAGGAGAGCCACCTCCTCCACCACAGAGGAAGCTGCTGCAGACCTCAAGATGAGCCTGAAAGTGAGAGGAGAAGGGCGGAGAAGACTGGAAAGAAAAGCAGCCGCGCAGCCGATATTGATCTCTTGCCAGAGAGATTGATAGAGTAATAAGGAGCTGAGGAGAGGAGAGGGGAGAAATGAAGAAGCTAAGCAGCATAAGGAGGAGGACGGCAAGCTGAGGGAAAGACAGGATTGCAGGGTGCGAGATGAATGGATGGCAGAGTGAGGGACTGGTAAAGCTCTAAGGATGTGGCAGAAGAACAGTCAAAGAAAGTGACAGACAGACTGAAAAAGATAGAGAAAGTGAGAGGTATCCTTTAAAAGGTAAATGGATCTGGTGTTCGTTTTTTAATTATGTCGAGAGAGTAGAGCGATGGATGAATCCGAGTGGGATGGGGTGCAGACAAGAAAGATAGATGGCTTTATGAGTGCAAAGAAGTGGTGTGTTCAACGCCTCCAGACACTGAAGGTGACCCCTGTTGGCTTCTCTGAAAACCCTTTGAAAATGTCAAAAAGCAAAGGTGGCTTCACGTCAAACTACAATCCAACTGAGAGGTCCTGATGATCTGAAAAAAAAAGTGCAATTGTGTGTGCGAGATGTGAAGCATCTGCTACTTCCAGGTGTGTGTGTGTGTGTGTGTGTGTGTGGGTGTGTGTGTGTGTGTGTGTGTGTGTGTGTGTGTGTGTTGATATATGGGCATGTGATGATGCGAGTGGAGAACCAGCTCAACCATCACTCCAGTCCCCAGCCTAATGGAGAGTCTTGGCAGACAGCTGGTTAATAGAGGGTCCGATCAACACACACACACACACACACACGCACACACACACATTTACACAGTCATCAGATAACAGCACTAATGCCTGACCTCACTCACCACATGTCCTTCAGCTGCAACAAAGAGAGGGGGAAAAAAGGAACAATGTGTGTTGGTTTGTGTCGAGCCTGCGTTGTGAGTTGCTGGCATGTCCACATGTCTGCTGATATGATCTCAATTTCCTTGTTAGTTCCTCTCCTCAGTTTGTCAGGATTCATTAAAATCACCAGGGTTCCAAACTTCCTGGACCCACAGTCCCATATAGGACCGTACACACACACTTGCACTAAGGCCTGCTCTCTGTGCACGTATGATCAACAGTGCACATGCACTGACACACCTGCGTCGGCGGTTGAAGCCACATGTGTTTCAGGTTGGCGCAGGCCACAGTACACAGCCTGCCTTCGCTCTTGATTAGCCTCTGTTTGAATGAGATGCTTAGAGACAATAAGGTAAAGTTACAAGGCCATAAACTATTTAAAAACCCCCGAGTGCCAGTGCAGGGGGCAGCAGGGTGGGGTGAGGACTCAGGGGGGCCCACAGCGGCGAAGGAGGTTGCAGAAAGGCCAGTTTCTAATAAATCAGCATTTGGAAATCATATGTCTTATCCCAAACAACAATCCACCTCGAATTAATGCTTGAAAATGCAGATGCAGTTTTAGAAAAGTTTCTAAGAAGAACGTGGTAAACAAACGTGTCAAAGGACATTACATCAAACTACTAACACGTGCAAGTCGCATGGGGTCCCGATCTATCTCTGAAGTATCACTGCACGACCTACATAGTTATTGCTGTTCAAGAGCCAGACTTTTCAGCAGTACATTCCTATTGTTATTAAGCAGTATTTTATCCAGACCCTCATAAAGTTGATTCCTCCAAGTCACGGAGTTCAGCTGTTGTGCAATAAATATCAGAACATACCATTGAACCGCACTGTTGCACCATTCTTCTGCAGTTAGAAACCGATAATCAGTCCCTCATTCACCATTTTGTGGCAGCAAAAGCCTCCCAGATTTCTTTTCAGTTACACCTACAGTTTTTAAGCTATGTTAACACTTTTGAGTTCAAGAACATGCATCTAACCCATGGTGTTCACACTGGACAAGAAGGGAGAGGCTTCTGCTTCTTCATCAGTTTATAGAGGTTTGGTGCAAAATTTTAAAGTGGTGCAAATCTGGTAAATCTTTCTCCAGGCTTTTTCTTTCACAGTTCTGTTGCTGACTTGATGAACGACTTGGTTTTATATCATTCTAGCTGGGCACAACCTGCAATGATTATTTTTTTTTCTCCATGATAAAGTTTTAAATGATTGGCACTTGAAGGGATTCATACATCACTATCAAATCCGAGTCTCTAGTTTAACTTGCAATAGCTGCACATTTTGTATGTAGAGCCTGAAAAATGGTTGTGAAAACTAGCAACGTGT
This sequence comes from Oryzias celebensis, assembly GCA_014656515.1. Lineage (NCBI taxonomy): Eukaryota > Metazoa > Chordata > Actinopteri > Beloniformes > Adrianichthyidae > Oryzias > Oryzias celebensis. The sequence goes on along the minus strand of BNCR01000009.1, from coordinate 9,859,367 downwards.
GAGCATGAGAGTTATGAATAAACGTACATTTGCGCATGTTTACATAGACTTTTCATTGGACGTGGTCACTTGCACATAAATTGCTGAGGGCGGTGTAAATGCAACTTCAGAGGACTATTTACTCTGAAAATGTATTTTTCACAGAGGCCAGCCCTTCTGCTTCTGGACTGAAGCCTGGTCCAAGACAAAGTAACTGAAGCAGGATAGGCCTTTGTGAAACCACTACTTTTTATCCAGATACATTACCCCACAATGACTTTAAATGAGAAAAAAATAGAACAAAAATAAACATACTGGGCTTGAAAAATGTTTGTACGCCTTTATATTTTTTACCATAAAAAGGTAGCTGGGGATGTATTATAATGAACTTGTTTTTTATTTTATATTTGAGTCTGAAATTGTTGCCTTTACATTAGATTGGTGATGACAATCAAAATTTAACCATCACTAAAGTAAGTTTCTTTGGTTTACAATTTAAAGCACTGACCAAAATAGCTGCACTCAGTTTCCACATGTTAACCTTGTAACACAACAGCTTTAACTCCAGTGTTGACATTTTTTGGACTACCGTAATTCTTTAAGAGTGACGTAATTGATTTCAGCAGATTCTGACGTGAAGAAAACCAGCCTTGCACTGATATGCAACACTTTGTAGTAGTGAAGTGCTTACACAGTCATCGTAAAAAGCTGATTCTGACGTGGAGAAAAGAAACTGCTCCATTATGAAACACTTTATGTTTGCATAGTGTTGCAAAGCTGAGATGAAAGCCAAGTTTCTCCGTGTTAGAATCCGTTGATTCACATTGATTGTGTAAGCAGTCGAGACGTTTCGTTACATCAAAGAGCGTGTGTTATTTGAATGTCGCCGGCGACAGCTCAGATGTTAAAGGGTTATGCTAAATTAGAAGCAAGGTCTTCTTCTGACCTAAAATTGGTCTTCAGCTGTGACTATTTTAACTTGATTTGTGTCAGCAATGCAAAGTTTGATCAAAGATAATGAAACAAAGTGGTCACAGTATATTTTAATTTCAACAGATACAATACAAAAAACCAAAAAGAAATGTGGTGATGTGCAAAATGTTGAAATTCTAAATGATTTAGATGACAGGAGTTAATGTGGGGAGATCTTCTAAGGTTTTCTAATTCATTGTAATCTGCTTTATTAAAAGTGGGTCAGGAACCCATAAAGGTTGGTGGGAACATATAAGGCAAACAGTCCTAAAACAGTTTTTAAAAGTAGTTTGCATTTGTCATACTGGTGTGGTCAGAAAAATTAGTTCTAGTCTCTGGTCAAGACTTCAAAATCTGGTCTCAAAACCAGCGTTGAACTGTTCTACTGTATCCCCTTTACTTGTCTCGTCTTAAACGTAATTCCTTAGTTATACCACTTAACAAAGTGTAGCTGGAGTATCAGGGAGAAACATCAACCATCATCGCAGCAAACTAATGACCCTTCAACTTAAACGGCAGCAGACACATTAGGAATGGATCTTGCTTTATGGACAATAGGCATACTCTTACTCCATTGATTTCTCACCAGCTTTTATTGCACTCTATCGAAGGCAAATGTCTCCAAGATCCTCCCGCAGACTGAATTATTCAGCAGGGGTGTTTTGTTTTTGTGTCAGGGCTGTGGGGTAATTCTAGATTGGCGATATTTGATGATCTGCTCCAGGACTAAAACGTCTATCACCTTTTTGGTGGGGATGCGTCCTCCGTTGAGTGTATCAACCTGTGCGGGACGTCCATATCAGGTTGAGAACAGGCCTTTGACAGTGATATTTAGCGTTTGGCTTCATTCCAACCTTGTTCCAAGCGCCATCAAGGCTTTTCATTTCAAAACAGGACAGACAGGTGGAATGAGATGGAACAGGAGATGGCTGACTTCTCAGTATCATGGGGGATTAAAGGAGGCATTGATAGAATGGCTCCAAAGTGCAAGCACCAGCCAAAGATAGAAAAGAAAAGATAGACAGAAGGGAGTGTTCAGAAGCACATAGACAATGAAGGAAAGCTTCGAAAGAGACGACAACAGCACACTGGAGACATGTGCGTTAGGAGGAAGAAAGACAGATTTGCAGAGAAGCTGCAGAAGAGACAAGAAGAGAGGACAAAAGTGTGTTGGTTAAGATTCAGGGCAGGCAGTGGCACGGAGCTATCATTACCATACATCAGGACAATAAATGAGGCTTTCAGCAGGCCGTAATAAGAGTTTGATAAATCATCGAGGCCAGAATTAACTAGACGTCAAAACAATGTGAGGGCTCTGACGGATGGCAGAGGAGGGGCCGATGGCACAGATTAGTCTGGCTGAAGTAAAGGAGCACTGAAGGGATGGGGAGAGAGGGGGAGGCAAGAGGGAGAAACGAGGAGGTGAGAGCAAGGAGCACAAGGACAGTGGAAGATTGAAACGAAACAAATCTTCTGTGTCACAGTTCTGTATTTTTCCTGCAAAAAATATTGAAGGACCATTCCCAGCCCATGAGAATGCATCTGTATTATGAAGAAGAATACAAATAAATAACAGTTGTGACACATATACATGTGTCTAAATTCTGCACAAATCTGTTTATCTAATCAGTGTGGAGGCAAAACCTAATGCACTTGCAGAGTCTTGAGCCAAACACATCCTCACTTCTTTCCGATTGTGTAGAATTCTGAAATGATGTAAGCAACTGCTACAATTTCTGACAACAGTCCTGTAATGTTCTTGACACCAAGTTGTTTTGATTTTTAAGCCAAAAAAAGGCAAGCAGGTCGAAGCGAAAGATGCAGGTAGACCGAAGATGACAAAGTGTCAAAACACAGAACTCTTAGGGCTGCAGAAAATAAAAAGCAGAGGAGTTTAATGTTTTTTGTTTGAGCTATAAGAAAACTTGAAGTCTGGATATAAATTACTTGAAAATAAAATAAAAAGAAACTATAGAGGGTTAGAAAGAAATAATAATAATAATAAATAAAAACCAAAAATCTGTGTTGCTTTATAGGACATAGTGTAGTTTCTGCAAAGCAGCAGTAGTTTATGAGCAATTTGCCTCTGAGTTGTGGGCGGGACTGTTGGTGTGGAGTAACCCTTTGCTCATTGCTATCACCCCTTTGTTCGATTTTCGTTGGAGTGGATCTTTGTCAGAAGTCCACTCATGAAGTTCAATTTACTTTTCTGTTTTTATGAACTTTTGAACTGTTGCATTAAAGGTCAACATTGAAAATGTTGACCTTTAATGGCTGAGGGCTGTCGTTGAAGTATTTGTCCAGACTGACCTTCCAGTGCTAATGATGCCTTTATTGTTTCCATGTGTATAATTATCACATGATTATCATATTTTGGAATTTACACACTTTTTTATCATGTCTTCTTGTAGGTCTCTTTTATTTCCAGCTCCTAAATTATACTTCTATTCTGCACGATGGCGCAGTGGTTAGTGCTCTTGCCTCACAGCAAGAAGGTTCCTGGTTCAAGTCCTGGCTGGGGGATTTGAAACAGTGTCACCAATGGGGGGCCTTTCTGTTTGGAGTTTCCATGTTCTCCCAGTGCATGGATGGGATTTCTCCGGGGACTCTCACACCATCCAAAAACATGCTTAACACGTTAATTGGTCACACTAAATTGTCCCTAGGTGTGGATGTGAGTGTGCATGGGTGTGTGATTGTGGCCCCTGCGACAGAATGGCAACCATTCCAGGGGTGTCCCTTGCCTTTGCCCATGAGTAGCTGGGTTAGGCTCCAGCAACCCTGTGACTACAAAAGGGACAAACGATATAGAAAATGAATGAATGGAAAAAAATCTACTTCTTATCTCCACTCCTCTTGTTGTCTATATCAATATCTTGCGACAAAACAACTGAAGTTTTTGCTGCTAAATAAACAAATAAACCTTTTTATATTTTACTTTGTAAAATTTTATATTGAGATCAGATACAGGCCAATGAAGTTGGGAATCACACACGCTGTGTTGGAAGTATTGCATTAAAAATGAAAGTATTACAATAACAAAGTACTCTATGCAATTACAAAATACTGTAAGACATTTTTAGTTCATTTTTTGGGACATTTAGCTCACTATATGTTTAGTACTCCTTGGGTTAAAGTGGACTTACTATCCAAATAATAACAAGTGAAAACAACATGACAATGAGACAGATTTTTAAAAATCCCATCCATCCAATTTATCCTTTTCAGCTCATCCGGGACTGCAGCAGTCTAAGCAAAGATGTCCAGACTTCTCTCTCTCTTTCCACTTCCTCAGCTCCTCTGGGGGGACCCCAATGCCAAGACAAGAGGAAGACCAGGCCAGCCGAGACATGTAGTCTCTCTGCGGGGTCTCTCTCGGGGCCTCCACCCAGTGGGACATGCTCAGAACATGCTTTAAAAAATGCCACAAACAGAATCTGTTTTGTGCCTATTCACATTTCATTAATTCAACTTAAATTACGGAGCAAAATTTTGGGTTAGACTTCGTAACTCATATACTCCAACTGAATCGTCAGTTCATGGGTCTGTCCAATAGCTGGCTGCCTCTAGAGTACACTTAACCTTTTTATTACCAAAAGCTCTTTTTCTTTATTTTTTTCAGACAAAAACTCCTTAAGTTCCTTGTTTGGTCCATAATACTGGAGTTGTGGATAGAAACTTTGTTTAAACATGAACCAAAACAGCTGTGGGCTCTCTGTGCTGGCTGTCTTTTAATAATGTCGGCAAACTGTTTCTTTCCTGCCCAGAGACACAGATGAACAGGGGAGGAACTAGAAAAACAGATGCATTGGTTGTTCAGCAGACTCTGAAAAAAAAAACAAGCCCTTACAGCAGCGTCTCTGTCCAAAGTAGAAAAATAGTTCTTCAAACGCCGCCTGACATAAAGAAACTTAAAAAAAAGCGTTGCTCTCCCAACCGCCATTAATTTGATTTTTGGAGCATCCTGATGGTCTTGAGAAACTCCTTGCAAGCAGCACAGCAGGTACACTTACAAATTGCAATTGTTTTAAAGTTGTCCTCAGAACAGTGTGTGCTGATAGGGACTTTTCAGGGCCATTAATTATGTTATTTTAGAGGACATGCGGTGCTAAAATGCTGACTTTTTAGCAACCTACTCCAATGAAAACAGTGTTTTTGATGTTTTTAACATGTTCTTGTGGGATTTTTCTGATGGTGGAGGACAAATATAAACAAAAGTAGGATTAAAATTGCATTTCTGAGTATTTCTTTATTCAAATCATTGAGAATCAGTAGCAAAAAAAGCTGTTCAAAACATCTTGTAGCTGTGATATTGAAGCTACAATTGGCAAACTGCATACTTCCTGCTTCTCTCTATTCTGATGTGTCCACTTCCAAACAAATACATCCATGTGTGTCTTTGTTTTCCTTTGCTGAGCTGGTATCTGGCTCAAAACTGTACGGCTGGATAACTCCGATATTATTCGTCATTTTTATTAGCTTAGGGTTGCGAAGGGCTGTAAGCTAGCGGAGACAGTGTAAACACAAAGATGATGGGAAATAAGCATAGGCCTAGGTTCTCTCTGCGCCAACAGTCCCACCCACAAATCAGAGGTGAATTTCTAGTAAACTCCTGCCGTTCTGCAGAAACTATGTTTGAGAAAACGATACAGATTTTTGGATTTTGGCTAAAATTATATAATCATAACTAAAAGGCCTGTGGAAACACTTTGATAATAGATGCAAAAAGAGGATCAGTGTGTGTCCTTAACTCCTTTGTTATATATAAGGTTGGATCCAGAGCATGAGGACATTTGTCTTCTTCAAGTCCAGAGTAAAACTGCTAAAATTCAGAAAGTGTTGTATTTTTTTCAGTCCTGTTTTCCTCTGCTGTTTGGATCATCTGCCTGCATGCAGTAACATTGCTCTTCATCTGTGTACACACAAGTGTCACGAAGCCCTTCGCACCCCACAGCTAATCTCGTTGGTTGTCATGATGAGAGGTTAGTACAGCCCTGCTCCTGTCCTTCTACTCCACTCCTCTCCACCACCGCCCCATCCACACCCCCAGTGGGTAGCTTTAATTGCCAGGCTCTGACCTTTGCCGAGCAGCAGTGACAAGGCCTGTCTGCAGCGGTGGGAGGTGGTGGAGGCTCGATTAGCTGTGACAGCACAGCCAGGCGATATGAGGGAGGGGGGAGTGAGATGGGACTGAGTGTGAGTGCAGAGCCAGCACCGGCTAATTGGAGCCTCTCGACCTCGGAGCAGTAAGCTAGAGAGAGCTCAGTTCAGGGCATGGCGACGTGTGTGCGTGCGTACGTGTGTGTGTTTGTCAAAAGGGACGGAGTCTAGCATTACATCGACTCTGTCCAGCATGAGGCAATATGTTTGTGCCTTCAGAAGAAGGGACTGTTTGTTTGTACTTTATTATTTTGCATTTATTTCTCTTTTACATTGTTTTCTTGGTTCATAACACAGATGTATTCAAACCCAGTGTCTGTATGTGTGTACATTCTTAAAGAGCAATGGCAAACATGCTGTATTTATTGTGCCAGTTTGTGTGTGTGTATCGTGTGTGTGTCTGTGTATGCGTGCGTGTGTGTATATGCGTGCATCTGTGTGTGTGTATAGGTGTGTGCGCGTGTGTCTGTGTATGCGTGCATGCGTGCGTGTGTATTAGGTCTTAGACTAAGTGGAATGGACAGTTAGATTGAACAGAATGAGGCACAATTACTAGGTGGCGCTGAGAGGATAATGTTGTCTCAATCTAACTTGCTCCTATGTCCCTTTTCTCTGGCAGTTGCACACACCCACATGCACTGACCTGCAATGACTACTGTTACCACCCCTCAGTTTCTGTGTCCTACAGGATAAAGGTGAACACTGTCCGATGATTCAGAGGGCGAGCCAACTGCTGGTCGAGGACACCCCTCACCCTTTAGCAGCTGTCTTTGTTCTGTTTTCTGGGAAAAGTGAGCATTTGAGTCAGATAGTGGCACAGATCAACTCAGAAAACAACCCTTTGACTGGATCATTCGTTACGACTTTTGAAAATGTTTTACTAATAATCTACCCTAAATTCCCCCCAAACCCTTATTCAGACGGAGCAAATACCTGTTCTTGGTTTATCTTTGTAAAAGCAAATGCAGCATCAGAGGGACAACATTTGGCCCCCATGCAATTAATAAAACAGTCTTTGTAGCTTTATGCTATAAGTACACACCAGATGCACATTCAATAACGTGGTGAATGTGGGCTCTCCAGAGTCCTTTTAGCATACAGTGTTCTTACTGTGTGTATGTTGCTTTAGACCTGGAGATTGTAGACAGTATTTATAGTTGAATTATACCAAAGACTTTGAAGATGGAGCCTATAATGTCTCCCTGCTTGGCACTCAACATCGACTGTTGTAGATTCCCGATTGTGTCTGTGACTGTAGCGCTGCCCCCTTAGGAAATGGGTCCAATGTCAAATAAAAAATTCACACACTCAGTTGTGTGATATATAATGGCGCTTTATAGAACCAAAAAAAACCGTCTTTGGCCACTGGTACACATCATTGATAGGTTTATTCATTTGCCTCCTGTTTCAGTGCTCTCGAGGATACTGAAGGACTAAGCTGCTGTCAGGTTAAGGTGGAATACACCCTGGACAGTTTGCTGGTCCATAACAGGGCCACACAGAGAGAAACGCCCCATTCACAACTAAGAGACAAATTAGAATCATCAATTAATCATTGAAGTATGTTTTTGGACTGTAAAAAGAAGCTTGAGCGCCTGGAGAAAATTCACGCATGCATAAAGAGAGCATCCAAACTCCACACAGAAAGGTCCCAACTGAAACTCAAACTAGTCTTCTCACTATGAGGTAAATGGGCGAACCACTACACCACCATGGTGCCCTTGATAGGTTTATACATTTGCACAATTTACCATCCCATGGAAGGTTCCGTCGTTTAAAAACACAGTCAGTTTGGGGAGTTTCACAAACACGCACCCCCTAATTGACACATTTGGATGTTGCATGTACTAAATGTCAATGTCAAACTATAGCCAAGCCTAACGCTATGTTCAACACTACCCAGGGCTGTGCATGTTCAAGCAGCAACGTCCATGTAAACTCGCATGAATGCATACGTAGCAACGCAAGTTTAACTATTTACGGGCTCTACGTACAAAACACGTCAATTGAACAGATGTTGAAAGTTGAACCAAAGTTTAACTTTGATCAGTCAGAGATTCGGATTTGGTAATGATGTCCATTTTCTTCACAGAAGTGACAACAGTTTGAAAATTGATTGCGGAAGAGATATTCTTAATTGCGTTTTGTGCAAGATTTCCACTGCTTCAACATTTTGCACCAAACCTCTTCCAACTGTAGGTAGTGGACAGTAGAAAAAGAAAAAGAGGCTCCTCCCTGCTTGTCTAGTGTAAACACCATGGGCTAAAAGTATGTTCAAAACATGGATCACATGAGTTCATGCATTTGTTTTTACATCATGACCTCAAATCAGTTCTTAATTGTTAGAAAACTGAGTGCATCTGCAGTGGAAGAACAAAAAAGATTTCCTGAGAAAGTTGTCCCTCCTCAAAATCACATCATTCTTTCACACCTAATCAACGTTATGACATAAACATGTACAAATCACAGTGCAGGCTTGACATTATAATAAAACTTGTACTTAATATTTGCCATTATTTCACCATTTATTCTAACAATCGACTGATTCTAAGAATAATCTTGGAGCCAAAAAAAAACAATAAAACATTTGAAACTGGAATGATAAAACTTTTACGACTTTTATGATAAATATGACTCAATGTTTTATACTTTCAGCTCACTTTTGCGTATCTGTAACTCAGCTTTGATGGAAAACAGACAGAGAAATGAGAGCAATGTGAATGAGGAAAATGAGGTGAAGGCCTGAGTAAAACCCAACATCTCCCACCGCGCACAAACCTCAGCTGAACCTGGACTCTGCAGAATTCAGATTCAATCAAATAGCAGTGTAACAAAAATATATCCAGAAACCATAGCTATACTGCCATTCTACACTGCTTATAACACTAAACAAGTGCAACCACATGTCAAATCTTGATGCCACTAAGTGTACACTGCTTGACAAAGAGCAACATTAGGTTTGAAACTCTGCCTAAACAAAGCTCACTGACTCAAAGTGCAGCCCCGGCTTGGAAAGTTCTCCACAAGGTTCCGTCTTCTCAAATGTGATACTACTGTCACTCTCTGTACAATAGATTTTGAAGTTGAAGTGGGGGTGAAAGGTCGAGTTTGGCTTAAGTCCACCATTGAAGTTAACTGACAGCAGAGTCAAATCTTTCTGTTCAGAATCTCACTGGAACAGCTGCTGGACATCTTGGTTCACTGGTGACTGAAGACAAAAACACCTTAAAGAACATTATTGCTTTAGTTATTATTACTGCTACATTACACTGTTAGGAGAAAGGGTTGAATGATTATGGACTAAATATTATTCTGTTTGAAATAGTGCGGTCTGAGTGAGTCACTTTGCCATCCTGCAAATGTCTAATCTGATCTAATCACACATTGCTGCAAGGCACACAAGTCCAAGAAAAAAAAAACCAAATGCACGCATGTGTTGCTACCTCCCCACACTGTTAACAAGCCCTTGATAGGGAAGTGTCAAGTTTTTGACTGACTGACAAACAGCAGTATAATGACAACCATCTGGTGTAGTAATGAAGGCTGCAGTGGGGATGAGATGTTTTAATTAATGAAAGCCACTCCATTAGCTCTGATTAGTGGCTTATCAGCTCTGCCTCATTATGCAAATGAAATTAAGATCACTGAGCCGGCATCATTAAAAACAGAGGGGAACAGAAGTTTGGTTTAAATGGACCTCTGATGACAAAGGCTACGCTCGTATTCGTGCATTTCAGGGATTGAACAGTTCATGTCAATTCTTCTAACCCAGAAAAGATGGCTGTCAATTCTTAAAGGGAATTTTAAGCAGCCATTCATCCATCTTCTAAAGCCTGCTTTTTCCTGGCTGTGACCGCAGGGCATTCTTAAGCCTATCAGGGCTGCCTTCGCACAAAGGCAACCCGGGCAGGTCTTCAGCCATCACAGCGCTACACAGCCTCTCTGTTCAAGCAGAGGCGAACGCTGCAGGATGTGTGGCCAGTGGGTTGTGTCTCACTGATAGACACAACAGTTCCCCATTCCCACTGTGGCCAGAATTGTCAGGGAACTGTGTCTCCCTCTCGATAGTTTGCCAGGACATCCTTGAGGCTGAATGATAAGTCCTTCTACTGAATCTCACCAAACTCCTCCTAGACTGAAGTTTAAATTTATTTAACTTAATCTAGAATCCCAGGGAAGTAACTCTCTTGTTTACCAGTCCGGTGACACACCATGTCCCAATAAATGGGGACCATTTCTGTGGATAGTGGATTGTTCCAGACAGCATAGACACTCATGTCATTCAAGCTCTCAAACACCCTCCACAAAAAGATGGTGGTTCTTGTGATTCCTTAAATCCACTTTGGTGGGCTGTTGACTACTGCTGTTAACCTGAAAGTAAGCATGACTTCAGTGGTGACGAATCCAATTAAAATATGTTTTAAACTATGTGCAAATTTGTATATATAGCACTTCCCCAACTAAATATTGTTGTTCGGCCAAAAGTTTGGCTGAGTTTTTGAAAATTATGTCAGAATGGTAGACCTAATTAAATTGGTTTAGTGTAATGTCAGCAACAGAGAAAAAAAATCACAGTGTTAATGACTGTTAAGCATGAATTTTTATTTATTATCTCATTTACTAAAAACTAAAGTTATGTTAAGTTACCCCTTGATGTTATGAATTCTGTTAGGTGCTGTCTTTCTGATTCTTGTCCTAATGGACAAACTAAAGCACTGAGCTGTGGAAATGCACTTTCATGACAAACGAGTTTTAATTAGGAATAAAAATGTAATGAGTAAATAAATCAATCATTAAAGTTTTGCAGAGAAAAATATTAGGCGTTGGAGGCATGTCTACACATGGATCTAGAACATGTGGCTACAGAAAAAAGATGATTCAGGAGGTCTGCTGCAGATGGAAACTTTTCTGTCAATGCCTCTCATTTTCTCTTGGTTAAATTATTTACTGAAATAGAATTCACTCTGCAGAATGGCTGATGCTTTCTGTGCATCTGAAAGGCACCATTGTTGCTCATTGTTTATTGGTTTGCTTTATAAACTGCTCACATGTTGCACATTTAATCAGATGCAAAATTACAAAATGTCTTTACTCTGTACAGCAGCTGCTAAAGAAAACTGTTGTTAGCAGCAAGTGATGCCAGAATGCTGTTTTAATTATTATTTAGGCTAGTCTTTCAGTATAACAGTCAATGGATAACTTTGATATTATTACAGTTCTGTCATTACAAACCAAATCCAAGTATATGACACACGGCTCATCGAATCGCAACAGGTTAATCAAACATAAGGATTTTAAGAAAAGCAGGATGTGACACCTCCTGAAGGAACAGTGGTTGAGGTTTACAAGTTTATGTCTGAGTTAGTGTCCCTTCCCACAAAGGGCATATTTTCTTGCTCTCTTATCCAAATCAGCTTCTTCTGGCAATCAGCTGTCCGGGTGGCAGCCCTTCAGTCAGCTGATCCATAGCAGCTGTTCCACCCCTCAGCTGGTTAAGTCGCTTAAAGAGAAAAACAAATAGAATCAAAAAACAAAACTCACAGGTCATAACCTCAATAGTAAAGTTTAAAAACTGAATCAGTAAGCAGTGATTTTGTCATTCTCATGTTTCTGAATCTTCGAAACACTTATGTTTAGTGGATGTTATTAAAAGTCACGTTTTAAAATAGAAGCATAACACAGAAGAACTTTGTTAATCTCACAGAGGAGAAATTCAGCCAGTGTTGAAATCGGTTTCAATAAAACTCAAACCCCATCAGACAGATGACAGAAATACACACTTACAGTTCAAGGTTGACTGCAGAGTGGCAGTAGAAAGGCGCTCCTTGCTTGCATGGATGTAGATGAGTAACAAGAGGAGGGTAAGGTTGTTGGTGACCAAAAAACACATTGTATCTCAACACTGCGAACAATGTATAGATACTTAAATTTTTCTTTCATTTTAGTTGCCATAAATAAATGATTCTCTAACAAACTCAAAGCTGCTATTATACACTTTGAATGTCTTTCTGTGTTTAGTTGGTAAAATGTTCTGAATCTCTGAAAAGTCTCTCAGATTAGCAGACCTTTCCTGGTTCCTGATTTTCCGGCTTGTAAAGTCAAAGGTAGTCAGTATTTATGTAGCAGCTAAATAGTTTAACCAGTATGAGACAATTTAATTAAGAAGTTCAATTTATAAAAAGTTGGGACAATTTGGGACATGTAGTAGCTAAATAAATACACATAAAAAATTATTCAGTGGACACAGCAGTCCAAGCAAAGTTGCCCAGACTTTCTTCTTCATAACCACTTCCTCCACGCCCTCTGGGGAGAATCCAAGGCGTTTCCTGGCTTAGTGTATCCTTTAAGAGCTTAAGTGATATTAAGCTTTCCAGGGCACCCGCCCCTGGTAGGGTATCCATAGCAGACAAGTCCTATAGGTGATGAGCCAGAAAAAGAGGAGTTCAGAACCCCTCTATGAGAACAAGTGCAGGCGAGCACTTGGTGGCCCAGGTTCTTTCCACGGAACCCGGTTGAATCCAGCCCGAGGTGATGACGTGGGCCCACTCCCCCATGTGCCCACCACCCTCAAGAGAGGTCAAAAGAGGTCAGTTCAATGTGGTTTAGGTGGCAGTTGAAGGCTGGTGCCTCTGCAACCCAAACCAAGGTTATGCAATTTGGCTGTAAAAAGCTTAAAGAAGTTATTTCAATCAGATGATAAACAGCTTCAAAGAACATGTGTGAGATAAAAATTGTATCAAGCTGTTAAAGGGACAAAAATCAACCACTTTAGCAACTCCCACAAAACTGCAGACCAAACTATAGGAAACTATAGGAAAGAATTGTGGAGGAAATGAAGTCTTGAGGGCAGTTGTAGATATTGGTGACCAGAGTGTGCCTGATATGAGTTTAGTTCTACACTTTTTTGTTTAAAAGAATTGAAAAGTGCAAACCAAGGATCTTTAAATTTGGTGTTTGTTTTCCCTTTCCATACAACTAAAGCATGAATGCAATTTTGCAGAAAGGAGGAGACAGAGAGGCAATTTATTATTTTGCAGTGTATTTTTGAGCAAAAATGCAAATTAAAAGCAAGAAATACACTCTAGGCAGAATATTTAATTATAAGGTTGTGTAATTATATTATAGAAACCACTGTTTAATGGCAAATCTAAAATGAATTCACAGAATTCTAATCTCCAGATTTTTCATTCAGTTTGAATTAATGATTGACAGATGATAACAATCGGGAAAGACTTGAGTTATCATCACAATCCCATATGGCATAGAAATACTAGTCGGTTTATTAAATTATAAACTTTGTTGTGTTTTGATTTTCTTTTCTGTGTTTTTCCCTCCTTGTCATGCAGATGCAGAGATGCATCATATGTTTGTTTGTGTGTGAGTGCATTCACATGGGGTGGGTGGGGGGGGGGGGTGCCTCAGTTTGACCCTGTGGTCATTAATCTCACTTGCTGTCAGAATGATGGACACTGATGGGCAGGACTGTGTTTGCTCACTCACACAGTCTCACACACACACTGGTGCGTGCGTTCACACCGCAGCGCTGACAGCTTCCAGCGGACCCGTTCTTGCATGTGCACGCCAAAATTCACCTTTTTATGCACAGCAGCTGGCTGCCATTCACTGATTGGTCCTAAGGTTTACCAGCTTGTTCAAGCATGTGTTTCTGTTTTCTTTCTCCCATCGGCTGGCACTCCCCCTGCTGGTCAGTCAGAGGAATGGCTTCTTTTAAAGACTGAGAAAGCCTCACTTAAAAGGATCCAGTAATCCCCAAAAACATCTGTATACTACAATTCCAAAGTTGCAGCAAAGTTTGCATGACAAAGCCTCTCCACCAGCACAAACCGCACCGCTCAGTCCAGCCCGCTTGCTCACTTCCTCCACATTTCAAAGCAATTACTTCATGTTGATTTAGCTGTCATTGGCGGCATGTGTTTCAGTGTGATTTATAGAGCACCCTCCTGGTGCCAGTTGACTTGCGATAAATTGCACAATATTCCGAAAGGCTCATTTGCTTAGCGCTACATTAGGGGGCCGATGATTGCTACACAAAGCCATGTAAATGAGTTCTGAGAGGGGCCCCATCACTCAACATGTCATGTAGCCAATCCCATTATTATTTATGACTGGAGCTGGGCCGTGTTTCCTCTGAGGCCAGGCGAGGTTCATATGTGTGATGTGACAGCTCTGCTTTGCTTGCGTGTGTGTGTGTGCTCGTGTTGGTGTGTGTGTTCACGTGCGTAGTGGAGGCCGTAGCTATGTGCTGAGCAGGAAGGAGCCAGGCTGTCGTTTATATCTGCTGGGGGCTGAAGATTAAAAAATGCAGATCACTGTACAGTGGGAGATGGTCATCATTCCATCGTGTTTCCCACAAAACCTTCCCAGTTTGTGCCCTTTGTCTGTTTTTGTCTGCATGTCATGAACACAAAACACGCACACAAATTAAACCCATAAATCTGGTGATGTCCCTCAAACAAAAGCCTCCTCAGTGATCAGACAACAGAGATGAGCTCAGTTCATTGTATTTATTCACTCTTATCTGCATCATGTCAGGGCTGGCGTGAAGAGCAGCCTGGGCCGGGCTCTACAGTATTTGGTCTTTTTCATGGTCGCTCAGACATGTCATAACACAACGACTTACATTCAATGCTGTCAAACATGTCAGCTCTCCAAACCATAACAAAGATAACACAGCGTCTGCTCCAAAATCCATCGCTCACCAAGTGGATATGTGAGCGTGTGCGTGTTGACATTGCAGCTGAGCTGTTATTTGATCACAACACTGATCTAAGTGTCTGTGGTGATTAGGTGTAATCTGCTTTGCAGGCTGTGATCTATTATGGTCTACAGCTGGATGAAGAGGGTGTGGGTCTGTGTGCAGAAGCAGGGTCAAAGACGGTGCCTTTTAAAACAGCTCAGAAAGCTGACAACTGCTAACTTGATTTTGATTTTCTTCCTAAATATTTAAACAAATCCACATTTTACATAGTAAATGTTTTTTGCTCATTTTAAACAAAAAATATTCAATTTTTAAAAGTTAGAACAGTTTCAATTTATGATTTTTGGCCATCTGTTTAACTAGTCATCATTCATCATAGTCCAGAGAAAGCACAATTATTTTCCTTTTTTTTCTGAGTATCTTCTAGTGTTTTAACACAGTATTTGAACTCAAATCTTTGAGGTTTTTCTTCTACACTGTTCTGTTTTATTTATTTAGTTCTAAACTTAGCAATTCCTTCACCTGGATTTGAATATAATCATTAAAATAGAAAAATAATCTGGCTCCAAAAATAATTTTATTTTTTGCTTAGAGCATGTTCTTGTGAAAATATTCTGATGATTGAGGACATTTTTTTCTAATTGTTGTGAATCAGGATCAGAATAAAAAAAATGTTTTTTTGTGATGTAGAAAATAGGCTGGGTGGGCCGCATGCTCCCGGTTCCAAACTCTCAGCAACCACGAGAGGAAGGGGGGCGGGGTTGCTGATAGTCCCGCCCACAAGTTGGAGGCAAGGTTTTAAGGAATTGCTTCTCTGCAGAAAATTGAGACTAAAATTCCCATCATTTGGAAAAACAGTTTCATGGTATCCTGTGTTAGCACACAGCTTTAATGAGTCTCAGATGATGGGCGTTCATGAGCTAGTGGCATTACTGTATCCTAGTAATCATAGAAGAAATCTGAAAGACATTCAGCCTGGTCTAAATCATAGAGGGATAGTTTGTAGACTGAGCTGATGACTGATGGTTGCTGGTTCAGGGCCATAACTGCTGATGCTGCCATGACGTCAAAGACAGGAGCAAAGAGAAAAGTATGAAGCTTAAATTCAGATATCTACATTTTTTTTCTTTCCTAATTTTAAAACACTGTTTTGAAATACAGATTGTGAAAATTATTAATAAATTCTACACGTATAAGGTGTTTGTTTGATATTTAAAGCATTTGTGGTTTTTTTTATCCACTTGTCCTCTTTCTCTCATTTACTTTTATGTCCTTCATTGCCTCTTTTCACAGCCTGCTCTTCCTCCTCACTATAGCTTTTTGTTGTTTAACGGATGAGTTATTGACTTAAGCAGGCTCGATTAATCAGGGTGTAATGGGGCAGCAGGGAGGCGCAGGAAGGCCATGCATCATGGGACAGAGATGAGCTCTGTCAGCCTGCTCATACGGCTCTCCTCAATCACTCCCACATTACCAGCAGATAGAGATGAAGAGGAGGAGGAGGAAGAAGAGAAAGAGGGCTTGGGCCAAAAAAAAAAAAAAAAAAAAAAAAAAAAAAAAAAAACAGACAAGGAAAGAGAAACAAACATGAAGAAAACTGCTGAAAAATTATGTACAAAATGTGGTTTGCTGAAGATTTACTGGAATAGACCACACGTACGAAGAGAACTCATATGCCACCCAAGATCTATAGAAGTTGTGTATCTGTGCAGGTGTGTTGTGAAGGTGGTGTTGTGTCTGGGTCAGATGAGATCAAACACTTGACTTCACTTTACACCCAAACACAGCATGCTAGAGACCCAACTACCATCATGACACACAAACAACAACAGA
This sequence comes from Oryzias celebensis, assembly GCA_014656515.1. Classification (NCBI taxonomy): domain Eukaryota; kingdom Metazoa; phylum Chordata; class Actinopteri; order Beloniformes; family Adrianichthyidae; genus Oryzias; species Oryzias celebensis. Next base: position 9,842,704 of record BNCR01000009.1, on the reverse strand, counting down.
TAACTGTTGTTTGGCTTTGTCAGAACACACTCTCGCACCCCTGTGAGATCAGGAAAAAGCATAAAGTTCTGACACAAGACTAGATCATGACTGTTTAAGAGAACTGGACTGAGTGACCCCTCCCCCCTGGCATTACAAACAGGAAGTACCCGCTGGCTCCAAGAAGCCAAAATTCCATAGACTTATAAAGAGAAATTAACAGCAATTCCTCAGTCATTTTATTTGTCAGAATACCGTAACCATTCTTGCTCTGATACCTTTTTTGATATGTTCTTGCAAAACCTAGTTTGTTTTATGATATTTTTTCCTGACCAATCTATAAAAGTATGTGGTTTCATGCCAAACGTTCAAAACATTTGATTGACAGATTTCGTGTAGCATGCTTTCAAGAGGCAGGGCTGTGGACTTACAACAATCTCATTCCCGATTGGCTAGAGTGGTTGCCATAGAAATGTCAACTCGTACTAACTCAAAATAGTTACTATTTACTGACGTCGACTGGCTCTAACATGGCGGCATCCGGTGTGAAAAATACGGCGACTGAATTGACTTCATTTGGTTGAAGCTGGAAGTAAGTCATGGGTGATGTCACACTCACTCTCTCCAATTCTCAGATACAATCACTGGACTCGATGAAACAAGAGGACCTGGCTGGAGACCCCAATGTCCAGAATCAAAAGTTCTTGACTGGAACCAGTAACCCCCCTATATTGCTCGGAAAAAAAACGTTTTTTAACTAGAGACCGTAACATTTTATCAAAACAGGTTTTCTACTTTTTAAGCTTTAATAAATAAATGCTCTACAATTCTAAACACTTTTGGGTTGGGATCTGAGCTAAGATTAGTAATACGATTTCTGCTTCCAGCTAATGATGTCAAGCGCCGTCTCGTTTGCAGTTAGGTCCTTCTTGATGAAATGTCCACTATGTTGTTGGAGGATGATTGGTGCATGTAAAGCAAACTACCTTGTTTTTTGCCATTTATACTTAAAATTTTACCTAAATAAATATTTTTAGTAACTTTAGCTTTAAATTTTGATCATTTTTATCCATAAATATCTTCACACATTTATTTTTCACAAAATCAGCACAACCCTGCAGTTCCTTGTTAAAGTTAAGCATGCCCTCTGCCCACTCGGCACAGAGTTGTAGTTGCTTCATGGAACTCGGATTTTCTACTAGAAATTGCTCAAACCACCTACAATGACTCTTTGAGCCAAACTTTTAACCAAACCATTTACCAGAGTAAGTGGAGGAATTCCAATTTAAGCTGGATTTGCAGATGAGTTCCAGAAACCAAATATGATGTAAAGTCTATTACTGCTGTCATAAAAAAGAGAAAATTCCTCATAAAACCTCATTTTTCACAATGACAGCTCTGATCCATCAAATAAAGGAGGTAAAGCTAGGGGCCCATAACTGGAGTTAATTAAAGGACACCCTTTGCAGCTAATGAAGCTAATCTGGTTTGTCTTTTATCTGATCTGTTGCTCTTTTCTGCATCTGTTTACAAAGACCCCCCATTAATCAGACTACTTAATATTTCGTCAGCTGCCGCATGGACATGTGAAGCAACAAAAGAGATGACATGAGGTTCTCCCCCACCACCGCTATCCCCACGAGCCCCAGCCACCACGCCAGCACATCAGATCATGTAGAATTCATCTCTTGACAATGTCAGACGTGCTTCACTCAGCCTGACTGACTTATCTGACTGTCATTGGGAGAGCTCTTCACAAATATCAGCAACGTGTGTCAGTCAATGGTTTTAGGACTACCAAGTAGCTCTGTGTCATTATATAATCCTCCTTGTCATGACAGAGTTACACTAGAGTAAAACATCCACTTAACATGCCGTCACTCAATTTTATCTTCTTCAGCCGGTCCTTCATTCCTTCTCAGAATGTGCGTATCATCATGGAAGTCAAAATGCTGCTTTACTGCAATGTTTTTTTCTTTCCAGAAGTTAGGAAAGTGGGATTTGAGTTGGAAATTTGACATCTGTTCAGGACTAGAAATGTATTAATCCATAATGAGGAAGCTCAGTGATAGTTGACTTTTGGAAGCAGGGTTTATTCCCCCCGAAAATAAGAATAAGATAACCAATTTATATCACAATATAACACTTTAACAACACCTTTCTTTAGATGGCATGAGAAAAAGGACATGGACTGCCATCTTGGCTCCTTATGAAAATTAAATGTTTCTAATAGAATACAGTTTTGGGAAAGGATTTCAACAAAAGGGTGGCATAAGGACCGTGCTAAGAGACCTCTATTCCATTCTATTCTATTCAATTCTATTCTATTCTATTCTATTCACTGTGATGCATAAAATCTGGCAAGTCTGGTGTCATTTTTTTATAGGGCCATAAAGCTTAATCATGTTGCCAAGTAAAACCTTATGGAGAAGAAATCTGCTCTGTTGTTTCATGCAGTGGGTCTTTTGGCAAATCAAATAATTATTTAAACTTTGTTTTCATGGTCAGGAACAAATTGCACATTAGAGTATAAATAAGGAACATTTTATGATATGATGTAACAGAAATATAAAAAGAAATGTTTATTTGTGAACCTGGGCTATTATGATCAAAATCAATACGTCTTGAAACTGATTGCTAGAGAACACTCATTGAGTTGATGTAACAATAATGCTTAATATGTTTACTGTATTTATTTGCATCCTAAAATCAATAATTATTACTTTTAAACCATTATCCATCTGTCATTCTTTCGTTCAAACCCCTTAAAAGTTACAGAGTTGCTGGAGCCTATCTCAGCTGTTGGGTGAAGGTGGGGTACATCCTATAAGGTTTGCCAGTTATTCAGCCATTGTTTCAATGTTCAATGTTCATTGTTACAATTGAAATACCTTGTGCATGCTAACATGTCTGGTGGCTTTCATAAATACGTAAAAGCAGAAAAAGCAGTTTGACAAATTTGTCCTTAAAGGTATGAAGCAGTCTCCTCCCACTGCCCCTTTTGTTCTTCCATTATCAGCTGTCTGAACATTAAAACAAGTCAGAAAAACTGATAACTAAAGTATGTAAAATAGACAGAAAATCGAAACATGCCACAGAGAAGCCATGAGTTAGAGAATTTAATGTTAAGAATCTGAAACCATGGTCATATCTACTAACACTAGAAATAAAACTGCAGCCGTGATGAAATACCTAACCCTGATGCTTCACTTTATACAAAAGGCACACAGAGAATTTGCACAAGACCTTTAAGGGTGTATTCAGACTGGACACATTTGGTTTGCTGAAAATGAACCAGACTTTGTTTCTCCCGACAATTCAGAACAAATTTTCAATCTGAAAACACTCAAGTGGACCCTGATCCAGAACCAGGAATCACTCTCAGACCAATTGTTTTAGGTGATGTCGGTTCATTTCCAAGCTCACTTCTGAGTCTGAAAAGACTCAGAGCAAACAACTGGACCAAACCCAACTGTAGCCAGGCATTACGGGATATAAACTGTATAGGAAGGTGTAATCGATGAGCCATGAACAAATGTGAAGCAACTATGAACAAGCAACTCACTTAAATGTGGTCAGATGAATGTAGGCTCTTTAAAACAACTTTTATCGAGATACACATTGCTTCTCACTATTTTCCGGACAATCTATGTCATAAAGACTTATCTGCGTACCTTGTAGCCATTGCCTCTTCAGTAACCGCCTCACAGTCTGCCTCTACCGTATCAGAGTAAAAAAGTGTTGTACCTGATGTTGATAAAGAGGTTCAAAATTTGTAAGCGAAAAATAAAGTTTGAAAAAACGAACTGTCCGTGGAAGGATTACTGTCAGAATTCGGCCTTCCCGCTCCACCTCCTTCCACCAGAGGGAGCTCACGCCGGAGTACTGAGCTCCTCTGTCTTTTTCAACTCTCATCAGTCACCACTCTCTGGCTCATGCCCTCACCAGCTGCTTCTCATCATAATCATCAATTCAGTATATATTCTCACTCTGGACTCAGCTCCATGCGAAGTCTTGTTGAGTTACACATCACATCACAGTCTGAGTGTTACGCCATTGTTTGTTCCTCCGTGCCTTGACCTTTGCCTGATCGTCGTCTCTCTGCCTCGTCCCAGCGTTTGACCTTTGCCTGGACTCTGACTACGTTATGTTTTGCCCTTTTAAAATAAACCAGTTGCCCATGGATTCAAATGTCTCCGCCTCTCTGTTACAATTACAAAGCTTAGAACTTCCATTGTTCTTTCTTTTGCCACTATTTCCCGCCCTTGTAATTCCTGGCCAATGACTGAAGGGATCTTATGTCACATGGTTTTGTTTACAGGCTTTAGTTCTAAACAGAAAAGTCCAATTGGAAGCAATGTCTGAGTCCGGACAAATGCAAGGTTCAGGACTCGATCTGAACCAAATTAAATGGACTCAGTCCAGACCAACAGACTTTTAAAACATAAAAAGCACTAAAAACATGAACAAATTCAAACCAAAGAATCCAGGTAAAATGTAGGCTCTCACACATCAAAGATGAGAGTATAAATTCTCACCATAGCAAAATGCAATCAAATTAGACACAAAAAGAAATAAAACTCCTCCACAGAAACCTAAATAAATACAAAAGACAATTATATGTATCCAGTGAAGGATAAACGCCAGAGAGAACTTGTGTCAAAACTGTTCCTGTTGGTGCTTACCCACGTAAATCCACTTATGTATCCAAAGACTTCAACACTTCAAGAAGAATGTTTTTCTTCAATGATTCTCGGTGCTGTGCTCGCGTTGACAGGCACACACAAACAAATGCCAGAAGAAGTCGAAACAATTAATGCAACTTCGAGAACGTATGTAGTCACTGCCTGAAACTGATCAAAGCTTATAGTTGCTGGTGAGCGTGCATAAATGTCAAAAAAATGTTTCTCCTTGTCATGACAACATGCATGGGCAGGCATGAATCTGAGAGACTTTGATAAAAAAAAAATGACTGGAAGAGAATGGCAGTACCTGGATGTTTGTAGGATGGGGGCTGTTGTTATGGCGTCCCTGGGCAAAATGAAAGACATGTTTTGACAAGTTGCCCTTAGCTACCACGATACACTTTTACAGAGACAAACACTGACCGTATCTGTTTTTTGTTTTTTTAAATTTAAAAAAAAACGTATAAATACAGAACAACATGTCTTTATGCACTTTTTGGATCACATCGGCGAACCTCATTTTTCTACAGATAACTGTGATGTTCCAGCTCCAGTTTTAATTAATCCTGTCTCAGGCCTACTATGACAAAGAGCTCTCAAAATATATTATTTTAAAAATCACAAAAGAAAAAGTAAATTACTTGTGCAAGACATTCATGCATTGTTTTAAAAAGCCCCACCTGATCATCTGTTGATCTATTTTCGATGCATTCCCAGTGGTCTTTTCTTTGTGAATATATGCAATTTTTAGCTAAACTCAGAAAATCTGTAATTTTCTAGGACATAGATGCTGCAAAGCAGCAGAAGTTCACCCTGAATTGTGGGCAGAACTTTTGGCATGGACTAAGCCTGCCCTTTATTTCTCATCATTACTCTATTTACAAACTCTCTTACTAGCTTTCTCTCCTACAGCCTCTCACATCCCCAACCTAACGTTACTGGTGTAACAAAAATGATGGGTAATATTGGAGCTAACTAGCTGTACAGAAAGAGATGCTAGTGAACAAGAAAAAATAGGGTTTACATGGATCTACGGTATATGTCTACAAATGGATGCATCAGAACAGTGCGAATCAGGAAGCTTGTGGCCCTGCTGATTGTTCCACCGCCACCTACATCATTACTAAAGGCTTTTTCAAATATTTTTTTTTTATCTGCTCCTGATTCACAATGATTTTAATAAAGAAATACTTAGAAATGCAATGAGCTTAATTTTCTTCATTTATGTCTTCCATCATTAGAAAAATGCCACAAGAACATTGAAAACACAAAAAACTGTTTTCCTTTAAGTGGGTCTTTGATGTTTGTATGTGATGTTGATGGAAGCAAATGCAGGGCAAAGAGGATAAAGTCACTAGATACAGACAGATTGTTAAAAAAACACCAACAGAACCTACTGATTTGTGTAAATTGTTCTTCTATTGCACATGTAAGATGCACTTTTTTGAGATATGTGATATGTTTCAGCTACAGAAAGTGAATTGTTTTCCCTGTAGATCAATAAAAGTTTGTGCAAGTTTTGTTGACAGATGATGCTACAGTGGTATTTTAGAGCCTCCATAAATACTTTCACACATGTGGGTGGATACATTTCCTTTTGTGTTAAATGTCTTTTAGCTTTTAAACTCTGATGTTTAAAACCTAGACAACACATGACACAGAACTGAACTGGAAATATTTGGAGATTTGAGTTAATGCGTCTGCTTAGTCAGAGGGCATATGAGGTCACCGAGGACAACACAACTCGTATTAGCCTTTTAAAGCAAATTATTGTTTCTTGTAATTATTCCTTTGAATCAGTAAGGTGAAAAGAAAAAAGATGAATGGAAAAAACACAGTTTCTTTGTAGTTTTTTTAGATTCCTATTTAGGTTTCCTTTAACTGCGCTTCAGTTTAAAGATCCACTCCAATGAAAATTGTGTTTTTGCTGTTTTTAACATGTTCTTGTAGCATTTTCTCATGATGGGAGTCATGCACGAATAAAATTAAGATTAAAATTACATTTCTGAGTATTTCTTTATTCAAATTGTTGGGAATCGGGAGCAAAAGCAAAATTGCCATTTGAAAAAACTAAAATCAGTAAAACTACAATCAGCAGTTCATAAGCTCCCTGCTCCATTCTGATGCATCCACTCATAGACAAGTAGATTCATGTGCATCTTTGTTTCTTTCTGGCGCTGTACAGCTAGAAAGCTCCTGGTTGCTTATTTATTTTTATTTTTTGCACCTGTAATATTAGCTTGTGATTTTGAGGGAATGTTAGCATGAAAGAGTGTAAACAAAGGAATGATGGGAAATGAGCAGTGGCTTACTCTGCACCAATGGTTCCATCCACAACTCAGAGGTGAAGTCCTTATAAACTCCAGCTGCTCTGTTGAAACCACATTCTAGAAAACAACACGGTCTTTTGATTTTGGCTAAAAACAGCATAAACATAAATAAAAGACCACTGGGAACACTTTTTCAATAGATCAAAAGATGGTCAGAGAATGTCTTTGTTAAGCAGGTCCATTTCACTAAATTCTCTAAGCAGAAACGTTCTGGACATGCCGATGACTTGTGTGTTCTCTGATCTCCACTCTTCTCTATCTTGTTGATGAATCGCTGCATGCCACAACCTTAACTGTCAAAGTAAATCTCTGAAACAATAAAACACTGATGGCCTGTGAGTGACACTGTCTTAGATTTATCTCAGCGGGAACTCTAGTTGACATTTGATTTGTCTAAGACTACTCTCAACACAGTGTTGGTTAATTTCAACCATTTATTTGTTGACAAGGCCTCAGCAGAGATTACTATTCCCAAAGGAATTTAAATAATGACTTTTCACTTGGTGGGATTTTCCTATAGAGGCCTAGGGATTCTAGTAAAGTTATAAACCAAATCAGCGTATCAACTTGATTTTAAAGGATCAGAGTACAGATTAGAGACTAAAACAAGCGTTTCGGGTTTCTTTGAAAGTGCCACACAAACCCATGCTCAGACCTTGAACTGCACCCATCCTGCCTGTCTCTCTCTCTGTTTCTGGTGTTGCTTCATGGGTAATGTCGAGTGACACATTTAAGCGCGAGCTGTCAGCTCTGAAAATGTGCTGCTGAGTGACCGGACCGCTGAGCACTGGTGACATCCACACACAGACACAAAATCCACACACATATCCCACTCTCCATTACTCTGTCATCTGAACACTGCAGAGGTCTCATTGCAATTTGTACCCTGAAAGCACACACACACACAACAGCATTACTGACCTTCACTGATGCAAGACTGCTGTTTGTTTATGTGCATTTTAAGAGCATGCACCACTCTTTTTTTCCGTCTCTCTGTTCTCAGGTCGTTCATTCACCGGCTTGACCACAGAGCTGTCAGCAATGAGACCATCGAGCCAAAACCACAAGGAAGAACAAGGGAAATCTACAGCATGATGGTGGATGCTGTTAGGAATCTTCTCTCAGTCGTTGACATTTGGATTTACACTTTTCATTTTCATGAGTGACAAAGTACATAAGTACACAAGCTGGGGAGCTTGACAAGCGCTTTTCCAAGACGCACGCATACCCTCATGCATGCATACATACAGCTCTCACTCAGGCTTTCTGGATGAGTTTAAGAAAAGGGGAGGGGAATCTGACATATCATCTTTGATCCCCAGAGCTCTTTTGCACTAGCTGCTCTGATGATGAGTGATGAGTCGAGTCAGATGTTTTCTTTGCTTCTCTTTCCATTTGAAGCATTGCAGACATTGGGAATGGGGGAGGTGGGCAGCTCCAGACTGTCCATATTCTCTATAAGAATCCTCCAAGACTCCTACTAAACTGCGTGCACAGGGATTGGTTCATCTTGAGCAGCCGCCAACCAGCGTCCTTCATTGGCGTCGTGTCTCCTCCTGCCTGTCGACGCCATGCCAGCCTGAATGATGAGGTGTCGCACACCTGTCGGCTCGGAGTGTCACAGATGTACAAACACAAGCGTGCGTGCATGTGAAGGGGCTTTTCACACATGCTCATGCAAACACAGAGGTGCAATCTCTCCAAATCACAGTACAGTATATTCAAACGCGCACAGATTAAAACCAGATTTTAAACACACAGCTGTACTGTTCTGTGTGGTGTATGGCACAGCCCTTGTCTGCAAATGGTTATGTGTGAGTTTACTTTGGAAGCTGTCAAAGTGTACCAAAGAACTCAATTTTGACTCACCTGCTGTATTATTTACGTTGTGTTCGACCCAGCAACCATAAATCAGTTTTGATGCCTACTGAACACTCATACCACTGCGGAATCACCTGTAGGTCTATTTAAACTCAGCCAGGAATTTACAGTTTTGGACAAAGTGCATAATAAAGCTGTCAAAGTTACAGTATAAACATCATAACAGAGCTCTGAAGGAGTCTTGGCAGAATAAAGTTTTTTAACATTTCAGTTGTTGATCTAAAGCTTTGCTCTCAGCTCAAGCCAAAAATGGCTGATTTCAGCATCCAGACTGATCTGGCAAAAACTCCTTTTTCACTGTAACCTCTTGCATTCACATAAATGATTTATTTTTTATAAAATAAAAAATGTTAATGTGCCTTTACAGAAAATCCTGTGAGCAAATATTCCTTCACAGCTGCATTCAGGAGAAACTGCAGCTATAGGTTGAAAAGTCAGAGTCCAGACGGACTGAACACAGCAAAGGGAAAGGGTAGTGTTTGTGCATACTTTTATTTTCTTATTTTTTAACCCATATAATTATCAGTTTAGAAAATGTGCTTCAATAATTTGTTACAAATTAGTGCTCAGATAAAACTGGGCTAATAGTTGTGTTAAGATGGGTCAACAAGAAATACTGAAGCTTCAAAATGAAAATAAGTGAAGTCAGGTTCATGTTATCAAGAACGGAAGTGTTGCTTAAAAACTGTGACATTTGTGGCTGGTTTGTATCAATGACAATTGTACGATTTTTTTTATTTTAATCCCAAGAGTTTTTTTGGTTGAAAAATGGCAATTAATTCCCAGTTCTACAACTTCACTGAGCTTGTACTGTAAGTTGTTAGGCTTGTTTGCCTCATTTGTTTGTCCACAATTGTTTACGTCAGTGACCTTACATGCAGCACAAAAGACAACAACCACCAAAATAAAAAAACAACCCAAGGATAAAATTAGCTCCACAAAATATGATGGATCACAACTTTGCCTTTGGAGAATTGTTCCTGGTCTGCATGACAGCAGGGTGTGTCCAGCTTAGTCTGCAGGATTGCAAAAAAGTTGCAACAGCAGCTTCTGAAGCCTTAAAAATGCACAAATTGTAATTAAACTAAATTGTCATTCTGTTTTTACAATTGTATACATTAATACATGTTTATTTAGTATATTTTTGGTTAGAGAAAACTAAAGATGTAAGGTGTTAGAGGGTGACCATTGTTTTACCTAGAGGGATGATGGATGAGATCTTTATATATATATATATATATATATATATATATATATATATATATATATATATTATTCCACAAGTGCTCATTCAGCAATGCGTTTTTGATTCTTCATCAGTGTGGTTCTAAATATGGAATTTCCTCACTATTAGAGCTTTTATGGGTCAATCAACCTTTTGAAGAAACCGTGTTTGTTCTGTGTTCACAAAATGGGTTGAACCAGTCCTTCCAGCAAACACACAACAGAGGGAGCAGTGTGACAGAATGCCTTAATTATGGATTAATTGTGTCATTAGCAGGTTTCTGCCGTTGGCACCACATTGGGGCTGTCAAGGTTAATTACTGGAACATGTTTATCTGCTGTCAGCCTCTGCAGCGAGCTGTCACTTGCATGGAAACACAGACAAACACACACAAACGTGCTTCACTCAAACAGTTCACAGCATCCCTCAGCATTTTCTTCAGCTTTTTTCTTTCTGCTTCGGAACACTTTGTAAAGCACTTCATCGAAAAACAAGCACAAGAGGTGCTGGGAGATGCGGTGGTTTCCCACAATCTGAAAAGACCAAAGCAAATGCACCCCTTTTAAATGCTCTTGCAGAGAGCTGACTTAAAAAAAACATTTCTGCCTCTTTTAATGACTCAGATTTCATTGATTTAGCATTTGTTTATGTGAGAAAACCACAAAACAAAAAAATAGTTTTGCCAACGAATTAAAATTTGTGGGTAGGAGTGCTGAAAGGAGAAAAATGATGTTTTCTCCACATGAATACCTCTTTCAATCGTTGATGGTTCTTGATTGAAAGTGAGGTGTGTCCTGTGAAAGAGTTTCTTGGCAGATAATATCATCTTATCTGATCACAAATGGGCCTTTATGTGGAGGGATGGCTTCTGGTTGCCAGACAAGAAGACCATCTCTCCAGCATGTCCATGGTGTACAGTGGGGCCCCTTCTAGTTGGACCATTGACTGTATATGAGAACTGAGTGACCCTCCTCCCTGGCATTTCAAACAGGAAGTACCCACTGGTTCCAAGATGCCAAAATCCCGGACTCCTATTGAGAAATGAACTGCTATTTCTCAGTTTTTTTATTTCTCAGAACAACCATTCTTGATATACATTTTAACATGTTCTTGCTTTCCAAATTTTTGACATTTTTTATTGCAAGTTATTAAAGTTATAAGCCGACAAATCAGATGACTCAATAAAAGTACGTGGTCTCACATCAAACGTTTGAAACTTTTGATTAACAAATTCTTCTGAGCCTGCTTTCAGTGGTATGGGTGTAGCCTTCCAACATTACTCCTGATTGTTGAGTGTGGTTTCCATAAAAAACGTTGACTCAGACCAATCACTGCTTACTGACATTAACTGGCTCCAACATGGTGGCGTCCATATTGGGAGTTGACTTTGTTTGATTTGGAGTTGGAAGTAAAGCATTTTCTGTTGGTAATGTCACACTAATTTGGTCCAGTTCTTTTATACAGTCAGCTGGTTGGACATGTCCTCAACACCTCACTGTGAATGCTTTGTTTCCAGAGGTTTGAACTATCCCATCTGGCTCTTCTTATTGAAGAGTAGTCATTTGTATTTGAGTCAGTCCCAAAAAAAAAATATTGTATCCCAGATGACATCTAAATATAGAACCAAATTTAGAACATGGAGCCAAATCTGTGTAATTGGAGCCATGCGGGAACCTCTGAAGGAGCATGTATGTAAGATCATCAGAAAATATAAGAAAACAATTCTATCTATTCACACCTGAGGTGATCTGGAGAGTGGCTAGTTCATGCATCCACGGTCCCTCCTCCATTAGAGTGATGATGTTTCTCACTATCCTGTGTGCTGCTGCAGTACGGTGGGCTGTGAGGACCACCGGTACTTTAAAAGGAGATATGGAATCCTAATCTATGAATGATACAATGAGTTGCATTAATCTAAAGGTACTATAGCACATTAATAATTATCAAATTATTTCCTAATTAATTTTGCAATGACTAAATATCAGTAATGAATCACTTTAAAATATGATGCACACACAGAGGCTTTTTAACTATTCAATTATTGCAAAGTGAACCTAGCTGCTTTGATGGATTTCAGCTGTTATCTGTTCACTAAATCATCTCCTGACAGTCCCCGTTAAACAGACGCTTTGTCCATTGAATCCAAGTCAGGTCCTGGCTGAGCTTCTGCACAGAGAAAAAACATTTATCAGCCTGTCAGCTCTCACTGACAGTCTTCTTCCTGCCAGCTAGACCTGAGACTGATTTAGACAGGAGAGCTGGCATGTCTGCCGGATCAGAGAAAAACAAACAACTTCTGCAAACTGGACCAAAATGGCTTTTAAAACCCTTGTCATGATTGTTACGGAGTCCACACAGCAACAATATACTATTAATATTATAGTACTATTAATCACATGGGTGTGCTGAAGAAGCAACCCAGAAAGAGTTACTACCAAAGTTGAAAAATGTGGGCTGAGAACGCCATCTAGTGTACAACCTTTGTCACAATTCATCCCTAAAACAACACAACAATAATAATAATTTTAAGAAAAAAAAGGTTTGTAAACGAAAAGGCTGAAGACCAACCTTTATAATCTGGATTTTAGCTGAAATGTAAGAGTATTTTTATTTTATATTTAAATGATTTACTTCTCTTTTAAATCATTTGATTGGATCTTGTTCTTCTCAATTTAGGTGATTTATATCTGTCCACCGAGGCGTATTCATTTATTTATAAATCATTCATTCATTTTCTATACCGTTTATATTCCCTTTCGGGGTCCAGCAGCCTAACCTGGCTACTCATGGGCGAAGGCAGGGGACACCCCTGGACTGGTCGCCAGTCTGTTACAGGGGCCATAATCACACAACCATACCTAGGGACAATTTATTGGGGAAAAAAATTGCTATAAAAATAAAACTTGATTTAATTTTAAATATTGGATGAACTCAACCCACAAGCATAATGCTCATGAATTTCATGATTAAAAACTTTAGCTTTTATTGTCTCATGAACCCCAGAATCACTGCTATCTGCCATCAACAAACTTTCTCACAGCCATGTGGTATTATAGCCATCCCAGAATCTTGCCTTAAAACAAAAAACTTTCATCTGGAGGGTTATGATCTTATACATATCAACAGGAATAACAAAGCTGGTAGAGGTGTAAACCCTCTTGGTGGATGAAAGATTAAATTACAAACTTGTGAAAGCTATGACAGCTGTTATTTGTCTGACCTTTGAAGTTTGTAATGACAAGACAAAAAAGGATTATTGTAAAGATTAAGTTGTATTTATACTGCACCAGTAACTAATATTGACTCTTTCAGAGTATGGATGGAGAGTATTTATTTCAATTTACAAAACAAAACTGATGTGGTGTGTATGTATGCGGTGACTTTAATATTGATTTACTAGATCCACATAGACACAAACCAACAGATGATTTCTTTTACATGCAATGTACAGTATGAGTTTGCTCCCAAAGATTACTAGACCCACAAGAATCACCAGCAGCTGTGCCACGCTGATTGATAATATTTTTGTCAACATAACAGAGTAATAGTAGTGGTATTCTTATCGATGATATTTCTGATCATTTACCTGTTTTTATTAATTGTGGTTATCATTATATGACAAAAAAAATAATTACACACCGTATACATAAGAGAATTAAACCTCAAGAATCAATACTCAGACTTTCGGAAGATTTACTGGCACAGAATTGGGATGTAATTTATGAAAAAAAATGTGGATGATGCCTATGAGTTGTTTTTGAGGATGTTTAAAAGTTTGTACGACATCAGTTGTCCAGTCAAAGAATACACTACCAAACAGAAATATTTCAACTGTCCGTGGATAACAAAAGGTATACAAAATGCCTATAAAAAATGTAAGATGTAGAAGGAAAGAGAATGAAATCAGGTACAAGAAATATGAAAACAAGTTACCTCGTATTTTAAGGACTACCAAGAAAGAGTATAACAGAACATTACTCAAAGATAATAAAATAATATTAAAGGCACATGGAATATTATAGATGGCATTCTTGGAAAAAAACTCAATACTTTCTCGACAATAACAGTGTTGTGTCTGATGGAGGTGATATGACTGATAAATTAATTTCTTTGTAAATGTTGGACCAGATATTGCAAAAAGCATCTCCCAACAAAACATGACATAAGATAATTTGAATGAACTGATAGAAATGGCAACTCAATGTTTGACTGTTGGTGCAGAGCAACCCTGACCTTGTGGCCCACCTAGCACATTTCTACGTCACGAACAAGCTCTTCTTCAAACGGCATTCCTGTCTGCTCCTGCAGAATTTTCTTTATATATATGCCCGTCATTAACCAAAAATGCCTCAAGAACGTATCAACACAGTGGGTTTTCTCTAGTAGTTTCAATTAATACAAACTAATAAAACTTAAAACTTAATGGTATAAATTACACCAAAATGGACAATATTAGTTTTTAAAAGTCATTTTTGATGCCAAAAAACATTTTAATTTTAGCCTAAAAAAATAGAAAGTACTCAGATGTTTAACTTTACGATTGCCCTCTGTGAAAAAACAAGTCAAAGACTGAGGTATATGTGCATTAGCATTTTAATTGAACAAAGCAAGAAAACATTGTTTACAGTAGCAGAGTCATTATTTCTCAGGGCTAACACCTCTCTAAACCAAAAGGGCTCAAAAAATATCTGTAGGCACTGCCTAATTAAAAAGAGGGTTGTGTAAGCTAAAAGAAACCAGCTCTATAAGGCAACTGTTATGATGTAGGCCTCCCCATTTCTCCGACAAAAAAGTATGTGTAGAGGTTGAATCCACTCAGAATTTTTATATAAAATACTGGCGTTTCCATATATTTAAAAACAAAAAAGTTTCAGACACAAGTTCACCCTTTGATATTTGTGTTAAATTGAAGTATGCACTGCATGGCAATGCCACCGTCCCTGCACCAAAAGTGTGTTCACTGTGCCAGTGTCACGTTTCATCGCGCCACTCTGCTCCATACAATGTTTGGGGGTTACTTGGCAAATGATCCAAACAAAAACTGAAAAGCAAGCACCCACAGATACCAGTAGCATTTTACTTACAACGTTTCAAATGAATGGATGAAATCATGGAGGATTTATTTACACATGGCAAAGAAGATTTGAGGCTGTCAGGAAGGTGGTGAAGAAGAGTGGAATGCAGAGAAACACTCTTGGTAGTCAAATTTGTACAAGAGAGGAAAAAAAACTGTGCAATATTTGTCTGCCCTTACAGAGAAACAGCAGTAGCAACAATCCCTGCAATTGATTTAAATCCAAGAGACATTTAGAAAAATATTCAACCGATGTCTATTCCTCAAATAATTAGTACAGATCACAACTTTGTGACTCAGAATTTCAGTTCCTTAAAAAATAAAATAAAATACAGAAAGCCTCTCTTTGGCCGTTTAGAGGGCAAAGGAGGAAAAATGGAAGCTGTCTGTAAAACCCAGAAAGGAAAAACTCCCGACAGTTTCTCCTTCACCATTTTATTCTCGTTTAGTTAACTTAAAAAATGGTAAAAGGTCTAGTTCATCAAGGCAAGTTGTGCCTTCCACAGAGAGGTATAAATACCTGTGTGGGTCAAATCCCTGCCCCAGGCTCCTGTTACCTCAAAACTCCCACAATATTCCATTTACATTTTACAAATGTCAACCTTCAGATGAGGTTCCACATCATGTAAAAAGTCCCGGTCCTGCCACAAAAAGAGGCCGTGTTAAACAGCCCAGCGAGGCAGTGAGCAGCCATCAAGACTGTTGACAAATCTCCCACCCAGCCCTCTTTATCAGTGTGTGGGGTATCCTGCAGCTCCCATGCCAGGCTGGTTGGCTAGCATACTCCCATTCAGTCCCTGTGAAGGCTCCATAACCCCACCGTTACTGATGGCGCCCATGCCAGTCCACCCAGCACTGGCCGGTAAGTGACTGCAAAAGATTAGGTAAAGACAGAAACACAGATGCCAGCAGGTTAGAAGAGACGAGGCGAAAGGGAGCAAAAGGATGCTTTGCATTAGAGCTAAAGTCTGCACAGGCTGGAGGAAGAAAACATACAGTTAATTCAGATTGTGAAAATGAGAAAAGCTGGTTAAAAAAAGCCTAAGAATAACAGAAAGCAGAGGACTCTGGAGAAAAAGAGGATGATATGATTATAAACAGGTGGACAAGCACAAAGGACAAGCACACAGCAGACAGCTAGACACAAAACACTAAATTATTCTGTACATCCCTCTCCCATTTAAGAATTCTCTAACCAGTTTACAAAGATTAGCCTTTTGGTGTGCAAGACTAGAGACATCTTCATTCTTCTCCTACATTTGGCAATATGTTACAACACAATTTTTAACAGTTAACTTCTCAAGGTGTGTTTGTATTCTTTTGTTGTCAGGAAATGTCAAAATAAAAGTTCAGAAAGGGTTTTTGTTTTTTGCTTTGTAATTTCAAGTGCATATGTCCATCTGAGGCACTCAACCTTTCCTTCTTTGCAGATAACTTAAAAACGCCAACCAGCTGCCTCCACCACAAACCTCTTAACAAAACTAAACTGCCAGCAAAGCTTTCTGCTTTACAACAAAAACAAATGCATTAAGGAGCAATGGGTATCTACAAAACAATAAAGCAATAAAATGATATTTAAGCTTTTAATGTCCACAAAATTTGAAAAAAATCAGTTTATTTGGGGGGAAATAAAAAATATTCATCGATCCATTTTTGTTATCACAAAAATAAAAGAACATGTTGCTCTATCATATATTGGACCAAAACATTCACATACACAGAATTTTGATTAAAATGAAGCATTCAAAGAGAGGATTACATAAAATCCTTCAGAAAACATTGAAATAAAGAACAGAGGTTTTAAAGAAAGTGTTGTAAACAAACTAATATTCTGCATTGATGGTTGAGTTCTTTTTCTTTTTTCATTAATCTAAAATTTTGTGTTGTATCTTATAAATGTTTTTTGTTTTAGGAACATTTTGAGCCACAATTTAATTGAAAAAGAAAACAATGAAAAACTGCTTCAGGTGACCCTGAAGACACATTAGGAGCAACGTTTTAGTTCAGATCACTGTGTGTTCATGCTTGTTACTCAATCTTCTGAGGAAAAAGAAGGTGAAGTTCCAGCGAGAGTAGAGGGAACAGGTCCCCACCCGACCCCGTGGGCAGATCTGTTGTAGCTGTCCCACCATCAGCTGGTGCTCGAAGAAGGACGGGTGGTGATGGTGAGGGGAAGCTCTGTGCACACTGTACTACTTACTTGAAGCCCTGCTGGTTCCATCCCTGGCTATAGACACCGTAGGTGGGGACCTGCCACCCATTTGGGACATACTGGCTGATTTGGGGCCCATTACTGTACCACTGGCCCCACTGTCCATAGGGCTGGGCTGCAGGGAAACCGATCTTGTTCTGCTGCAGTGTTTAAGACAAAAATGGCACCTCAAGTTCAAACTTTAATAAAACAACAACGTTTTTTTTAATCTAAATCACAAGGTCTGACAATAGGGAAAAACTTTTCAATGTCTTTTTGCTGATAAACTGTATAACACAGAAATGCTAGATTGTTGTATGTTTGTGTTTTAAACAAACATAAGCAATTTTTTAGCATTTATTCCAGCCAACAAAAAGTGCTTTGCTGCAAATTATTGATTCATTTCCTCCACAGGCTCCAAAAAAAACAACTGTGGTGCTTTAATCTTTAATCTCCTAAATGGACCCTTACCTGAGGAATCGACATCTGCTGCATGGAGTTCATCATGTCTGGAGTCTCCTTACCCCAGTAGCATTTTACTACATGACCGTCTATTGAAGTGCCATTCACTGACACAATCGCATGGGCTGCTGACTCGTGGGAGTTGAACCTGGAATCAATGGAAAAAATGCTAGGAAAATGACCTAAAGAGTTGATCCTTTAACTACAATGCAGGTTTTATTCATGAGTGGTAAAAAAGCCAAAAATAAAGTCACTTCATCCTTAATTTTGGTTCAAAATCCAAAGAAAGTAAAGCCGATATATTTCACCATGCAACAGTTTCAATGCAAAGTAAAGCCGCCTAACTTTAAAAGGATTCATTCGTTTCTCATCCTATCAATAGGCAGACGCTGTGCAAATGTGGGCATTTGTAGAACCCATAAAAACTTTTTAAGTCATTGTAGTGTGGCTTTTGAGTTTTGAGATGGTTTATATTATAAAACTGATAACTCTAAAGACAAAACAAAGCTTTATGGCTAGTTTGGGTTCTCAGTAATTCAGAGAAATGACTAAAAAAATTATAAAAAAATAAAAAGAAACAATACATGTGCTTTTTTTATTAGTAAAATGAAATAACTGTATTGTTTATTGTAATGGGTGCAGCTATATAATTTGATAGTTAATAAAGGTGAGTCTCAAGTTCTTTTTCATCTCACTTGTTTCCAAGCATCATGTACATATATTATGAATAATAATGTATAAAATCGATTTATCATTAAAAGACTTGTTACTATTATTTTCTAAAATATACCTATAGGTTGAATGATTTGGTAAAATTGTGTTTAGACGTGTTCATAAATTGTGCAACTTTTGTCAGAAGCTCAAAATAAATAAAGCTGTTCACTCGTTTTTATTTTGACCAGTTTTTTTATATTCATATGAGAATTTGCATTAATCCTAAGATGTGGGTTTTGTTGTTATAAAACAGTTGTTTTATAATATGAGTCAACATGTGAAACCTTAGAACTAAAAGATTACACACTGTGGACAAATGTAATTGTCATTTTACTAAAAAAGTGTGTCCTGGAGCTTACTTTCTTACATAAACTAATATATTTAAGGGATTCAACAGAAGCCCATTAAGCCTTTTTAGGGTATGACACATGCATCTAATCATCATAAAAACATGGTTATTCTTAGTTCCAGTGCTTAAAATTCTAAATCATTGAGAACTCTTTTGATTTACTCAAAGACAGCAGCATTTTATCCTGCAGTTCATTCCAGCATTCCATTAGGACCTAAAATAAAAAAGAAAAGCACTTTTCCATACCTCACAAATGAATAACCTTTGTCTGGAAAAACTCTGACTTCCATGATTTGTCCAAAAGCAGAGAAGGTCTGTCTCATCAGTTGCTCTGAAAATAAAGCAGAAAAATAACCCTTCAGCAGAGTTCAAATCATGAAAAGCTGATGATTAGAAAATACACACTGGGGCTGTTTAGTCTGGGCAAAGAAAAAGGCTTTTGCGTCCTCCATCACTTTTAGACAGGTTTAAATGTGCATCATTACACCGATACCAGTATTTTACAAACAGTCTTACTTCGAAAGATCATATGAAGCCCATAGAGCTCCAAAAAAAACAAGACGTCATAAATAAACGCGATACACGAAGTGGTGAAGGGTCTCATCAGTGGTGTGTCTAAGATAAATTAATTCCCTCTTTTATTCCTGTTCTTCTCCTTTACACTGCAGGCAATTTGCATTGGTCAAAAGAAAGAAGACAGAATATCCAAAAGAAAAAAAATAGTCCATAAAAAGTGTACTTACAGCTAGGTTGTGCAAAACATGTACAAAAATAAACCCAGAAAATCAGAATACACAAGATAAAAAGAAGAATTTAGAAATCTTCACAAAATTCACTTCTGGCTTCCCTTTTAGCATTGTCACCACACAGGATTGTGGGATTGTTTTCTTTCAAAATGGATAGTCAGGTGTTTCCTCAGCTAGAGGAGATAATAAGAAAAAAGGAAATAAAAGCAAAATAAGAACTCTTTCCCTCTTTAATATCCATCTACTTTTTTGTCATTTCACACAGCAAAGATCACTCCTTTTCAAAAAGAATTGAAGCAAAAATAGGCTTATTTTTTATTCTTGATAAGAACTTGATTTAGGCAATAGCACCTCCTACTGAGCAGCTGTTGCAACAGCGTGATGTTAAGATGTTTGGGACGTACTTTTAAATGTAACGGAAAAGCAATGCGAACCAAATTAGAATTTGAACATTTCTTTGGACAATCAAACCTTCTCACTTGGACTAAACTGTACACAATTTTATCCCCTCCTCTTTGAAGTCAAACAGAGGAAGCGCCGTCATACTGAGGTGATGATAACTATAACTATAAAATTATGAACATAAAAAAAAATGGAAAAAAAGTATTACTGTGGTATTTGAAGCCACACAACAAATGTCTGTTTTGATGCATGTTAGAGAGAAATGAAATTAAATCTTTGTTAAACTTGGCCATTTAAAAAAACACTGTAGTAATAATAACTACCTGTGAGTCCAGTGCTGACTCCACCACAATACACAGTACAGTTACTCGGGCTGGACTGACTCATGACTTCCTCAAAGGACAGGTGCTTGGAATTACCTGGAGAGACAAAAAACACAAATTACATTTGAAGTAACATTTAGCAAAGTCAATGGAATATGCACAATCAAAGGAGAACACACTTTCGTAGGTGGTCTTTGGGGCGGGGGGCTTTCTCGTGGCCCAGTTAGTACGAATCTGTCTGCCTCCTAACCATTGACCCCCCATGTGCTGGATGGCATTCTCTGCATCCTGAAACAACAAGATACAGTCTGGTCAACAGCCTGTTACAGCGGTAAACAAAAAAATGGCGAGGAATATTGGAGCGGTCCTACTGTACAGTTTTGAGCCAGATGCTCAACTTGTACGAGGAAAACAAAGATATACATGGATCTAGTTGTCTAAAAGTGGATGCATCAGAATTGAGGGGAGAATGGAGCTTGTGGCTTGCCAATTGTAACTTAAGTATCAGAACTGGTCTGCTCCTGATTCACAATGATTTGAGTAAAGAAAATACTCAGAAATACAGTTTCAACTCTGATTTTCTTTATCATGAAAAGAATGCCACAAGAACATGTTAAAAAACACCAAAAACACTATTTTCAACCAAGTTTTTCTTTAACTGGTTTCAAAATCCCCACCAATAAAAGTATAAAGTGGATATTTTCTGCTCACCCATTTGTTGAAGAAAGAGACAAAGCCATAGCCTTTGGATTTCCCTGTAGCCATATCTTTAACCACACGAGCATCTCTGTGGAGAAAAGCATCGGCATCAAAAAGAAGAACCCAAAGAGTCCCACTAGGATTAAATAGAAACAAGTTCCTATGTAAAATAAAATGCAAATCCTGTTTTGTTTTATACTCCACCTACTTGTCTTTGCTAAATGAAAATGTAGTTATCCAAATTCCTAGATCTGCCTAAAAACAAGCCGCAAATTTGTATTAACATCAAAGTAGCTATTGGAAATTAAGCTTGATATGGGATAGCTGAAAGCCATCATGAACTGAAACTGTTAAAACTCATAGTCCTAACTCAGACACTCAACAGGGTAATCTTAAAACAAGTTGCTTTTAGCAACTAGTATTTGCTTGATCTTTAAACTATTTTCCAAAAGACAAGAAGCCCTCTGAATAATTCAAAATGTTTTAAGAGTAAAAGTATAAAGTGATTTGTGACCAAAGATGTAGGCCAGAATATGAAACAAAAGAGTTCTGAGTTTTCTCCCAAAAAGTTGGGGGAAAAAAGAGCATTTAAGGAAACTGGTGTTACTCAAACTGACTGTGTTGGGTTTAGTTAAAAGGCCATGTCTATCTAAAATGCATTCCTCTAATGTTTTTATTTGTATTTTCTAAAACTTGTTTTGTGTCTTTTTACAAGGTTGTTTTTCTGCCTTTAGTCTATATTAATTTTGCATTAGATAAAAGGTAAAAACTTTTTTCTTTGCAAAGGCAAAGTACTTCAAGGAGCAGAGCAAACATTTAAATACACATAGGTCCATATTTCTACAACAAAAGAATTTCTAAGCAATTTTTAAAAACTAACTTGACACCATTGCAATGTTGCTCTACTTGTTAAAGACCAAGAGAACACTGTGAAAAGTGAAGACCATATTTCCAGACTTGCCTTCACAAAGGAACATTTGTTTTGTATAAATATCTATTAACTATTCTTGGTGCTTTTAAAAGAGGACAGACTGCTTTGTCTTGATACTTACGATATTCTGCCAAATGGGGCAAAGGCAGCTTTAACGTCTTCTGTGGTGATTTCTGGACTGAGGTCTCCAACGAAAACGTGAAAATGACCTATTAAAGAAAGATATAATAAAAATGAAAACTTGGTTTTCATGGTTTGATTGGTCTCTTTTAAAAGAAGAAAATGTGCTTTAGAATGCACAATTATTGCACGGGTAAAGGAATGCTTGAACTTACTACTCGTGTCTTTTTTCTGGCTGGTTGGTGTTGTGGCCCAGTTAACTTTGACCTCCTGCAGACAATGGCAGAAGAAAAAACAGACCAGGTGGGGGGTATGTTTACATCATTAAATTAAAAAAAAAAAGTAAAAAAAAAAAAACCTCCAGTGTGAGCATGTCATTAAACTGATTTGAACTGAACCACGCACCCAAATGAATAATTAAAAAGTTTGTAACAATGTAACCCAAAAACATTGTAATCAGAGAACATATTGTGAAAAAAGTTGTCCTAAACAAGGGCATTTTCTTTACAGTCTCACTCCATCTTCTATATATTTTAACATTTTCTCCAGTGGTCTTTTAATTATGATTGTGATTAACCAAAACCAAAAAGCCTGTGTTGTTTTTTAAGACATTTTCTGCAGAGCTGCAGAAGCTCATTAGAAATTTAACTCTGAGTTGTGGGCAAGACTGGTGGTGCGGAAATAACCCTACGATGATATCCCATCATTCCTTTGTTTACACTCTCCTCTGATAGCTTATAGCCCCACAAAACCCCAAGCTAACATTAGCGTAGCAAAAGTAAAAAGCAAGCATTATCAGAGCTATCCAGCCATACAGTTTTGAGCAACATGGCAGCTCAGACGAGGAAAATGAAGATGTTAATGGATCTATTTATCTCCAAGTGGATGCATCAGAGTTGGAGCAAAGAAAGGAGACTTTGGCCCACACATGGCAGTTGCTGTGTCACAAACCTGAGCTTTTTCAAACAGAAATATATATAAATATATATATATATATAAAAATCAGTCCCAGTGATCATTACAACACTTTGCATGATAGTCACATGATGATTTGCTTTAATTCTTGTGAGACTTTGTTAGGGCCTACATGAAATTATTTATAATGTCCTTAATTTCTTTAATACAATTTAAGATTAATTTGTGAAAACAAACATAAATAACAGACACGTCAAATGATTTTACTTGGTGAAAATATAGATTGCTTTAAGTACGACCATCCTTTTTACACTACTTTGTCCGTTACAATTCTTCTGATTGTAAACCAGTTAAGACAGAATGTTCAAGTAAGCAGACAGTGAATTATAGCATTTTTTTAAAATAAAAGATTCATTTCCCATCCCCACTCACCCTGTAGATACGATAGCTTACCTTACCCATTATTTTCCTTCCGTTCATGGCTGCCAGAGAAGCAGCAGCATGCCTGTGGTCATAGAACTCCACAAAGCAGTATGGATCATTCCCTGCCGTCTGTTAACAGGAAACCAACACATCTCAGGTCAACACTTTGATTGCTACAGATGAGGAGACCTTAGCCCGGTGTGTCCGAATAAATGACATAAGAATATTTCAGATATTGTTAACATAAATGTTCCTGTGTGTATCCATGTGCAGTTGAAGATTCAACACTTACATCAACGATCATTTTACAGCTCTTGCAGGGTCCTATCTGCGTAAAGACCTGCAGAATGAGAGGCTCTGTGACATCCCTGGACAGGTTTCCCACGTATCTACGAGGATGGAGAGAAGTGAGGGACTTCAAACAGGAAGTGGCACACAAACAAAGGGTTCTATACCGAGCTAGCAACAACCAGACTAATTATCCAATATGGGTAATATTGGGGGAGAGTTGTACGGCGAAAGAGGCCCGTGCATTAAAGGATGGGGTACACAAAATGGTACACCAGCAAGTTATGTGCGGTCCCCTTCACAACAGAGGTGTCCCGTGTAGACCGAGTCCGTTGACGTGGCTCACTTAAAAAGCTAGCTAAAGACGTCGCTAACCGGTTTGAAAGGCCTTGAGCTCACAGCAGCAAACCATGCTTATTGGAACAAAAAACGATTCGTCACAATGCAAATAGCCAATACCATACTTACCAACAATTGCGAGAATAACTCTCATTACAAAAGAATATAAGAAAAATGGGTCCTATAGTTTACATATCTAGCTAATGAAACCGGGCACTAGCTTAGCTAGCTACATACATTTCCATGAGAGTTACAGTTCTGCATATTCAAATGAAAGTTTTTGCTAGTATGACAAGAATTTTAGATTAATTTAATCAAAAATACCCAACAGAAAAAACAACGACATGACATTAAACAACACGATTATTTAATATGTCACATAGTTTTAATTGAAATGAGACGTTGAGAATCACAGTAAATAGACGAAGCCATTGCATTCCTAGACATAGACACAGCCGCATCACTCACAAGGTTCTAGGTTGATCGTCCTCCATCGTCAAGGTGTAGTGGTCGCGTCTGAAGAGGCCTTTAGTCCAATGACATACAAATAACTTGTGTTAAACGTAAGTAAAGCCAAACATAAAGAAACAAATGTGTACAATTAAATGACAAATCTGTGGGCGATTATGGTTCCACACACACCACAGACAGCCTCAGTCTGAAGCAAACAATAGGAAGTTGAAGATGGCGGAGGAATGGCGTCAGAGGCGTCAGCCTCGCTGCGCGCTAAAATGCTGTTAATATCAAAAACATTTCTCTCACACCAAAGATATAAACCTTCACGATTGGTAGACCTAATTATGTATTAAAATAATTTGGTAAGCTACGAACATCATAAACAATCAGAAAAAATAAACCAATGTATAGCTACACGGATACATCGTTACTGCCTTGGTTTTCTTACCTTTTCTACATTGTTAGTGTCAATTTTAAAATGAAAACTTTTTCGAAACGAAAAGACTACGTGCGCCGCCCGGGAATCGAACCCGGGTCGCAAGAATGGGAATCTTGCATGATACCACTACACCAGCGGCGCGACTGTAAATTCCCCATCTATATCAACCAACTAATATTTGTGATATTTTCTAGAAGCCTCTAACAATGCTTTTGTTCTAGCTTCAATATTGAGTTAGATTTTAATTTAAATCTGAAAATTAAAGCGCAATTAAAAGAGAAAGCTTTTTGCATTATATAAAAATATAAAATGCAAAATTTTACCTTTTAAGTGTATCATAATGTTAATTCCTCATGAAATACAACCCTAATATGGTATTTTAAACAATGCACGTCTCCCAAATCCACAAAAACTAGTAGCTCCTCACATTGTGACGTAGACAAGTGAGGAACAGCCCCTTCTAGGAACAGTGCGCCGTCTGTCACTTACCCAGTCTGTATACTCTTTCAGTTTAAGGGTTAACAAGAGCAACCTCCTAATTGGTGCTGGACGTAGACACTAGATTTGGCAGACTTCCTTTCTCCTGAGATTACTTTTTGTGGTCGCAGGGGGATGAAACACAATCGCGCGGGAGCAGAGGAGCACTCGGGGGTGTCTGATTTGTCTGTGAGTAATCTTTGATGCACGTGTGGAGATGTTTGATGTATGCGTGGAGTTTTGAATAATAATAATAATAAAACAGTGCAGACTTGACATACATTTTCTGACCATAATTATCCAAGTTCCCAGAGTCAGTGAATGCACCAAGACTGAGATAATCACCCTCATCAATTTTGATTGGTCCTTCATGTTAGCCCTGCCCCTACGCATCAGAGAGGGGGCCAAAAGTGTAAAATCCGTCACAAAGGATTGTAGGCTAATAGTGTTTCTCAGTGGAATTTGTTTTTATTTTATTCAGCTTTAAAAATGATGCCTCGTAAACAATCAAAATTTCATGGTGTTTTCTTCAGGTTTACTTACTACTACTTGAAGCCAAAACAATTCTATATTATTATTATTATTAATATATTATTATTATTAGTTCAGGATTTAAACATTTGAACTCTTTTTTTCTTTTTTTCCCCACTCTGCCTAGTGTAACTTCATTCTGCCACTTTAAAAAAATGACAAATTGTTCAAATGATTGCATTTGCATTTGCATTGTGGTTTATATTTGCCAATCTAGTTTCGTAGAGACTTCTGGGAAATTTCCATGGCACTAGAGTTTGTAACTGTAGACTTGGACTTCAAAAGTGGCCTGCACGGGGGTGCAGTGTTTAGTGCTCTTGCACCACAGCAAGAAGGCCCCAAGTTCAAGTCCTGGCTGAGGGACCTGAAACAGAATCACCACCGGGGGACCTTTCTGTGTAAAGCTTGAATGTTCTTCCTGTGTATGCATGGGTTTTGAGAAGTATACGGTTGTCCTACAAATAACCCACCCTCAGCCCATACTGGTCACCTGGATCAGGTGTGCTTAGTTAATTAGAGACTGGGCTCACTCAACCCAGGAATCAGACTTAACTGTGGTGGGTTCAGTTCCTTGGGGCAAAGGGTGGCTCCTGCGACTACTGGCAAGATTTCCAAAAGGTTAAAAAAGGAAAAAGATGTCATCAAAAAAAAAAAAAAAAAAAAAAAAAGGAATGTCGTTAAGATGAATATTGATTGTACCTCTAAGAAGAACATGAAAACAGTTTCACCTGATGATAGCTTGAAAAAATAACATTGTCCTTGCAACATTTTTAATCATTATGGCTTCTGAACCATTCAGTCCGGCCTGTCACCTAGGACCTGTATGCAAAGGGACACCCTAACAATAATATTAACCCAGTACAGCACAGCATCCAGGATCACCCAAGCCCTCAAACCCCTCCACCACGATAAGGTAGCAATTCACGGAGGGGAAAAATTTAAGTGTGTATGTGTGTCTGTTCATACAATAATTAGCTTATAATACCAGTGAGAAGTTCCACCTAAATGTTTGTTCTTAAGAAACAAGGAGAGAGAAGGCACACCCAAAAAATGTCACCAAATAATAATGAAAGTCATTAAGCAATTTTGTTGTCTTATCTTTCAAGACAAAATGTAAGAAATGTTACTTTGTATTTTACTTTGAAAGGGCAACTTTTATTTTGTTGGGCTTTTGCGTCCTTTCCCGGGGCATTAACCACGTTACAGAGTAGATGAGACGTATGCTTTAAATCCAGAACATCCACGCTGTAAATGCAACAGAGGCAATTTGCTGTAAGAAGAAATGTTTATACATATATAAGAGGCTCACGTTATGATAGTAATTTTGTGTTCTGTGTGTTACAGTTTTCACTCTGTGTGAAATGATGCAGAGAGCCACAGTAAAGGCAAAAGTAAAACTTACTATGACCCCTCTTCATTTCTGCAAGCACGAGTTTAGCTAGTTGTATAAATACAGTCCCTTCACCGTAGTGAAGACCACATAGTGAAAAAACAAAGACAGTTGGCATTATACATTGCAGTGAGATGGATGTAAAGCAAAGCAACAAGATTTCAGTGGTGAGTATGAGAAGCTCACGTTCATCTGCATCATCAACAAGCTCATTAACACGAGCCTGGGCCAAAGCAGAGGCAGCTAAAGCATGTCTACGATATGCAGACCAAGAAGCTAAAGCTAATATAGAGAAAGCTGCCCTGGAAGCTGAATATCAGAAAGGCATAGCAGCTACAGAGTTAGAAAAGGCAAAAAAAGATGCAGAGTTGGAAACGCTGGCTAGGCGAAGGGAGGCTGCTGCAGCCAAAGCTGAAGTCGCAGTGTGGGAGGCAGCTGATGCAATGGTAAATTGCATTTTAGTGGATGAAGCACGACCTTCAGAAGAAGAAATAAATGGAGCGACAAACGATTATGTTCGATCCAGATGTCCAGTCCACAGCTAAAACAACCGTCTGACTGTATTAGCCATCCCGTATCAGCCACCCCTGCTTATAGTGAAGTAAATATGCCACCGGCAAGCAAAGAAGAAAATAAGGCTCCGTATGAAAAATCTGACCAAAGGAGGCAATCCAGCCTGTGTGATATCCACCTAAATGAGTCAGCACAACGCTTCCCTTCCCAGTTTATGGTGACAGCTAAGCACGTTGCGCCTACAACTGAACATCTTGCACAATATTTGGCTCTCTCTCAAGGAGTCTCCCTGCTTCCTTTTAATTAGTCCCTCATTAGGTGGGAATGGCTGTCACCTGTGCTCCTCGCTTCACCATTCACACAACAGCGCTGCAGATTGTCATCACACTCCTCCCTTTTCTAAAAGAAAAAACTCCCTCCGGAAGTCTTGTTAAGATCTGTAGTCTATAGTGTAGTCTTGGAACCTAACGGGTGGTTTCCTTTGACACACTGGTCGTGCCCTCTCATCTGGTACTCTGGCTTCTTCTGCCAATCCAGACCAAGCTGCAGGTCCCTCATGTGGGATGGTGTTCCCAAACACAGTGTCGTCCACATCATTAGGCTCAGGCTCTTCTCTCAAGGTCTTTTCCTGCCGCCCCCTTTGGGATCCCTGGGAAGATGAGGCTGCCAAAGAAGAGGTATATGGTTTTAGTCTGTTAAAATGCACAACACTCGCCTGTCCTCTCTCCACTGGAGCTAGCCTATAGAGCACCGCTGTAATCCTCTCCAGGACCCTAAACGGGCCTTTAAAACGTCTCTGAAGCTTTGAACAAACTCCCCTCTTCCTTGCCTTGTTGTGCACCCAGACCAATTATCCTTCCGAATAATATTGGAAATTAGCCCTGAAATTGTACAAAGCTTTCTGTTGTTTGGAAGCATAGGTCTGATGTCTCCTGACAGCATCCACCACAGAAAATAGGGTTTCTTGTAACCTAGACACATAATTATCTACAGGTGTAAAATTTCCGTGTCCTCCAACATTTAGCATGACGTCCACAGGCAAAACAATTTCTTGCCCAAATAAAACTTTGTAAGGAGTAAAGGATGTACTGGCGTTAACACTACTGCGGTATGCTAACATCACATACGGTAACAGAGAGTCCCAGTTCAGCTGATTGTCCTCTACAAATAGGGACAACCTTGACAAGAGTGTACGATTGAAACGCTCAATTAGGCCATCTGAATGTGGATGGTAAGGTGAAGTCCTAGATTTATGAATATTTAAGAGTCTGCACAATTCTTTAAACAAAGTAGATTCAAAATTACGTCCTTGATCAGAGTGAATACTCCGTGGAGCCCCCAAAGCGACAAACCCACCTGTCTTCACCGCCGGCAGCCCTAGACAGCAGCGAGCGGCACCCTCCCCACAAGGTAGAGTGGCTGGTAGCGCTGGCAGAATGCTCTCCCTCAAAGAGTCTCCCTGCTTCCTTTTAATTCGTCCCTTTTTTTCTCACATTCACAAACATTTAAAACTTCCATGTGCAAATCAAGCAGTCTTAGAAAGAATGCCCTCCGAAAAATCTCGTAAAAAATATATAGAACTCCAAGGTGGCTGACATGAATGCTGCAGCAAGTGTTTCTGGTGTGTTGCTTGGGGGTCTTTTTTGGATTAAAACCACGCCCCCAATCCACCACCTTAACCTTCCCTCAATCTGAAAGAGGAGGCTGGCTGGAGGTCTGTGGTGGGCGAGGTTCATCTGCGTCCTCGCTTCACCATTTACATAACAGCGCTGCAGATTGTCATCACAACTCTAACACTAACTACAGTGTCCTATCCACAGTGAATAGTGTTTTTGACTGTTTGGGTTTTCTGGCCCCTGTCACCATCCAAGGAATAGCCTTTCTTAGGGAACTCACAGCTGGGCTGTCTGATTGAGACGCACCTCTACCGGAAGACAAACTCAGTAAGTGGCAAGCCTGGCAAAACTTGCTCAACAACCTGAGAAATTTTCACGTGCCCAGAGCATACCTAGCATTCACACAGAGCTGTTCGTATTCTCCGATGCTTCCACCAAAGCCATCGGTGTTGTGACGAAGGAGGTGGGTGGAACCCAAGAGCAGACACGTTTTAAAAGATGAGAAGGTTAGGTTTATTGATTAGGCAAATAGTGGAGCAGGATGACTGAGCAGGCAGGTAGGCAGGCAAGCTTAGCTGATGGAGTAGGCTGGCAGGCAGGTGAGCTGACAGAGCGGGCTGGCTGGCTGGCAGACAGGTGAGCTGACAGAGCGGGCTGGCTGGCTGGCAGACAGGTGAGCTGACAGAGCGGGCTGGCTGGCTGGCAGGCAGGTTAGCTGAAAGGAGCGGGCTGGTTGGCTGACTGACACACAAGCAGCATGACGATCTGACAATGGCTGGAGGTTTGACAATGCTTAAAAAGCCATGGTGATGAAGATCAGGTGAAGATGATCAGGAACAGGTGCCGTCGCTTAACGAGGGGGAAGGAACACCTCCAGCACCTCCAACAATAGGTACAGTCGCCTACCTGAGGGTTGTACAAAATGAGAGAAAAATTCACGTTTGGTTTGTCACGGGTAAGTCCAAACTTACACCTCAGCCCGAACCAACAATACCAAGACTTGAGCTGTGTGCCGCAGTCTTGGCCGTTGAAATGTTGAAATGAGTTAATTGCTGATTAAATGGACTTGAAGATGGATTCCACAAAGTTTTTTACTGACAGCAAAGGGGTCCTTGGCTACATCTACAATGAATCTAAACGATTATATGTCTACGTCCACAATAGGGTTCAGCGTATTCGTCAGAGCACAAGTCCAGACCAACAGCACCATGTTCCCACAGAGGAAAACCCTGCAGATCATGCATCGAGGTCAGTCCTTGCTTCACGCTTGGCACAAACGGCATGTTTTGAAGGACCAACCTTTCTCCACAAACCTTCACCCAAAACAGAACCAATACGGTCATTTGATTTGGTCGAACCAGTGCAAGATGTGGACATCCGTCGGCAAGTGAGTAGCTATGCCATATTACTTCAGGAGAAAAGACTAAACATGGAATGTTTCCAAATGTTTCTCTAGCTTCTCTTCCCTGGTCCGAACCTTAGGACTTCTAAATCCCCATTGCAAAGTCCTTCAAACGCTCCAATAGCACAATCAAGTGTAAAGGATGGGGTACTCTAGATGACTTATTCCAAGCAAAAGATGCCATCATCAAAGCTGTTCAGAAGGCTGCATTTACGAAGGACTTTGAAGCATTGGAGATGAGCAAGCCAGTACCCCGGTTCTGCAGAACAATTTTATCTGCCTTTTGAGGCCGCCTGACAAATGTTGATATGGGTCTTCAAGAAAATGACCCAATAACCCCTCTCCCTATCTCCTTGTTAATTGTCAGATATTTTCATACTCTGGTCAAACATCAAGGTCGTCATCTTACAGAAGTGCTGTCAGAGCAGCCTATGGCTTTCAGGAGGAAAAAAGTTGATTGCCTCAGTCCTACAAAAATGCATAGTATGTCGTAGACTAAGAGGAAAAATGCAAGAACAACGCATGGCAGACTTACCGTCAGAAAGTCTCTCAACTTGCCCTACCTTTACATACGGGGGCTTAGATGTATTTGGACCTTGGTCTATCATCACTAGACGCACCAGAGGGGGACAAGCCGAGAGCAACCAGTGGGCCATATTGTTCTGCTGTATGAGCTCCAGAATGGTGCACATAGAAGTCATTGACTCAATGGACACTTCAAGTTGCATCAATGCAATAAGACATTTTCTATTTTGCTATAAGGGGACCTGCCAAGCAACAAAGATCTGATTGTGGCACAAATTTTATTGGCACCTGCAAAGAACTTGGCATGAGTGGAAATGAGCTGGGCAATCATGTTAAGAGGTTTCTACACCAGCAAGGGTGCACTTGGGTTTTCAACCCCCCACATGCCTCCGACATGAGTGGTTCTTGGGACCAGCTCATTGGAGTGGCCCGCAATGTGTCCATAACATGCAGCACAACTGAGCAAGCTCAAAAAGTGTGTCAGCCCAAAAAAAGATGCCCCCAAACAAAGTGCTGACACAAGCCACAAAATGCGCAAAACACCAGGGCACAAGACTAGGGCAATAAAAGCAGCAAAACACAGACACCCAAACAAGTATTGCCCAAAACAAGGCCACCACTGGTAAAGAGAGAAAAATCCCTAAAGGCTTAGACAAACTGTCAATGTGAGACACAGAGAAAAGTACACCCAACCAAAGTACTGACGGAAGCCACAAAATGAGCGTTCCAGCGCCCGAAACACCAGGGTAGATCACTGGGACAGTACAGGCTGTAATAACAGACCTCCACGAGAGTATTGCCAAAACAAAATTGCCACTGGTCAAGAGGGATATATCCCGGACGAGACCTCATATATGTTACGGCCCCACTACGCAAACCTGTCCTACATCTAAGGGTGAGCACAAAATAACTCTGTTCTGTAAAGAAGGAACAAAACTGAAATGATTAGTGTAAGGGCATCTAAGGGTGTACATGTATATATATATATATATATATATATATATATATATATATATATATATATATATATATTCATATATACACGTGTGGATGGATGGACCGACATGTTTGCTTGTCTTTCCATCTGTAAGGAAATAGATATGGATAATTATGTACCTACTGTACATATATAGATAGTATTTATGACTTCAAGATGGAAATGTGTAAAAAACACAAAGCCATCTTAATTTATCGATTTACAGTATTGGCAATTTTGTTAGTTATGATGTCATCACAAAGTACTGTGATTCCTGTTTTTATATGATACTGGCATGCAATGTGGCACAGAGGTTTGGTTCAGTACCCGTCTAAGAAAAAACAAAGTAGTACATGTCTCATAACAAAATTCCCAAGGCTGACTGAACATCTCACACAAGCTGGTTCTCATGAGATCTGGTTGTTTTGTTGCAGTGAACAGTTGCTTGAAAAGGCTCAATGTGTTGTGCTGCCAACTAGCGGTTGTGGGTTTAGGTGTAAAACGATGGTAAGGTTCTGGAGGATGCCCGTTAATAATTAATTAAATATCATCCTGTCAGCATTTTAAATCAATAGAAGTATCGCCAAATGTAATATTGAGATGTATCGCCAAATGTAATATTGGGATGTATCGCCAAATGAAATATCGCAATGTATCGCCAAATGAAATATCGCAATGTATCGCCAAATGAAATATTGCGATGTATCGCCAGATGGAGTTTCCTCTGGACCCATAATATTTATAATATTCATCTAAGGGTATACAGGTAAATATACATCTATATATTTTTGACTTCAAGATGAAAATGTGTAACAAAAAAATCTCCATCTTATTTTTACAAAAGATAAGGCCAAATGGCTAGCCTTAATCTAATGTGTTTTTTATTGTTTATATTTTGTTTTTGGTTTTTTTTTGTTCATCTTCATTAAAGAGAAGCATGCTACCTTTGTAGAGAACCTCTAAGGTGACAGCTTAGTGTCTGCGACGGGCAACTCTTCGGCGTCTGCGAAGACCATAAGTCCTGCGGACTCGGCGTCGTCTGCGGACGGGGAGGGAAGCCTGTCTGCGCCTTCGAGTTTGTCTCCGAGCAGGTGGCATGTTTGAAATTGTTATGTCAACTTCGGCAAAGAGCTTATATTTATCAACAATGAAGGCAAGATTTTGATAACATCACATTATAGTTTTACCATTTTACATAATTACCGGCTAATTCATCTAATCTGTGACATCTTTAGTTATTGCATGAACCAAAAAAAAGCAGACACTTAATACACTGAGTTTGATTAACTATAGTTGATTAATTTAAGTTTCTGTTTTTTTTTTTTTTTTTTTGGTTCATTGCTCTGCTTTGCCATGTTTTTGGTTTTCCAAGATTTTCACCATAGGCTGCATGATGGCGCAGTGGTCATTTTTCTTTAAAGTGTGTTTAAATAAATACACAAACATTTTGGTTCATGTGAGCTGGGAGGACCAAAAGTTCATGTTGGGTTTCACAGTTCTATTGATGTTAAATGAAAGCCCAATAATGTTGTATATGGTGATGGTGCAGTATTTTCTTAATGCACATGTCACAGTCGAAGAGGTGGAACATGAGAATAGGAAGTTTGTTTCATCATTAAAATTTTTGAGGTGTTTTGTAAAAAAGAACAGAAAGAACACCACAACTTTTGTTGCAACTTTTCACAAAAGCTGCAGCAAAATCAAGCATTTTAGGCTGCAACAATCACAAATATCTGCCACGAAATCCTGGAGGGCCTGATAAAACTACCCTACATATTTTCAGACATAATAAACGATAAACAAAGATGAAAAACATTCAATAATCAATGGAAAGTAATGACACGCAATCAAATTGTGTTCAGTGAACATTTTTGAAGTATTCTATTTGGGTCTAGATATTTTTGGGGTTGCTAGGGGTAACAGCCAAGTTTTGAGGTTGCTATAGCAATCCCTAGCAGCTCCTTGGCACCGCCCCTTTATGACATTATGTAGTGTCATCGAAAATCTTGCCTCCATAGTCGATAAATATACCTTGGCTGACGACATAGAAAAAAAAGTTGCATCAGCAGTTGGATTCGTTGGCTTACTAGCTCGCTGGCTGGCCTCGCCAGTCCAGCCTCGCCCCGCTCTCCCGGATATATAGATAGGTAATCCGCTCCTGTTTTATACTCTCTAAATGGCAGGTCGACGGCCCTCGCGTTGTCCCCGCCCGTAGGATCCCGTTTGGGTTCTGCGGATTTTTGGCACTGGCTCAGTGACGGGGCGCAGGGGCCGTAAGGATCCCCGCTTGACGGGGAAGCAGCATGCGCTGCGGGCATTCCTGAGCCCGGTAAACCCGGCCTTTCATTTAGACAGTATGAAATTTCTGTGTTTGAGTTTGTCTGTGTGTGTGTCTGCGTGCGTGTTTGTGCGTGTTTGTGCGTGTAATGCAACCACAAGGAGTCACAATCGAGTGAGCACTTGTGCCGGTCCCAAGTCCGGATAAATGCAGAGGGGTCGTGTGAGAGTAAAAACAAAATAAACATGTAAATCATAGAACGATAGAGAAAGAGAGAGATGTGGTTCTGCCACATCCACCACAACAGTTTTCCTCTATTCTTTATCCACCACTATAATGTCTGGTTGGTTCGCCATTACCATCCTGTCTGTATGTATCTGGAATTCCCACAGGATCTTTGTGCAGCGTATTGGAGAACCAAAAACATAGCAAGACAGAGCAATGAACCAAAAAAAAAAAACAGACACTTAATAGACTGAGTTTGATTAACTATAGTTGATTAATTTAAGTTTCTGTTTTTTTTTTTTTTTGGTTCATTGCTCTGCTTTGCCATGTTTTTGGTTTTCCAAGATTTTCACCATAGGCTGCATGATGGCGCAGTGGTCATTTTTCTTTAAAGTGTGTTTAAATAAATACACAAACATTTTGGTTCATGTGAGCTGGGAGGACCAAAAGTTCATGTTGGGTTTCACAGTTCTATTGATGTTAAATGAAAGCCCAATAATGTTGTACATGGTGATGGTGCAGTATTTTCATAATGCACATGTCACAGTCGAAGAGGTGGAACATGAGAATAGGAAGTTTGTTTTATCATTTAAATTTTTGAGGTGTTTTGTAAAAAAGAACAGAAAGAACACCACAACTTTTGTTGCAACTTTTCACAAAAGCTGCAGCAAAATCAAGCATTTTAGGCTGCAACAATCACAAATATCTGCCACGAAATCCTGGAGGGCCTGATAAAACCACCCTACATATTTTCAGACATAATAAACGATAAACAAAGATGAAAAACATTCAATAATCAATGGAAAGTAATGACACGCAATCAAATTGTGTTCAGTGAACATTTTTGAAGTCTTCTATTTGGGTCTAGATATTTTTGGGGTTGCTAGGGGTAACAGCCAAGTTTTGAGGTTGCTATAGCAATCCCTAGCAGCTCCTTGGCACCGCCCCTTTATGACATTATGTAGTGTCATCGAAAATCTTGCCTCCATAGTCGATAAATATACCTTGGCTGACGACATAGAAAAAAAAGTTGCATCAGCAGTTGGATTCGTTGGCTTACTAGCTCGCTGGCTGGCCTCGCCAGTCCAGCCTCGCCCCGCTCTCCCGGATATATAGATAGGTAATCCGCTCCTGTTTTATACTCTCTAAATGGCAGGTCGACGGCCCTCGCGTTGTCCCCGCCCGTAGGATCCCGTTTGGGTTCTGCGGATTTTTGGCACTGGCTCAGTGACGGGGCGCAGGGGCCGTAAGGATCCCCGCTTGACGGGGAAGCAGCATGCGCTGCGGGCATTCCTGAGCCCGGTAAACCCGGCCTTTCATTTAGACAGTATGAAATTTCTGTGTTTGAGTTTGTCTGTGTGTGTGTCTGCGTGCGTGTTTGTGCGTGTTTGTGCGTGTAATGCAACCACAAGGAGTCACAATCGAGTGAGCACTTGTGCCGGTCCCAAGTCCGGATAAATGCAGAGGGGTCGTGTGAGAGTAAAAACAAAATAAACATGTAAATCATAGAACGATAGAGAAAGAGAGAGATGTGGTTCTGCCACATCCACCACAACAGTTTTCCTCTATTCTTTATCCACCACTATAATGTCTGGTTGGTTCGCCATTACCATCCTGTCTGTATGTATCTGGAATTCCCACAGGATCTTTGTGCAGCGTATTGGAGAACCAAAAACATAGCAAGACAGAGCAATGAACCAAAAAAAAAAACAGACACTTAATACACTGAGTTTGATTAACTATAGTTGATTAATTTAAGTTTCTGTTTTTTTTTTTTTTTTGGTTCATTGCTCTGCTTTGCCATGTTTTTGGTTTTCCAAGATTTTCACCATAGGCTGCATGATGGCGCAGTGGTCATTTTTCTTTAAAGTGTGTTTAAATAAATACACAAACATTTTGGTTCATGTGAGCTGGGAGGACCAAAAGTTCATGTTGGGTTTCACAGTTCTATTGATGTTAAATGAAAGCCCAATAATGTTGTACATGGTGATGGTGCAGTATTTTCTTAATGCACATGTCACAGTCGAAGAGGTGGAACATGAGAATAGGAAGTTTGTTTTATCATTTAAATTTTTGAGGTGCTTTGTAAAAAAGAACAGAAAGAACACCACAACTTTTGTTGCAACTTTTCACAAAAGCTGCAGCAAAATCAAGCATTTTAGGCTGCAACAATCACAAATATCTGCCACGAAATCCTGGAGGGCCCGATAAAACTACCCTACATATTTTCAGACATAATAAACGATAAACAAAGATGAAAAACATTCAATAATCAATGGAAAGTAATGACACGCAATCAAATTGTGTTCAGTGAACATTTTTGAAGTATTCTATTTGGGTCTAGATATTTTTGGGGTTGCTAGGGGTAACAGCCAAGTTTTGAGGTTGCTATAGCAATCCCTAGCAGCTCCTTGGCACCGCCCCTATTAAATAATTTGTCTTCAATTGTGAATTTAAGTGTCTGTTTTTTAGGCCACAACAATCACAGCAGATGTTTTAACCCCGAAGCTACTGACACACTGGGAATTTCTGCACGTTCAAGAACATGTTGTACGCAAGTTTGTGTGTGATGTTCACACTGGACACGCAGCGAGGGGCTTGTTCTTTTTTCTTTCACAGCTCCGACATGTAAAGACCTGTGCCATCGAATTCCGTCCGGGGCACAAACCTCGATTATTCATTTCTCCCAAATGACCTTTTTTCTAATGGTTGGGATTTCTGTGAATCAAAAGAGACGCCATGCATTCTTAACTACCAAATCCAAGTCTCTGATTGGTCAAAGGTCAATTGGATTTAACTTGCGATGTGCGTTTAGTCACCACACATTTTGTAGATAGAGCCAGAAAATGTCATAGAAACTTTAGTAGCAATGCGAGAACGCGAGAGTTTTTGACACGTGTCTACATAGACTTTTCATTGGAAGTGGCCACCGTTGCTGAGGGAGGTTTGAATGCAAGTTCATTTTCACTTAGTCTCTACACTTTTGATCTTTGTTATGAAACAAACAAACAAAAAACACAGATAATTTTAATTTTTGTCATTTTTATACTAAAAAACTGACCAGATGTACTATTACGAACGGAGTAAAAGAGCAGGTTCAATGTGGTTTTATTGTGTAATACAATGAAAAGATGTTTGCAAATAGAAGAAGCAAGTTGTTCTAAATAAATGAATTTCAAGCCATAAAAATAGTTATTAGAGTAAATTGTAAACAGTCAAAAGCCTTCGGACTAATAAGGGTTAACACATGATTTATCATAGTATTGATTATATTGCTTTTTATTATTGAATAATAAATTATAGCTCTGAGAAAAGTCGTATTTTAGCTGAATTTTGTTGAATTTAATGAAAAACGTCTTCAAAACCCTCACCACAGCTACAATAGCAAAGGGAACAGACTCCAGATTTATGCATGAATCCCAGACAGAGAGTGCACCGGGAGTAAACAGGGCATTTAAACCGCCACCGGGTTGCACAGGTCACAGCCACTGCTGGGATAACAACCTTGCTACAGTTCCGGGCACTCCGTGGGTGGCAAAGTGTTTTTGTGTGTGTGCGCATTCACCTCGAGAGCAGTCGGGCCCCAGAAAACCGGGGAAACAGTGGCATATTCCTGAGAGGCAATCGCCGTTTCCGTGACAATTCTGAGGACACTCCATAATTGAGTCTGATTAAGAGAGAGGAGGAAAGAGTGAGCGGCACATAACTTACAGCTGAAAATTAATCGACAGAATGAAACTGCAACTGAATATCTTAATAAATAACATAGGCATATTGAACACACACACACACACACACACAATGAGAGACCTCTCGTCTGTGGTTTCTGTAATTACAACCAGTCAGCCCCATCAACCTTTTCAACATCCAATTACCCTGCTGTCTCTCTGGCTCCCTCTCTTTCTCTCAAACAATATTCATAACCCCCAACACACACAAACACACGCACAGGAACTAACACGCACAAACAGGAACATACATCCCTGTGATTACTTCTTAACACACAAGCATTTATGAATTTCTTCAGCCGTGAAGATGCGAGTGGTGTGTGTCTGAGAATGCACATCATGACTGGGCAAACACGCGTGCATGCATACGCAGCACATTTCTACGCCTAATTTCTGTGTTTCACACCTGGACTTAATCTGGATGAAAAAATATAGAAAGAGGGCAGCATTTTGACAAGTGTAATTTTTGTTTTAAAAAATAAGAAGGAATTGAGTTCTGGCTGATGATCGTCTCTTGTATTTATAAGCCTAACAATATTACTGTCAAGTTCTTTGTTCTGAAGTGAGGCACAGTTTAAAAAAAAAAAAAAAACCAATACTCTCCCACCCCAAAAAATGTAAAAGAAAAATGTTTAGAAAAAACAGAAAAATGATAAAAGAGAAAAACATGTTGAGGTAAAGTCCCACTCCGATCATCAATTTGATCCATTTTAAAAAAATGTTTATGACGCTGTTAGCCAAGGTCAAAAACCTGTGCTGGCTTTTCGGACATAGTTTCTGCAGAGCAGCAGTAGTTCATTAGTAATTTGCCTCTGATGTGTGGGCTCCATCCTTGTGTATTTTAATGACTTGAAATAAATTCAGGATAAATGGCGGGATTTGCACTGCAGGCATACATTTCCAGCCATGGATGATATCCTCAGCTTGTGTCACATTTCTCAGCGATTGGGGTGATTCCGTTCTGATGGCCTCGTGACCAATGCTACCCGAGCGATTCAAAATCTCTTTGAAGTAAGTATAAAACGGACTTCAGACCTTCAAAACATTACCTGTGCAACAAAAACGGCGAGCAACAGTTGTACAGTTTTTGAGGATCTTTTTGTCTAGAAGGTGATGCGTCAGAATGGAGCGGGGAACTTGTGGCCCACCCAACGTAAAATACATTATCTTTCAAACTGCATTTTTTCGTCTGCTCCTGATTCACATGAATTTGAATGAAGAAATCATAGAGTTGAAAAAATCCTGTTAAAAGTTTTCACTGCAGCTTCATGAAAATGATTCTGAGTGATTCATACAGATACAAAGGTCCTCCTCGGGCTGCTTCTCTTTGGGCGTTTGTGGTGTGCACAAAGTCAAAGAACGCACATTTTTGACTCGGTCCCAGAACCGCCCTCCTCAGTCTCTTTTATCACACAGAAGGCACATCTGGTTACTGATAGATAACTGGTAAAACAACACAGAAAAGCTATGTAAAGTATGCTGTTGCCAATAACTGAATTTATTTTGCTTGCGTGGACCCATGTGCTGATAGTAAGCTGACAGTATTTTGGGTTTCTTCTCGGTGAGTGCGTGCAGCAATGTTTGACAGCATATTATATGTAGTTTTGGCTCCTAAAGTGTTTCGTTTAATGCTGGCTGACAGCTGTGGCCCAGCAGCATTTGATAGTGATGACAGAGCTGTCCGTCTTGCTGAGAAATCTGTTTGCTGAAGTCTGAAATGTTCATCTGTCATGTCGAGTGTTTTAATCATGGAGATGTTTTCTTTTCCACGACAGTGAAGCACACGCCAGTGTGCCACACAACTGCAGATTTGTCAAGGTGTGGAAAAAGCAACAGATCATGTCTGAATAATGCTGAAGTTTTAATCTGTGGCTCATACTGAGATGCGTAGATAAATAACTTAGGGGCGTGTGAAGTTAACCTCAACATTGCCCTCATCTTTTTTTATTTACACACCAGAAAAACCTGACCGAAGAGCAGTCAAGTATGTGGAGGTTTGGGGTAAACAGTACAGGTTTTGGCGATGTAGTACGTCTTGGTTACTGGTTGCCACTTTGAGCTCAGCCATCCATAGAAAAAAGTAGCGCCTGGAGGCAAGAAGCAGGAAGAAGAAAAACTGACCCGGATGTAAACAAAACCCGCAACAATAAGGGCGGGGAGCGGAAATCGGCCAATTTCGCATTCCACTATCAATAGACCTTCAACAAGCATCTCCACAAAAACATGCTGAAAGCCATTTTACTGCATAAAATGTCATGTAGCAGGAAAGCTACTGTGTGTTTTATTTTGTTTAAAGTTTTCAACCCTTACCTGTTCTATTATACAGTGTTCTCTCGTTTTTCAAAGGGAGATAAGTTATAAAATCAACCCACAATAGGTGAAATCCGCAAAGTAAGATTACAGATGTTTAAAGGCTGTAAAACATCTCACTACACATTTTAGACACTTTTCTCAGACAGACACAAACATTTTTACACTTTATTTCTTTTCCTTAAACTCTAAAAGAGCAAACATTTGCAGAAAAATAACTCCAGTATTATAGAGTGAAACCAAAGATCTGCTCGCAATCAAAGATTTATGTAGACTTAGCAAACTGAACGCAGTCCTTACAGAAGCCTCAGCACAGAAAAGATTCATTGAAAAGGTCTTTAACCAATCAGGTCGCAGGACACAATGCGATGTCAAAAAAAATTAAAAATAAAAGCTGTTTTGCACTGAAAGAAATCGACGAAACAACAACAATGCAAAAAAGTGAACCGCTTTTTAACGAAAGAGAACTGTATTTTAATCTGCTTGTCTTTTTTAAGCTTTGATTGTGTTAAAATACTTTTTAAACATAAACTTAAAAGTTATTGAACCTTTAATGTAAAGAATTCTGGGGTTATGGGTTTAGCATTAAAGACCCACTCCAATTAAAAGGATGTTTTTGATGGTTTTAAATTGTTTTTGGACAATTTTTCTTATGATGGAGGACATGTAAAGAAAATTAGGATTCAAATTGCATTTCTGAGTATTTTATTTTATTAAAATCATTGTGAATCAGGAGCAGAAAAAAAAATGTGTTGGAAAAATCTTGTAGCTATGATGCAGGTGCTACAAGCTTGCTGTACTTGTAGACAAATTGATTCATGTACGTCTTTGTTTTCCTCGTCTGAGCTGGCATCTGGCTTGCAACTGTACAGCTGGATAGCTCCAATATTGCTCATTATTTTGGTTGCAATGTTAGGTTAAAGGTGTGAGGGGCTGTAAGATAGAGGGAAAGTTGGTTTAAATAAAGGGATTATGGGGAGTCATGGTAGGCTTACTTAGTGCCCACAACTCAGAGGTGAATTTCTAGGGAACTCCTGCTGCTTTACAGAAACTATGTCCTAGAAAATAACCCTGTCACTCAAGGATGGCAGCTGTCTCTTTAAAAAAAAGGGCAGCGTAGCTCCAGTTTGAAGATCTGTGATGTCTCACCTATGACGATGGTATTGTAGGAGACTTGTTCCGTGTTGCGTCCGTCGTTGTAGAATGCCAGGTGCCAGATTCCAGTGTCCATGTAGTGAATGAAGCCA
Source organism: Oryzias celebensis (assembly GCA_014656515.1). Classification (NCBI taxonomy): domain Eukaryota; kingdom Metazoa; phylum Chordata; class Actinopteri; order Beloniformes; family Adrianichthyidae; genus Oryzias; species Oryzias celebensis. Next base: position 9,800,515 of record BNCR01000009.1, on the reverse strand, counting down.
GCCTCGTGCACACTTACTGAGCGTGCGTGCCGAGTTCCAGCAGCAGACTCTTCCTCATGATAACCGGCCACGTGAAAGAACAGAGCGTCTGCCTCACTGAGTGCTCTTTTGTCTTTGGAAATGAGCCGGCTGCCGTCGAGCAGCTCCACAAAGTCATACTAGAACACAGAAAATGACCAAGGATGAAACCCTCACACATGACCTTTCAAAACAAGAGCATTCATTTTAAAATACCCATCTAAGTCAGCGTCTGAATGTTGAACACAACCCCTAAACTCCTGGAGATGAAATGTCCTGAATTGACAAAACTCTCCAATCCACACGCGAGACAAAAATATTGAATAATACTGTCTGTGAGAGAAACAGCAATACTTAAAAGTTAAGCCAACAATTGATTAAAATGTATAATTTCAGAGACATTTAGAGATAAAAAAGGGCGATGATGAGCAAACAATATTCAATTTTGGAGAAAGGAAATGAAAAGTGCAGATTCTTTGAAAGAAAATATACTTTGTTACAAAGAAATGCTAAGTGCACTCATTCCAGTTCTTGTTTATTCCTCTATAAAAGCTTCTATGATTCATTACTATCATTTGATATCAACACACTTGTCAAACTTGTCATTAAAAGGATGAAAAGTAATTTTCAATAAAGACACTTCTGAGGTACAAACAGACAGAAATCTGATCTTCTGAAATCCCCTTCAGATGTGTTCTCTCAGCAGTGTGTGACTTTGCTTCCATGATAAATGAAGCTCAGTATTTTGCTCAAAGGTGTCTCCCATGAACCTTACCTCAGGCTGACACACTGGTACAGTGGTTGACAATGTCACCCCACAGACAGAAAGTTCTGAGGTCAACCCCGCTGTTCATTTGAGTTAGTATGTTCTTCCTGTGCCTGCATGTGAGTGTTCATGGCGGACTGTATCAGTCTTATAATTGGCCACTGACCTTTCCAGGGTCTAGAGAGGCTCATGCCTTTTGTCAGTTAATACAGCCTGCAGGTCCCCTTCAGAGTCCCCCAGAAAAAGCAGGTAGAACTTACGGCTAAAGCTGCATAGAGACGTGGTGGTCACCACACAAAGGCCACCTTGAGACAGTTCCACAAACTTTGTTAAAATGTGGAGAAAATTACCCAAAAAATTAATTTAATGAGCTTTGACAGTTCAGTGGACTAAACTACCTGGCGAAGTGACCAAACAGCTACTTATTTGGGGGCTGTGTTGCTTGAAATGAGTCCGGTCCAAGAAGGACAAACAAAGCACAAAAACCAAAATAGAACACAAACTGCAAAACTAAATCTCACCAAGTATATCAATCTACTTCCCTTTAAAAACACTTATTTTAAGCCTTAGTCATATGCATATATGGGAGGAGCGGACGCATCTTAAGAGGAGCGTATGTGTGTGTTGCAGTTCCTTAAAGCTCCACCTCAAAGGACGCCAGGATAATGGAATTTGTCAATCTTTTGTGACCTGGTAGAATTCATTTGCTTATATTTCCCTCTTCAGAACATCTTATTGACACTGTAGGTTTTTCTTTTTCTCACAACTGAAAACGCATGGCAGTCTTTGATTCATTGAGTAGTCCACCTCCATTTGCTGTTGCTGCATCACACCAGAGTTCACTTGCAAGTGAACTGAGATTTTCATTTTTTTTCCCAGCTGAACAAGATGTTCTTTTTTATGGTCCACACCCCGATAAAGTCAAAGTCCCATCAGTTGTCACACATCTGGGTGTGTGACATTTGTTCTTCACTGTTGTTCTCGAGTGTCGCAGTCCTGCATGGTTTCCAACAGACCATGCTCTGGCATCTCTGCCCTGACATTCTAATTGGCTGGACACACCTGAACCAGGTAATCAGTCATAAGTAGGATATCTGGAAATCATGCAGACACTGTAGCTCTCGAAGTCTGGAGTTGCCCATCCCTGATTTAGAATTTGAAGTCAACAACTCAAAGTCTCAGGTTAGACGTGCCACCATTAGGCCATTGAGCTGGTTCTGGAATTTAAGTTTCAGCAAAAAAGTTTCAAACAACGCTGACTATGGAAGGAAATGAGCCAGTGCGGAAGGACTCTGTCTTTCTCCTACAATCTAAAGCTACATATGGTTGAGTTTAAACTAATCACGGCAGAATTGTTTCCTGTGATGGTGAATATGACCTCTGTGTAACGCCTTTTCAGTGTCTGGCAAAAACAAAAGGGAAAACATAATTCCATGAAATTGTACCTGCGTATGTGAAGGCGGCAGGCCTTTACGTCCATACACGCCCACCAGAGCATCTCTCTGCACAGAGATGTTAAACTTCAGGAACTGTGGCTGATCGACATACAGCTGGGACCTCCAAAACACACCTTAGAAAAAAAACATTTTAAAAATGAACAAATGACAGAAAAACGACAAGCAAGGTTAGCGTTTGAAGTCAAACTAAATTCAAAACATTCCTACAGCATTATTTAACACATAAATCAGCAATCTAGAGAGCAAACAGGAAAATAATGTACCTTTCACGAACTCTAAGACTAAATTTTAATGCTATATTGAGAATGTTTCCTATTTGCAGATGCAGCTGGTGATATTTATTTCTATCTTTATGCTATGTCATACCATATTCTCTTTTTATTTCATGTTTATGAGAGCAAACTCCTTTACATCCGCCAAAACTAATCCAAAGTTGCTCTTTCATGATGTACAAAGATATTTTCACATATTGTACATTTTTTGAACTCATTAAAACACAGTCACTGTTTGTTAGTTACCAGGCATCTCAAAATGATCACAAAAAATGCAAAGTCAGAATTGATCAAAATTCCACTTTAAGTAACTGAATAAATAAAAGTGAATTTCAATGCAACTCAAGTTTAATTTGTATATTAGTGTATGTGGAGTTGTACCTGGTGGGACATCTTGTACGACTCGCCTCCCCACATCCACCTCCCCTGTGTCTATAGTGTTGTTCTCCAGAAGAAACATCTTACCTGAAAGGTGTGGAAAAGTCATCAAAATGTAAATCCTTAAAGCATAACTGTAAAATGTCTTTGTTTAACATTTCTTTGCATTTATTGAACATTTCTATTAATACCTACAGTATGTTACAATTATTCATTGTCTTACAAATTCATATTTTTTAGGATTATTCATTCAGTTATTTTTTTAATCTGTTTTTCTCAAAAAGATGCTGCAGTTGTATTTTTATCATGCATTTTGCCATCACATTAGACCACATATTATGAACTCATATTTGTGTATTATTGTGTATATGCAGCGAATAGATGTGTAGACTTTAAAGGAGTGATATGAAATGTGACATATTATACCTGTCCTCAAAGACTCACAGCCTTCATTTCGAACAAAACAGACTCACATCTAGGACCTTTTTCTCCTGCTTTCAATTTTCCTGACTAAATGGACTTGTAACAGAACACCGACTCAGAAAAATCCCCCCTCCAAAAAAAAAGAAGTGCAGAGAACTTAGCAGAAACAGATGGGGCTATGCATGCTTCAAACACGGCCGTGTGTCTATGCCTTTTAAAGTTTCACCACATCTTTTTTCCTATTCTCTTTCCTCTTAGATGGTACGTCCAGGCTGGCAGCTGGATAATGTTTGAACAGTTTGTATAACTGTAGGCTTTTTTTCACCTACAAACCTCTGATGTAGAGAAGCACAGCAGGGGGGGCTTTTGTTGCTGCTGGTTCTTTCCAACAGTTTGGTCCATAAAACCTTTTCAACAACTGCAGATCTGGTGCCAAATGAAGGCAAGTATTTGGTTCTGTCTTCTCTTTAATCAGGCCTGACACATTAGCTCACAGCCTAAGCTGTGTCTGTAAGTGCTCATTTATAACAGCTCATAACAGATAAGTAATCTTGTATGACAATGTGGGAATAAAATGTAAAAAGTAAAACCTTTTGTAACTCTGATCTGAAATGAAAAAAGTACCACTTTACAGACTAATCAGATGAGAAACTGTGTGAAATATGAACATAAAATGCGACAAAATTGTAGGAGAGCTGGTGATTATAACCCCAACTAAATCCTGCATGAGCATCTTTCTCCTTCTCCCCTCAGACACTGCTTTCTTGTGAGAACCCACTGACCACTGACCTTACTCACACACTCCTCGGATTAAACTTCTCTCCAAAAGTCCACCTGTGATCTTCCGGAAGATATTTTCTATCAATTGCAACATAGAAATCTGTCCAAATTTGAGAGTGTGTTGTATCCAGTCAAGGTTGTACAGAATATTTTGTGTTTCCTAACTGCACAAAACTTCTGGACAATAGTTCTTTATTTTTGTTTCTTAGAGTTATTGATGTCCTTTTTAAGCGCTTCAGAACAGAACAAAGTAATAAAACTTAGAAAAAAATCTGTGAAATAAAAAATGGCAAAAAATGTGATATCTTCAATAAAATAAGATGACGTAAAAATTGGTTCAAAAAGAGATAAAGAAAAACGAAGAAGTTAATTATTAGTCATCGGTTTTAATGGTATTTTTGTAAATTAGAAGGGTTTATATTTATATATATTTTTTTCCAATTAATGTTTAAATCAAAAACTAAATTTTATTGAGGCGTTACACAAAAAATAGAAAGAAAAAGATTAACTTAGCAACACTTTTAAAAACTAAAACAACTGTTTTCTAGGTTTTCATTTGCTAATTTGGTCCAAAACATTTTAATAAGGACAAAAAAAAACCCTTTAAAAACGGACACTGAAAAATCCATTATTAAATATCATACAACTGTTCTTTCATGTCCTTTAGTGAAAAACACACAAATCATGTGCACCACTGACAGTTGAAAATTACTATATCTGAATAAAATTAATCAGTACTTCAGAAACATGTATTATCAGCAATAAAAGTGCAATTTGCTGCGCATGATTTTGAGAATGTATGTGGCTGTAATACAACCACAAGCTGACGTTCCAACAAAGGCCTTGATTCTAACCTGCCTGGCACTGTGACAAACACATTTCTGGTTTCAATTGAAAGAAATATACGATTTCAGTTAAGTGGAAACTCACCGTTGTCTGTGGACACCATAAAGGGTTGGGAGTTGTGTCTCTCCCGCTGCCTCCATTCTCAAATGCTCCGTAACTTTCATTCTCCTGAAGCTGCCAGTTTAAACCAAACAGGTGCATAGCTGTGGAAGATGGGGAGGCAGGGAAGCAGGAGGGTTACAAAGAAGAAAAGCATGATAAGAAGATGGAGGTTAATTCAGTGAAATGAAAAGCAGATGGAAATAAGCAGGAGCGGAGTGAAAAAAATGATGGGAAAGAGAGAAAAGTCAATAGAAATAGAGAAAAAGATGAAACTACAAATAAAAGTGGTGAGGTGCATAACAGGTAACATGGAAATACCGCCATATAAAAAAAGAGGAGGAATGACAACTAAAGGCAGAATGCTTCAATTCCCTTCTACCACTTGCATGTTTCTCCTCTGTCTCTATTCACGTGTGTGCATCCTGTGGCGTTTGAATCTTTGGCGCATTCACAGACTGGCTTCCACCAGATAGAAAACATCTGCAGCCATCCGCCACCAGAACAGCCCACATTTACTCTGCCTGTATATCATTGATTCAAGTCATCTGGTTGGCAACAGAGGACAGTTTGAGTCCCTGTTTGCTGTTCTGCAGATAAACTCCAGCCTCTGAAACAAACACATCGTCTGTATTAAAAATGTCACTTGACCTTCGCATGTCCTTATGGCAATAACATTCTGACTTTCTGACTTTGGAAGTTAAACTGAATTTAATATTATGATTGAAACCTGGTTAACAGTTACAGTTCTGTGTAACTGAGGCTCCTGGATGAGTATAAAGAATTCTGGAAACTCCAAATGATATTTCTTGTATAATAATAATAAAAAAAAACACATATTTGTTCATTAAAGCTTTAACACTGTAAAAACATGACATCTCATAAAGCATTTTTGTCCAATTTTTTCATTCCAAATCACACTTGAAAGAGAGACAAAATAAACTTACTTTTTAACGAGATGTAAAGTCTCACTTTAAGACAGTAAATCTTGAATGTCTTGTTGAGTCATTTGATCTTGAAAACATTTTACTTTGATCAATTGCTCTAATAAAAGAAGTTTTATTTCCTTTACATAGAAGTTTTATTTGTAATGGTGAGTGGTAGTGTTTTAGACTTGCTTGAGTTAAGGAGACTGGAAAGTTTTATTGGACTCATTTTTTAAACATTTCTAAGACAAATTTATACTAAAATGCATCAATCTAGTTTATACTTTAACAATTGTTGGACAGTTGTAGTGCTTAAAAAAGGAGAAAAAAAGCATAAGCATGTGTGTTGTACATGCTTGAAAGATGGTTTCTCTTATTTTAAGAAATATTTTTTTCAAATTACCACAACATCATACCTAAATGTAAGTGTTTATAACTAATTTCCAGACCGAATCCTATGAAACCATTCATACCATATTGGATATATGCCTGTCAGAGACCCCTGTTTCATTGACATCATTTAAACTCTCCTTAAAAGCCCATTGCATCCAGCATGTTTTTTGCCATGTAGTTCATCATCATTCCACTAGGGGCAGTAGAAGGGTTTTGCTGTTCGTTTCAAAAACGGATGCGAAATCTCAAGAACAAATTTGGAAGGAAAAGTTTTGTTAATTAAGAAAAAAAAAACGTTATGGGTAGAATAACTCATCTAATTGTTGTTCCTTTCTTTAAATGACTACTTGCTATTTTGAAAAAATGCAGCGTTTGTCGATGCTTAATTATTTATAATGCAGTTACACCATGGTAAAAATGTGAGGATCATTTGAGACGTTGGGTAAATAAGATGCTTTTTTTCTTGAACACTAATCTCAATATTTTTGAATCTTAAACTAACATTGTTGTGAGCAAAAACTACCATGAATAATAGTTGATACTTTCTCTTTATCTCATGAAAAATAACATTGCAAAAAATGTTTTGTGGCTTTTTAATAGTGTTTAAAGAAAATTCTAATAGAAAATTTTAATAGAAAAAAAATGAAATAAAAATTAAAATTTCTGTTTTAATAGAACAAAACAGAGATTTCTGTCAGTTCGTTAATGCTATGAGTTCCATTAGTCTTTTTTCTTTTCCTGATAACAAAGAAAAACATCTTGTATTCTATATATTTTAACTTGTTTTGAGTGCAAAAGGTCCACCAGGATTTAATTCAAATAAAGTCTGAAATTTAACTGCAGCTTTTCAGGGCCTTAAATCTTATTTTATTCTAAATGAATGTCTTGCGGAGACCGAACTTCTCCTGGTTTATTTTACTGTTCTCTGACAAACTTTCGATTAAACTTAAGCCAGAGAAGAGAACACGTGCTGAATTTGCTGTGGTGTTTGTGGTGGTCTTAATGATGCAGTTGCATAAGAAGCTTAAAGTGTTAGTTGTCGCTCCACATGCTGAGTAATAGTACAAGCTGTCTAAAGTTGTTTTTTTTAATACAAGTGATTGGGTCGTGTACAGAAAAATGAACATTATAATGTTCTGTTCATCTATGGTCATGTTTGCAAAGTTGGGAGTTATTACTAGATATTTTTAAGGAAGTGTTCAAAAGAAAAAAACATTAAGAAACTACATAATTTTTTCCACTGCGACTGCACAACTGAGAAAAACAATCAAGAAGAGACATGGAGGGAATATTATTTCATATATCAGTATGTCAGCTGTCCAAAGCAGAGGCACTGTGTGTTTGTTTCAGAGCTAGATGTATGTGCCAATAAAAAAAATGACAGCATGGGTATCCGGGAGAACATCTATCCACGGATGTGCACAAGTGCAGATACGTGTTTATGGTGTGTCTCTAATGTGTGAATCTTTGTTTTCACGGTAGTCTGCTCACCTCCAGCGGGATGCATGTGCTTGTGTGCGCGCTTGAGTGTGTGCAGGGGGATGTTTGTCAATCACAGAATCCCAGGAAACCCATAACAGATGGTTTGAATGGAAAAAAAAATGGAAAAATGCTGCATCTGGGTGCCAAGACAAACACACAGAATGACACCTAAATGTTTATTGACAAATCTGTCCACGCTGACAAGAAGACTAGCCTATGGCAAGATATTTCCAAGTCCAAGGACCATCTGAGCTCCAGTTATAATTGCTTTGCTTCATTGTGGGAATCAATGACCTTTAAAAAACAGCACCTTTCCTCCTCTTGACTTTTTTCTCTCAATCCTTCCTTTCTGTCTCCATAAACATTTTAAGAAGAATTCTAATGCAATGCAATGCAGTGGGGAAAAGGGCTTCTTCATAAACTTCCTCTATAAACCCAGGGAGTCCACTGGGCTTACACTGACTATTACTGAACTGTTTGCCATTTTGAGCAGCATTCGAAGGCTTATTTCCAGCATTTCAATTCAACTGGTGGGACAAAAATGAAATATAAACAGACAACCCATTTCCTAAAGTTTTTGTTTTGTCTGTTTGAATGGAATATACAATCAAAAAGTGAATTTTCTCTCAGTGATTCAGTAAATAAAAAGGGTTTTCTGTAGGGATACCACGTTACGAGAAGCCAGATTGGATTTCTCTTGTCTCTTGTAAAGAATGTGCTCAGCTCAACAAATGTATTTAAATCTTGAGCTTGATGTATCTAAGCTCAAGTCTATTAGGGAACATTTCGAATAATTAAAATTTCTCCATGAATTCATTCATTCATAAACTGATTTTTAGACAGTTATAATGTTGGTTTTAATCGGTTACAATCCTGTGAAAATAACTTTGCTCTAAGAAATTGAGTGTCTCCTTTAAAGATTTCACATAAGCCTTCATGAACAGCAGGGTAAAAATCAGATTCAAGTCGCTGCACATCTGATACTCAGAAGTCTTTTCTTTCCATGCGATCCAAGCTAACGGCAGTATTTCATCACACAGCCTTTTCTAAGAGAAGCTGTGGCTGTGTAGCATTACTGTTGTTACTAATGAACAGCACCAGATAGAAAGAAGTGGTGCCCACTGGCCCTTATTTGTGAATCTTTTATGACTGTGGTTCCACAGAATCTGACATTTCCACTGATGTAGGCTAATTTGTGTAGCGTTAGTTCTCTTGAGTGCAGCAGGTCAAAACAATCAGAGTTCTCGATCATTCACAAGATTTTGCCACCAAGAAAACACACATTTCATTCTCTGAATTGATTTGTTTCATTCTATTGTCCTCTGCATTTTTTTTAACGGTCAAGTGGATAAAAAAATGTTGATGATTCTTTTTGGAGCAACTTAAAGGGGTCTGACATTAGAGGGTAATGCAGGGTTAATGGCCTGCTCTGGGACAAAATGACTGTGAAAGCTGGGATTTAAACCCCTGACCAACTGATTGGCAGACAGTTGCTCAGCCAAGTGAACTACCGCCATCCCCTTGGACCAAATACTTAATAAAAGTAGAAAAGTTGGCTTTAATTTTACAATGGCGGGACTGTTTTAAACCAATAGGACAATGGCTGACAGCATATTCTCTACGTCAAATACGATCTGTTTCAAAAGCATAATTTCATCTGCTCCTTCACAATGATTTGAATTAAAAATATCAAAAATGCAATTTTAAGCTCACTTTCTCTAATATATGTCCTTCATCATGAGAAAAAATACTACTTAAGAAATTTCATTGATAAATAAGAGAGCTGCAGCAGATCAACCAGAGGAGTCTCCAGTGGAAGCCTGTCCTGTTGTCCCAGCAGCATCTTTTAACGGGTTTTTTATATTTTAACCTGTTTTTTGAGCATTTTTTCTCATGATGGAGGATAAAAGAATTGAAGTATAGTGAGTATTTCCTTATTCAAATGATGTTAGATGAGTAGCAAACAAAAATCTAGGGTTTCTGACACAGCAACTGCCATGGGGGGGTCAAAGTCTCCTTTCTCTGTTACGATTCCAGTCCATTCACTTACAGACAAATGGATTCAGTAATGACTTCACTGTCTTCGTCTGAGCTGACATCTGGCTCAAAGCTGCAGCCTTTTTTTTTTTTGCAACACTAATTTTAGCTTGGGGTTATGAGGTGCTACAAGCTAGTGACAGAGAATGTAAACAAACAAAAATGCTGGGAAATCAACGTAGGATTGCTTCCTTACCAATAATCTCAGCCACAATTCAGAGGCAAATTTCTGCTCTGCAAAAAGTATGTCTTAAAAACTGACAGGATTTTTTACACTACAATACAATTTACACTAGAAAAAATCTAGTTGGAAGGGGACTTTAAATTGTTTAACATAACATTTCACTGCTTTATTTACGGTATTTTTGTCATTTTCATTCTTGTCCATTTAGAGACAAATGCTGCACGCTAACTTCTGCTAAAAGCATTATGAAATGAAATAAATTCAATTCAAGTCTTCACTGCGGGCCAGAGTTACACTCACCTATGCAGTAACAAAGCAGGATGGAGAGCAGGACAGACAGACCCACTGCACTGAGGGCGGTACACCTGAGAAAAGGAAAACAAGACGAATTTTGATGTTGAATCTGTCACCTTTTTTTAGTGAAGAAACCAGAACTGTTTACAATACATCTCTGGTACTCTTTGAACTGTCACATCAGAAATGTCCCCAACAGTCTTGGAAAGGTCTTTGGTATAAACTAAATGTCAGGCTTGTTGATCTGAGATCAGATTATTTTAAAAGGAACATTTAAGGCAGAGTTCTGCAGCAGCTCTGGTTTCAGTGCTGTTGTCGAATCCCAGCTGCATCAGAAAATCACAGACTTGTGTGTTTGTGCCACTTTTCCACCTCTTCCCGACTATTTTAGGGAAGTAGAAAGAATTAGTTTACTCTAACAAAGTGTAAACCTAAAAACATCAATACAAAATGGAAAGGAATTATACTTTCAATGTGACGAGCATTATTTAAGGAAATAAATGAAGACAGAAAGAAAAAATAAATAAAGAAATAAATAAGACAGATTTCTTTCATGTTTTTTAATCTGCATTTCAACAGATGGTAGAAATCAGCAGAGATTAAAAGTAAAGAGCCAGCTTACCGCCAGGAGCAATACTTGGAGGACTTCTTAAACTTAAAGGCAGAACGGGAAAGGGTGTTCCTTGGCAAAGGCCTGGTGGGAGGGGAGTATACGGAGCCTGTCGCCATAGTGTAGCCGGGAGTGGCTGTAGAGAAGAGGGGGGTGGTGCCTGTACCTGTTTTAAAGAGAAAGTGCCTGGATGGCGGGAGAAAAGCAGAAATACGTTACAATTAAGTGGGTTGCTGTTTGAATCAATAGATAATGAGCTGAACTGAATGAACTGCATCTTCTGGTGTTCGTGTTTTAGACGCCACTTGTGCTGAAACATCATCCAAAAATATGGAATCCTGTGCAGAAATAACTGCTAGAAAAACGTAATGTAACCAATCACCAGGAATGCAGTTGGCTTAGTGGGTGACCAGAAAATGTCTGATTTTTAAGCTTGAACTACTTTGACGGCTGAGAATCACATAATCTCAGCACACGGCCACAAAATCTTCTGTCTGGTGGGAGAAAGATTTTCAGTCTCTGTGTCTTGAAGTCCCATCGTTACACTGGCTGAAAACACAAATACCACAGACAGCAGCGTCTGAACGACCCGGGGACGATGGAATCTTAAAGGATCTGGCCACTATTCGAGACCGGCGTCTAACAGTAACGAACGTGTGTTAGACCCGGCGGCTAATGGAAATTGGCGTATATAAGAGACGGGCCACAATTGGAAGATATACGGTTCAGAGTTTTTGTTTTTGCATGATAAAACCCATTTTGTTGCGTATTTTCAGAACGTTGGCAGCTAGGTGCTAACATAGATGACCAGCAACTATTGACAATGTCATCAAGCAATAGTATCCTCTGAATATGAAGACACTATTTTTCCATAGCTCTCCGCTCGGAGGCATAAATGTAGAGTTAGGGAGAGGCAGTGTGTGTAGAGAAACAATTACGGTTCAGTCTATGTAAGTGCACATAGGAGGCCACAGAAGCTACACTCTGACTAATTTCCTTATTTTCAGCAGTCAGGCTGCAAACACAGTGCACACAACAGGAGTACAGAGGATCCTGGCCACAAAGACAATGCACTTCTCACTTGAAAAGCACTAAGGGCCACTAGTGCATTTCTGTGGGTTTGGGTGTGTTGAAAAAATGAAAAATCTGCATACAACACACCTGCATCTCACCTTCTTTATCCTTGCACGTTGTATAGGTGTTCTCTACGACCTGTTGCCCGCAGCATTCCCATAGAAATGAATGCGCATGAACATTTTTGGCACACCGAGTCGTCTACAACCTCAACCTTTCTGTGGGCCACCTGTGTGCCCGGTACAGGTTTGATTATTTTTCTGCCCACAGACAGCCTGCTTCCATCTGTAAGAGCAGTTGTGACTAAATCATTAACTATAGGCAGTATTTCAAAGTGAACAATTCAAAAATGATTTTCTATCCAGCACCTGCCTCCACCCATACTGCCATCTTTAAGTGGTTTCAGCAAGAAAGTAAGTGAGACCAAAAAAATACATAAATTAGGAAGTTCCTTTCCCTGTGAAGGCCAGACCTCTTCAATTTATGAGAGATTCTTCAAACCTGTGATCATCATATGAGCCCAAAATGCACAACGCTAAAGCTGCTGGTGCTTCTCTGATGTCACATTACCAGAGTTTTTCCATTTTTTTTTAACCCCCCACCACACACACTCACCAAACTAAAGGTCAGAACCAGTGCAGGCATCATTTTGCAGACATTTGAACTTCTGATGTCTCACGGATGTCCAGGCTCAGTCTCACTGATCAGTTTTTTATTACCTGTTGCGCCTGTCTTCATAAAAAACCCAGAGTACTTTCAGCTCTCATTCTACAAAAACCAGCATTCCTCTTATCGAGGCACTTTCATTTTTTAATGGGGGTAAAAAGAGCAAAGGTTTAGGGCTTTAAAAGGGAAAAAAGGGGGCCCTCAACTTGGGTGCATTTCATGGAAAAAGATATTCATAGCTGTTCTTTTAAACAGATGAGTTTCAGTTAAAACATTTCTTTCATGTGCCTATAAATAGTCTAAAAAGGAAAAGAGAATCTAGCGTGTCAGGACTTCTTTGGCCAAGAGAACTGAAATGAAACATGCCTGACAAAAAGTGAACCATGAAAGGCAAAGCCAAAGGTGAACTGAATTGTTCATATTTACTCCTTAAAGGACCTTTGAGCTTAAACAGGCATGTCTAAAACAAATATAAACCAGCCAAAAAGCTATTTGGTATCGATTTAAATTCAACAGAGACAGATACAAGAAACGGAAATTAAGAATCTTAAGTGCCTTTCAAGCTATTGACAAGAAGAAGCATTTTTGTTTGCTTTTCTCCAAGTTAAATGTCCCTGTTTGACAGGTTTTTTTAGGAAATGCAATACATTTCAAAATGTGCTGGAATGAGAACAAAAAAACCAACAGAAAAATGTGCAAGAAAAAACTCACCACGGAAAAATTCTGTAAATTTTTCAAACCTATTCTTATCATCAAAGCTAGTCTTAATAAATGACTAATTCAGCAGACGTTGCCTTTAGATTTATCTTTAGTCTTCTAATACCAAGTGAAAAATATCCTGGTTTTTATGAGGGTATTTTCAGTTAAAAGTGTGGTTTTAAAAGATGAACCAATTCCAAGAGCTTTATTTTTTAGAACAACTAAAAATCTGCAGCTGACTTTAAGCATTCAAAGCTTCTCCTGTGGATTTAAAGCAGATCTGTCATGACAGCTGTGACTCACTCTTCACTCCTCTGCAGGTGTGTGTACAGACGGGTGGCTGAGATTTCTTCAGCTCATTAGCATGACAAATGAATCCTGTGACATGCATTTTTTCCTCTCTTTTAAAGATTTCTTATCTGAAACACAAACATCTTCTGCTTTCTGTGCCAGAATTATTCACGACCATCGATGATGATCAAACACCTGTTGGCTCCTGTGAGAGAAAAATACAGATTTTTTGATACTTTAAGAAAAAACTGCTTTGAATTTACTGAGAGTTCTTTATAGTTTGAGTTGCAAGTAAAAGTATGTGAATCCTTTGGGATTACTTGGATTTCTGCATGTATTTATCATAAAAATGTTCAGATCGTCATACAAGTCACCAGGTAAACACAGTCTGCCTAAACTAATATAACGCAAAAAATGTCAGTTTTTGTTTTTATTGAACAAAATGTGAAAACATGTGAAAACATTCACATTTTCAATTTTCAACATTCACATCAAGTGCAGGGTCAAACAAAATAAGTGGACCCCAAGGCAAATGACTTCTGCAAGAGCTAATTGAAGCAAGAAATCAGCTGACCTGGAGTCCAACAGCTGTGATGAGACTGGATGTGTTGGTTAAAGCTGCCCTGCCTTCTAAAAACGAGGTGAAGAAGAGTCCTACGGTGTCAGCTAATGACTTGAATCTCTGGGACTTTCCAAGATATTTGTTAATACATCTACTCTAATAAAAATATTAAACAAGAACATGAGGACACCACAGAAGAAAACATTGCTGTCCAAAAAAAAAAAAAAGAAAAAAATGGTGGGGGGAGCATCGTGGTTTGGGGCTGCCTTGTTGCCTCAGGGACTGGACGGATTGGTGTCATCAACGGAAAAAATAATTCACAAGTTCATCAAACCAATTTGCAAGAAAACTTAAGACTGTCTGCCCGCCAACTGAAGATCAACATGACGGGTGATGCAACAGGACAACGACCCCGAGCATAGAAGTGAATCAACAACAGAATGGCTTAAACAGAAGGGAATCTGACTTCTGGAGTGGCCCAGGCAAAGTCCTGACTTCAACCTGACTGAAATGCTGTGGCAAGATCTCAAGAGAGGGAAAACACCAGACATCCAAGAATATTGCTGAACTACAACAGCTCTAATATGAGGAATGGTCCAAAATTCCTCCCATTCGTTGTGCAGGTCTGATCTCCAACTACAGGAAATGTTTGGTTGAAGGTATTTCTGCCAAAGGAGGGTCAGCCAGTTAATAAATCCAAGGGTTCACATATTTTCTCACCCTGCACTTTGAATTTGTGCACATTTTGTTCAATAAAAACACAAAAACTTACACTGTTTTGTGTTATATTAGTTTAAGCAGACTGTTTATCTGGTGATGTGACTATGATGAAGATCAGAATGTTCTATGACAAATTCATGCAGAAATCCAAGTAAACCTCCTATGGATCAGTAAATGACATGAAATGTACTTGTAAATGTGGACGGCTATAAAATGTTACTTTTCCCCTGAATTTAAAGCGGGTTAAAAAATTTGGTTGAGAAACTTAAGGAACAAATGATTTAATCATTGACTGATGTGCAATTATCTGATTTGCCTAAAACCAGGCAGTACTTTCTTTAGAGCTGGCCAAGCAAAGGCCAATGGGGCAACGCCAAATTTAAATAAAAATGATATGAGTTTCCTCATGAAAGCCCTCTTTTCTTTCAAAAAGCCTGCTATTCCAAGAAAGGAGCTGGGGAAAATTACTGGCACAGATATGTATGCCTGCAGCAATTACCAAGGTCATAATGTCTAATTAATGACAGGTCCCTGGCTACAACCATCTTTTAGACTGCTTACAAGCTGTGTGATTAACAATTAGATTATAACAAGGTCCCCTCAATTAATACCTGCCAGTAAAGCAAGATGAGAAGAGACAAGAGGGAGATAGACATGTCGAACATCAGAGAGATTAAATGAA
>BNCR01000009.1:9564257-9784756 GCA_014656515.1 Oryzias celebensis | reverse complement strand
CTAGTGGATAGGATAGATAGCATAGATAGAAGAGCCAGTTGAGGTGGCTCGGGCATCTGGTCCAGATGCCTCCTGGAGGCCGTCCTGGAGAGGTGTTCTGGGCATGTCTCACTGGGAGGAGAACCTGGGGAAAACCCAGGACATTCTGGAGAGACTATGTCTTTTGACTGGCCTGGGAACACCTTGAGGTCTGCCCAGAGAAGCAAGAGGAAGTGACCGGAGAGATGGATGTCTGGGTAACTTTGCTTAGACTGCTGCCCTCGCGACCCGGAATGAGATGAGTGAACAGAGATAGATGAATGGACATTCACGCTCCTCCAGAATGGCAGAATAAATATACATACAGCGCTGGATCAAAATGGTGTGGTAGGTCAGAGTTGTCCTGTTTGAATACCTCCACAACTGTTTTAGTTCAGCTAAATTAATTAGAAAAGAGGTCAAGATGAAGAAAAAAGTTTCTAGACTTCAAAGATTTTATGAAGCAATGTTTCATCAAAAACCCAAGGAAGCACCCCACCCTGGAACAGATTCTCCTTCACCCTTGGCTCATGTACATTCTGAAATCAACTTCTCAGTCAAGTTCCACATGTGTTCCTGCTACTGTAAAACAAATGTGGACAAGATCCACAAGAAAAAATGATATGGCTTTGATTCCCAGAAAGAAATAATGTTACAACATCATAGGAAGTCAGACAAAGTAGAATAAACGTCAGTTTTAGTAATTGAAAAACTAAAATTTTGACTAGTTTTTAAAACATAAATAAACTAAATTATACTGCCATGACACACCCCTTCCCTCTGCAGCAGGTGGTTTTGCCAGGTAATTGAACCTGACCTGTGTTGCAATTTAGGTCATCCAACAGATTAACCATCCCCTTCATTGGTTATTTGGAGCTTGAGGTTTGACTCTGTGGTATATTGCTGCCTTAGTGTGGAATTTTAGTGGTGAAGGACTTTTTTTTGAAGCTTTTCAAAAAGCTCCTGGGGTGTTGGGGATTATTATAGTCTCCTGGACTCTTATCACATGACTTGATGCAGTACATGGCAGAAAATGAAAATAGAAGGGGAAAGTACTCAGATTTATGAACTACCTCATCACAAAAGCAAAAGCTAATCTAATCTTACATAGTTTGCACAATTCAACAGAACCGTTTTAATAGTGGAGATGTCAGCAGTGACATTTAAATATCACACGGTCTTTGACATACCATTTGACTACTCACATAACTGTGAATCAGTGGATCCTGATGTGGAGAAAAGGGGCTTTGCACCAGGTTTCCATCAAGATACAACACATTTTTAACCTAAAGTTTTGCACAACGATACCAAGCTGCTTTTCTCTGTGACAGAATCAGCAATTTATGTTGATGTGTAAGTACTTCACTACTGTAAAGTGTTACATATAAGCACAAGGCTGCCTTTCTGTGCTTCAGAGTAAGAAGCGCAGAAAAAAAAAGTTAGTTGGAATTAGATCGATTGTGTTAACGGCTGAAGACTTTGGTTAGTCGAAAAAAGGTTAACACTGGAGCTAAATGAACAAATTATGTCATTAAAGGATCTCTCCAGCTTAAATAAACATGCATTTAAAGAGCCAGGGGAAAAGGTAGATCGCTCATCAACCATGAACATCAACGGAGTGTGTAGATAAAAAAAGAGGATAACAGACAACTTTACATATTTTACTATACATTTCATTTACATGCTCACTAGTTAAAAAGACATGACTCTGGCTGAGAAATAAAAAAATCTTCAGAAGCATTTCTAAAAAAAAAACTACTAACCTTTTCAAGGGTGAATGTTTGCTAAACAGTCACCATGGCCAACACTCCTAACGTCTAACTTTATTTACAGCTATAAAAAAGTAATTACGTTTTTGCTTACAGGTAGATGCTAAATTAAGGTAATTTTGGAGCAGAAGTAGTTTGAGGCATATTTGCATCAATGGGTGTATAAGGGTTAATACCTTAGTCTCATGCACATGTACAGTGAGTTGACCCGTATGGGTGCTGCTGGTTTGTTTTTTTTTTTTTTTTTTTTTTTTATAATTGTCCAGACCCGTAGAGGGCCATAGACTAGAGCATAACACGGGAGAGGATTTTCACTCCTGTCCCGTCCCACTTCCACAGAGAGTAATCCTGTTCCATCCCACTGCCTGACCAAAGTTTTAAGAATTATCCCGTCCGTCCCATCTGACTTCAAATCCTGTTCAAAATGATCCTGCCCCTTTTATTTTTGTCTTCATTTAGTCATTATGTAAAACATTACATGTAATTGTATCTGATCCCATCATGTTTCAGAGCAGCTGCTGAGTCCCTGTTTCTACATTTTCTAGCACCGTAGCACAGCTGTTAGCACTGCCCCCTCTCAGCAAGAAGATCCTCAGTTCAATTTTCCAGCCAGGAACCGAGACCTTCCAGTGTGGAGTTCATGTTCCCCCATGCATGCGTGGGTTAACTAGGCACTACAGTTTCTCTCACAGTCCAAAGACGCTGCCAGGTTGATTGGATACTGCAAATTGCCCTTAGGTAAGTGTGTGTGGGATATTGTCTCTCTCCCTCAATATGGCACTGCAATGAGTTAGTGACTGTCCAGTTGCTTTGCCCAATCGCCACTGAATTAGGCTGCAGCACCACAAGGCTCTGCCAGGAATTTAAGAGAAAATGAAAGAAAGAAAGAAAGAAAAAAAGACGGCAGTTCACATCATGTCTCTCATAGTCAAATAAACCCAAATATAATAAAGCTACTTAAAGCTAGGTGTCAGATCAGTGGAGAGATGCCTGGTAGCGTCAAATAGTTTCAAGCGATGGAAGACATTTTGGGGAAGTTTGCAGTCTATGTTGTTGAGGTAAAGCTAATTTCAACAAAGCATTACACACGTGGACAAAATTGTTGGTACCCCTCAGTTAAAGAAGGAAAAACCCACAATTCTCACTGAAATCACTTGAAACTTACAAACATAACAATAATAACAATTCTGCAGCTGTCAACAGGTATTTTGGCCCACTCCTCATGAGCAAACGGCTCCAGTTGTCTCAGGTTTGATGGGTGTCTTCTCCAAATGGCATGTTTCAGCTCCTTCCACAGATGTTCAATGGGATTCAGATCTTGGCTCATGGAAGGCCACTTTAGAATAGTCCAACGCTTTTCTCTCAGCCATTCTTGGGTGTTTTTGGCTGTGTGTTTTGGATCGTTGTCCTGTTGGAAGACCCATGACCTGCGACTGAGACCAAGCTTTCTGACACAAGGCAGCACATTTCTCTCCAGAATGCCTTGATAGTCAACAGATTTCATTGGACCTTGCACATATTCAAGACATCCTGTGCCAGATGCAGCAAAGCAGCCCCAAAACATGACTGAGCCTCCTCCATGTTTCACCGTAGGGACAGTGTTCTTTTCTTCGTATGCTTAGTTTTTGAGTCTATGAACATAGAGTTGATGTGCCTTACCAAAAAGCTCCAGTTTGGTCTCATCTGTCCAAAGGACATTCTCCCAGAAGCTTTGGGGCTTGTCAACATGCATTTTTGCAAAATCCAGTCTGGCTTTTTTAGGATTGTTTTTCAGCAGTGGTGTCCTCCTTGGTCGTCTCCCATGAAGTCCACTTTGGCTCAAACAATGATGAATGGTGCGATCTGACACTGATGTACCTTGGTCTTGGAGTTCACCTTTAATTTCTTTGGAGGTTGTTCTGGGCTCTTTGGATACAATTCGAATGATCCGTCTCTTCAATTTGTCATCAATTTTCCTCTTGCAGCCACGTCCAGAGAGGTTGGTTACTGTCCCGTGGGTCTTGAACTTCTGAATAATATGAGTCACTGTTGTCACAGGAAGTTCAAGCTGTTTAGAGATGGTCTTATAGCCTTTACCTTTAAGATGTTTATCTGTAATTTTTTTTCGGATGTCCTGGGACAATTCTCTCCTTGGCTTTCTGTTGTCCATGTTCAGTGTGGTACACACCTTTTCACCAAACAGCAGAGTGACTACTTGTCTCCCTTTAAATAGGCAGACTGACTGATTATGAGTTTGGTAACACCTGTGATGTCAATTAAAGGACACACCTGAGTTAATCATGTCAGTCTGGTCAAATAGTTTTCAATCTTTTATAGAGGTACCATCATTTTAGTCCAGGCCTGTTTCATTAGTTTGATTTTTTTAAATAATTATGTTTATCAGCAATTCAAAAGTGATGGCTGATTTTGATTATTTAATTTTCAATAAATTTTTATTTATTGTTACTCTTGTAAGTTTCAAGTGATTTCAGTGAGAATTGTGGGTTTTTCCATCTTTAACTGAGGGGTACCAACAATTTTGTCCACGTGTGTAGGTCATGCAGCTTCCCAGATGTAAGAGCATCATTAACAGATTAGAGCATTGGTAGTCTGGTGTTCCACCTTTTCACCAAAGCTTGCTTTAGTGACTGGTCTGACACTTTTTGTAATCTAAAATATGAAAACTACACAGAAGAAATAGTTTTTACAGGGCCTATAAGTTCCAGTTTATTGAACTTTATTTAGGGAAAACAATTATTCTAAAAGATTTTAGAAAAATGAGCAAAAACTACCTGTGCAAGTAAATTCCAATAGCTCCTACCTTCACTTTCAGTTCTTTAAACTTATATAAGCAGCTTTACCAAAAATACATAAGATTTAATGTTTTCTTCCTACTCTTTTACAGCGTGTGACAAGGATCTTTGTCTCCATAAACAGCTTCATGTTGCTGCTATGCAGTGTGCTGTCCTCATTCAAGAGATCAAATACAAAAGAAATAAATAAGAAAGCATTAAATTAAAATGACTGACAGTCCTCTAACTGAACATACAATGTTTAAACGGATGATCAAGGACCATCAGCTGAATGGATGAAACGCCTGATGCAAAGAGCAAGAAATTTAGCCATGACAATAGTAGTGTCACAAACGGGTAGACAGCTGGTTCCACTTGCAGCACGTTTATATATAAGTGACAGGCAGACAGGAGCAAAGCTCAGCTAAAAGTCCAGAAAGCTAACTCAGAATAATTCTCCAGCAAAAGGTCAGAACAGGCTGCAAAGAGGCAGAGTCAGGTAACGGGTCATCAAATCAGGACTGACCGCTCAGTTTGTAAGCACAAAGGAACAAACAATACTTTACACTGAATGTGTTCCTGAGCAGTGATTTAGTGATTTTCAGCTGCTCCCTTCAAAAGTCGGCAGCAAATTACCTGCCTCCAATAATTAAAAGAAATAAAAAACACAAAGAAGAAGAGGAAAAAGACCTGGATAGTGTGTTAAAAAAAGATGTTTACGCAAGTTTGGAAAGAAAAAAACATATATTAGTGGATTGGCACCTCTCAATTGTTTGTAGTCTTTCATGCCACATGTTTTAATTAAGTTCATGAAAACCAAACAACAGCGATATTTTGTATCGTTTAATTTCTCTCTGATGACTGATTTTACAAAACCACCAACACCTTAGATAGGACTGAGCCAAACAGGTTAAGTGATTAGTCTTGCTTGAAGAGAACAGGTTGTCTCTATGGAGGGCATTGAGCCTTCAACAGCTCAAGTGCCCACCTCAGTCAGTACTTGAACCACAATAAACTATCCTAGATTTTCTGCTAGATTTTTTTTTCACATATTGATGTTTCAACAGAAAAAAAAGTAGTCAAGGAGACAGTATTTGCCAAACAGCTTTGTATTCTGTTAAATAAATATATATATATATATATATATATATATATATATATATATATATATATATATATATATATATATATATATACACACGTGGACAAAATTGTTGGTACCCCTCAGTTAAAGAAGGAAAAACCCACAATTCTCACTGAAATCACTTGAAATTTATAAAACTAACAATAAATAAAAATTTATTGAAAATGAAATAATCAAAATCAGCCATCACTTTTGAATTTCTGATTAACATAATTATTTAAAAAAACAAACTAATGAAACAGGCCTGGACAAAAATGATGGTACCCATAACTTAATGTTTTGTTGCACAACCTTTTGAGGCAATCACTGCAATGAAGCCATTTCTGTATTTGTCAATGAGCGTTCTGCAGCTGTCAACAGGTATTTTGGCCCACTCCTCATGAGCAAACTGCTCCAGTTGTCTCAGGTTTGATGGGTGTCTTCTCCAAATGGCATGTTTCAGCTCCTTCCACAGATGTTCAATGGGATTCAGATCTGGGCTCATGGAAGGCCACTTTAGAATAATCCAACGCTTTTCTCTCAGCCATTCTTGGGTGTTTTTGGCTGTGTGTTTTGGATCGTTGTCCTGTTGGAAGACCCATGACCTGCGACTGAGACCAAGCTTTCTGACACAAGGCAGCACATTTCTCTCCAGAATGCCTTGATAGTCTACAGATTTCATTGTACCTTGCACACATTCAAGACACCCTGTGCCAGATGCAGCAAAGCAGCCCCAAAACATGACTGAGCCTCCTCCATGTTTCACCGTAGGGACAGTGTTCTTTTCTTCGTATGCTTGGTTTTTGAGTCTATGAACATAGAGTTGATGTGCCTTACCAAAAAGCTCCAGTTTGGTCTCATCTGTCCAAAGGACATTCTCCCAGAAGCTTTGGGGCTTGTCAACATGCATTTTTGCAAATTCCAGTCTGGCTTTTTTATGATTGTTTTTCAGCAGTGGTGTCTTCCTTGGTCGTCTCCCATGAAGTCCACTTTGGCTCAAACAACGATGAATGGTGCGATCTGACACTGATGTACCTTGGCCTTGGAGTTCACCTTTAATTTCTTTGGAGGTTGTTCTGGGCTCTTTGGATACAATTCGAACAATCCGTCTCTTCAATTTGTCATCAATTTTCCTCTTGCGGCCACGTCCAGAGAGGTTGGCTACTGTCCCGTGGGTCTTGAACTTCTGAATAATATGAGCCACTGTTGTCACAGGAAGTTCAAGCTGTTTAGAGATGGTCTTATAGCCTTTACCTTTAAGATGTGTATCTGTAATTTTTTTCGGATGTCTTGGGACAATTCTCTCCTTCTTTTTCTGTTGTCCATGTTCAGTGTGGTACACACCTTTTCACCAAACAGCAGAGTGACTACATGTCTCCCTTTAAATAGGCAGACTGACTGATTATGAGTTTGGTAACACCTGTGATGTCAATTAAAGGACACACCTGAGTTAATCATGTCAGTCTGGTCAAATAGTTTTCAATCTTTTATAGAGGTACCATCATTTTTGTCCAGGCCTGTTTCATTATTTATTTATTTATTTTTTTAATAATTATGTCAATCAGCAATTCAAAAGTGATGGCTGATTTTGATTATTTAATTTTCAATAAATTTTTATTTATTGTTACTCTTGCAAGTTTTTTAAGTGATTTCAGTGAGAATTGTGGGTTTTTCCTTCTTTAACTGACCAACAATTTTGTCCACGTGTATGTATATATATATATATATATATATATATATATATATTTAGGAGACAGAGAACCAATGAATCTGACAGTAAATATTCTGGAACCCATCAAAAGTTAACATCTGTAATGTACTGAAAAAAAAGATATCCATCTATTTTCTGAGTCAGGTTCATTCCTCACAGGATGCCAGAGCCCAACCTGGCTACTGTTGGGGGAAGGCAAGGTACACCCTGGGCAGGTTCCCTGTCCGTCACAGGGCCATAATCACACATCAATACACACTCCTATTCACACCTGTGACAATTTAGAGTAATCAATTCACCTATTAAGTCCCCAGAGAAAACCCAAGTATGCCTGGGGAGAACATGCAAACTCTACACAGAACGATCCCAACTGAGACTTCAACCAGGGCTTTCTTGATGTGAGGCAAGACCACTAACCACCGCTCCACTGTGGAGCCCAGGCAAGAAACAATGAAAACTATTTACTTTTTTCTACTTGTGAGTCTGCATGTGTTGAAGCATCCTTGGGCAACATGCCAAACCCCAACATTGCTCCCCGTGGCCTGGTTGGTGTATTGCATTGCAGCGCTACCACTAGTGGTGTACAAATTTAATTACGGTAAATGGGTCAGGTGAATATGATTTGTACAGCTCTTTTGTCAAACACACTAGAAGTACATGCAATTTGGTGATAGAAATAAGCTATCTCTACCATCCCACACAAAGCAATGTGCCAATCTTGCTTCCTGCGTAAGCTAATTTTTGGTGACACATTCACACTCTGTGGCTGTGTGAAGATCTCACATGTTAATTTTCTGTACATAGGCAATGACCTAGATTAGCATCTCTCTTAACACTCCATCAATACAGATTAGAGCTGCATGGTAAATCTAAAGCATTTAATGTTCATATAGGTGTAAGCCACAACAATCATTGTGTGCACTGGGTGCCAATCATTTGACATTTGCTCAAAAGTACAGACGACGGGAGTACCGGTAAACAACTCTCAGTTGAAGGTGTCAGGATTGTGAACTCTAATTTGGATTTTATTGTGATTTTTGAATTGTCCTTCAGTCATCAGTTTCAGGTTCATGATCAACATTTGTCTTCATTTCTATTAATTACCTTCAGTCTATTTAAGTGTCTGGTTTTCAGTTAATCCTAATCAGGTCATTTGTTCTGTTCTGCCACCTCACGGTTTCTCCCGTGGTTTGTCACTGCCACCAAGCCTGGTCTCCTGCATTCTGGGTCCTCCACCATCACTTCTGTGACAGAAGGATTTCTATTATAATTCTATTATAAGTTTGTTGAAACCTTTTTGAGGTTAGTGCTTTTCTTTTGTTTTAGAACACCTCAGGGTGGTATTTAAAGTTTTTAGTTAACATTACAAGAGACACTTTAATATGCTTACCTTTAATGTGAAAGAATCTCAGGGTATTGTCCTTGAAAAAACCATAGCGATCGAACGATTAGGTCTATTCTAAATTCTGACCCTACCTCCTACCTCCGAACCCCTATATTTAGCCTTACAAATGAAGAAATATGGAAAAATAGTGTCTTCGAGTTTGGTCAGCTCTAACTCTTAAAAAAAAAACTGGAAAAATGAAGAAACTTTAGGGATGTCCACACGAAGGAGAGATCCTCTCCTAGCATGGACAGGCGATGTGCCAGAACTGTTAAAGAGGAATTAGCTTATCTAACTCTACAACTACATGTTTGAATAGTGTAGCAGATGGGTTTCATCCAGATGGAACTAGGGGACAGCTGGGAGTGCTAGACGAGCCAGAGACGCTGTCCACGGTGAAAGACAGGGGCACAGATGACCCACCTGGAACCTCTCCCACTCCAAGATATGAGACAAGCCAGAGGCAAAGACAAAGAACAGGAGCAACAATCAGCCACCTGTAATCTGGAATCACTCAAAAGAGGGACAACACATGAATCGCACTTCACCAAACAGAGGAATGAAGAACTAAATAAAAATTAATACAGGGTAAATAATAAAGAATGAAGGGGAAAGGGAGAAGAAAAGCAAAAGAGGGCAGAACCCCAGTTCACCATACTCTTCCCAGCCTCCAACCTCTAAAAGCCTATAGCAACTAATTGGTATTGAAATGTAATTCAAACAAAGTAATGGTAAGTTGCATGTAATATGGCACAAATAGTAGATGAGGATAATAATAATAACAATAATAGAAAATTGACAGTTTTAGCATATCACTCATCATATTTTATATTATCAATCTAATCTAAGGCACCGTAAAACCACTAAACTAGGGGAATAGGCCGCCATGGCTCTGTTTATCAAACCATCTTCCCTCTGCTTAGCTCTGCGGAGAAATATGTATGATGGATGTAATGAAAATTGTAATTATCCCCCACATACTGTATTATTCATTACAGTTTTGTGAGGTAGGTAAGCAATACGTTAATTATTCTCTGATTATTCCCATTCAGGGTTCCGTCTGAATGTCATGACCTGGCTGAGGTGTTTTCAGAGTCACGAGCCCTGTTGTGTTCAGGGGTTGCCCACAATAGGTTGGCAGATTGTCGGCGCACGCCAGCACCGTCCTTCCTACCTGGTCAGTTCGTCATGTTGTCCACCTCGCACATCAGACTCCGGACAGAGTCGAAGAAGCTGTCTCCCAAATTAATCGGTCCATTCGAGGTCTGAAGGTCATCAATCCAGTGGCGGTCAGGCTGCGCTCTCCCAGGTCTTTGCGCATCCACCCGTTTTTTCATGTCTCCCAGCTAAAGCATCATATTACAAGTCCCCTGCAGCGGCCTTCATCTCCGCCACCTTCTCCCCGCATCATTGACGGACGGCCTGCCTACACTGTCCGTCGCCTGCTGGACGTTCAGTGGAGGGGACGTGGCCTCCAGTATCTGGTGGACTGGCAGGGGACTGAGGAGAGGTCCTGGGAGCCTGCTTCGCGGATTCTGGATCCAAAGCTCATCAGGGACTTCAATCGGCGGCACCGGGACAGGCTTCTCCCTGCACCAGGCGGCGCGCCTTGAGGGGGGGGTACTGTGGGGTTTTGGACCCAGGACATTGGTTGTTTTGTTTTGGTGTTCACTTCCTGTTTTATTTTGTTGTTGGTTTGTACTTCCTGTGTTTTCACTTTACTGCTCTTTTCAGGTCTCTTGTCACTTCCCTCCCCAATGTGCACACCTGTTGACACTTTGCAGTTACGAGTGCCGTTTGAATTTGTGTCCTCACGTCAACCCTGACAACAAATTTGTATCATCAGCAAATAATATGAATTTCATGTCATGTGATGTTTTGATAATATTTTTAATGTAAAGATTAAATAAAACTGGCCGAAATACTGAACCTTGAGTACACCACACACATTGTCTGACAGTTGAACTACCTTCACAAATTGCTGCCTGTCTTTAAAATAGCTTTTCACTTATATCTAAAGCTGGTCCCCGCATTCCAAATTTATTAATTTTATTAATTAGAATATCATGGTTTATTGCATCAAATTCTTTTCTAAAATCTATAAAAATTCCAACTGCATATTTATTCTCATCCATGACATTAGTTGTTTCTTCAGTTAGTTCTATTAGAGCCAATGATGATGATCTATTTTCTCTAAAACCATACTGGCTTTCTGCAAGTATATTATGTTCATTATTGAATTTGCAAAGTCTGTGTTTAAAATGTTTTTCCAGGATCTTAGAGCTTTATATATATATATATATATATATATATATATATATATATATATATATATATATATATATAGTACAGTATATATAGTATGCTATGGAGGTTGTTTTATAAATAACCTGCAGTAGGTGAAATCTGTGAAGTTTTCAACTTTTTTTTATTATTATAGACTGTACATTAAACTGTAAAACCCCTAGTACACACTTTATACTTTTCTCAGGCATGAAACCAAAAATCTCTGTGTGCAATCAAAGATGTATTTATTTTTGACAAGCCGAATGCATTCTGTATCTGTATAGGGAACATGGGACAAAAAAGATGGATTGACAATGGTCTAAAGCTAATCAGTATGTGTTGGAACAAAAACGAATGCAGAAAAACGAATCGCTAGGGACCACAGTATGCACATTTGCTGATGACAGTTATACTGCCAACAAAACTTAGTTGCGTATAGATGTATAAAGATAACAAGGTTTCTTAATATGTCTTATTAACCAAGTACTGCTCAGCAACTGTCACTAAGTTGCTGTCTTAATTCCTGCCTGTGGACTAAAAGTGGGACAAGAAATTGAAAGATGCTTGTTTTTCTTTTGCTTTCAATGAGTAGATTACCACGTCATCTTTACATGCCAATGTGATCTTGAAGATAACTGTCAATCACAAGATTCAATTACGTTTTAATTTAACAAAGTTGAAAATAGAGTAAAAACCAAAATAAATCATTTCAGTAATTCAAAAACAACACAACATAGATGTGTTTTCATAGTGCCTGTTTAGAACAAGAAGTCTACATCTCCACGTGCCACTCCATTAAAGCCAGTATAGCTATTTCTTGTTTTAATGTGTGCAGTTGCAGCTGCTGTCTCCATGTTGCTGCTTTAAACATGGGGGCACTGCTGAAAGCTTTTTAGCATGTGAGCAAACACAATTACAGCTGTTAGATTAGTTCATGTCATTTGCAGCATATGCTCTCATTTATTCAGTAATTTCCCTCTACTGTGATGCAATCACAACCTCCACCATGTGTTGACAAAAACTAAACAGTGGCTCTCCTGCTGAAACCACCCCTACACACCCTGCAGTAATTGTCCCCTCGGCTTTGATGAATAAGGAGATGATTAACCTTAATTCCCAAGCAGCATCAAGGCATTAGCAGTGAATGAATTAGGGGAAGTGGATGTGACTAAGCAATTTAAAATGGTAAATTGTGTGAGCATCTGTGAGCGCGACACCAGTGATCTATTAGCTCAAGGCCTTTTCTCCTGCTGCTAGTGACTCCAGGTCTGTCTCTTCAGTCAGGCTCCAGCTGTGAATTGAGATGCTTACTATCCCTGCTCTGTACAAAATTAATTATCATCATTTTAGTACTCAGCCCCTTACACAAATTAGGCCTTCTTTGTTTAAAAATTGAGATTACTATAATCTCACTACCTGCTATAATGACTGGAAGCAGCAAAATATAACCCCTTGCCTGTCACTAAAATTAAATATAAACTCCGGAGTGCTGAGCGGATGCTACTATACTGTATTCCTTTCATTCCACACTGTGCTTGTTTTTAATAGGCAAGGGATTTCACCTCTGTTTCTTTAATGTGCCCACTGCCCAGGAGAAGAGCCAGCTTTTTAGCAACCTAAGCAAAATGTAGATTATGTTGAGAAAAACTCTACTCGTGTGGCAGTAAATATGATGACAATGCAAGCTTCTCTTTTGTGGACAAAGTTATGATAGTTGTTTTTTTCTTTTTTTGTGAAGCAGTGGAAATAACTACTATGAGAAAAAAAAGCAGCTGTTGGAATCAAGATACAAACCCCCAAAGCAACCTCTCTAAAATCAGACTCTGCTGCACCTTTCCCTACTGACTGACAGTGGATGTTAGGTAGAGAAAGACAGATGGACACATGCATTCAGAAACCTGAATAAAGGTAACAAAATGAGCTCAAAGTGATTGTGTATGCTCCTGTGATCAGTGGGCTTTGTATGTGCACATGATTTTACCAAAAGATCCAAGGGCTAACTTTGCTCACTAGAACTATTTTTGCTTATCAACCAAAAAAAAAAGGATCTTAGCTCATTATGGTGTTGTTTATGTTTACTCCAACAACCCATTAAACCTTGGAGGGAGCCTTTTTTAACTAAGAATGTGTTAGTAATGTGGTCTCAGTCATTGGAGGAGCCTTCTCATTACTCTTTAATGTGCTGAATAAACATTTTACCGGTTCCCAGTTCCCTGCTATTGTTCATATTGTTGTGAATGCAGCATTTTTGTATTGTTAGGCCAAAGACATTCCGCATCGTGCATGCAAGCCACAAAACCACAGAGTGCTCGGTGAATATGGGTTTCTTTAAGGTCTTTATTGTTAACACTGGCTTTACAGTGTGCATAATTTACATGGTAAAGAACATTACAAAATTAAATGTCTAACTATTTGTATCTTGAACAGTGTGTGTGTTTATACATGGGAGTGGGAATTGGTAGTAAATAGCTAAATGCAACTTTCAAACTGTTATTTTATTTAAAATTGTCAAAATAAATTATGCTTTACGTATAAATGGTTAGAATAGCAAACATTGGAAGAATGCAAATTAATAAGATTTACATTTAATGTTTTGAAGTATTTAATTCTCATTTAGTTTAAAAACATTACTTTTAAATGACATCTTAAAGCTAAATGTATTTGCTATCGTCATATACATAGTAAGTAGTGTGTCCTCGTTTATTGGATTGGTTATGTTCTGTAAATAACCTGCGATATGTAAAATCCATGAGGTGCAATTTTAGAAGTTTTAAGACTGAAAACCTGCTCACTACACTTTACACTTTTGACAGACATTTTCACACTTTTGTCTGTTGTTTAAACTCTTATGCCGGAAGAGACCAGACTGCTGTACTTGGCTGTTACCTCACCTTTGGCTCTTCCCGCTCCTGTCTTTGGCCGTGACCTCGCCTAGGCTCGTCCAGCAACCCCAACAGTTTCCACAACTCCTACCGGATGAAGCCCATCTGATCGACTATTCAAACATGTCGTTGTTTATTTAATACTTAGCTGTTATCTTAACTTTTAGCTGTTTATCTAGACGTGTTTGTTTATTAGACATATGTTTGTTATTCAACCATGTAGTTACAGAATTAATAAAGCTCACTTTTCTTTAATAGTTCTAGCACATCACCTGTCCATCCGGGGTTGAGGATCTCTCCTTCATGTGGGCAACCCTGAGGTTTCTTAGTTTTTTTCCCCCAAAAGAGTTTTTTTATGAATTTTTCCAGACCGCGAAGGAGGGTGTAAGGGCAGAGATGTTTGTTCAGCTTAGTCTGTTTTATAACCAGCTATTGTTTACTTTTACATCTTTAATAATTATTTTTGCTTCTTGCAATATATTCATAATCAGTCCATTGAGACGGCTATGGCTGTGATATTGGGCTATATAAATAAAATTGAATTGTATTGAATTGGTCCATCTGCAGTGTGGCTTCCTGTATTGAGTGGGGAGTCCGTCTCGTGACCGTCAGTTAGTTTACATCGTCTCCTTTGTATCTCCAGTCCGTCCCTTCTTCTCCGTGGCTTCTGGAGGAGTGGTTTATCCTGCCATCCCTGTGTCGAGTAGTTTATCCAAAACTTTGTCAATAAGGCCTATGTCCGCTCCTTCCTCAGAGTCCTTATCAAATGCATTCAAAATCCATCTTTCCTCGTCCATGGTGAAAATGGATGCAAGTGTTAACCGACACGGCACAAAAGAGACTGATTGACAAGATCAACAGCCAATCAAGAGACAGAACAGAGTGCACATAAAAAAAAAAAAAACACAACACATGCAAAGTTGAGCTGAAAAAAACTGCGAAACAGTGAGACCATGAAAGGTGAACTGCAATGTTGCAAGGAAATTGGGAAAAACAGAGACTTGTACCAGCGGACGTCAGAGCCCGTCTGGGCTTGTTCTGTAAAATCAAATCAAACATAGATGAAGATACAAGACCCTAAAAACATTTAAACAGTTAAAATACCTGTTTAAATGTGAAACCCGGCTGGGCCCTGCTGTGCTCTCTTCTGGATCTCCCTTTCTTTTGTGCCATTGCCCCCTCTAACATCCCTCTTTCTTCTTCCCCCTTCTTCCTATCTGTCCGGTCCAACAAAAAATAAATAAACCAAAACAAAAATAATCAATATAGTTTATATAGTTTAGCTTCAAATACAAAAGGGATTCATACAAATGCACTAGGTGTGTCCGAAGATTTATAGCCCTGTAACAGTAAAATCTGTCCAACACAAGAGACTCATATCTGTTTGCACAACTGTTGGACAGAACAAGTTAAAAAAAAAAAAAAAAAAAAAAAAACCTTAACTTATTTCTGAATCTCACAGCGAGCAGATTCAGTGATTTTGACATGGATGTAATGAGTTCCCATCCTCTGGTCTTTGCTAGCAAGCATTAGTTTTAAATTAAGAGAAGGTTAAGATGTTCTTTCTGGGAAAACAGAGTGCAGGCCAGTTTTTCAGCTTATCCTGTCAGGGGTCACCACAGTGAATCAGCTTCCACTGATTCGCACATGAAGGGTATTTCCTAAGGACCCACAGCTCATTGCACGCCCTGGAAAGCAAACCCAGGTTTCCTACATGCCAGTTCTACACCCAACCAACTGAGCCACCTCAATACACCTAAAATCTATTAACTAGTAATCTATTTTTCTAAAAATAAAAGCTATAGAGAGAGATGGTCAAACTCGGTTTGAGGAATATAGTTAAACTCAAACTCTAAAAGAAATCTACAACTTCTACTTCCAACATTTTTTTCACCTTTTTGTACCTTGCAAATGATGCTTGAGAAGTTTCAAAACAATCAATGAAAATCCCTATTGAAAATTGAAAATCCCTGTTGCTTGTACTAAAGGTACATTTTTGTGTAAATTCAAAATGGCAGCCTCTTCCCAAGGTCAAAGGTCAATGAACGTTCTGAGGCTGTTGTAGACTCTGGCTGGCAGCATGTTTGTGAAGTTTTGTGAAAATTGGAAGAACCAAAGTGTCGTTTTGCCATGTTGAGGGGAAAGCGTGAAAATTGCCAAATCTCAGACTTTGCTACAAAATGGAAGCCAAGCTGTGAGTTGTGTGGACATTCCATAATAATTTCAAAATACATTAAAAAAACTGGGCCTGTGATTGATCCTTGTAGAACCCCAAACTTCATTTTATGAACTCTTAAGAAGCAAGTACTGTGTCCACTATTACAAAAAAATCTTCAATCTGTAATGTGGAACAGAAGCAGACATACCAGAGGCCCAAACTGCTTAGACTGTTTAACCTTTTAACCACAGCTTTTGCTTCTTCATTCCTTGAAATACTGAAGCTCTTCACCTGTGGATGTGTTTCCATCACACTTGAAAGGGCTTCTACCTTATTTTTGGAAGGATTAAGCAGGATTCCACTCAAATTGTCTTTTCTTCTATTTCAAGGATTTAAATGAACAACCTGGTGAAAAGAATTCAAAAACAAGGATGCAGGTGAAATACCTATCACATTACCATATTTCCAAAAGAATTAAACCTATATTAAGAAATGCATGAATATAAAAAAAGGTAAAGCTACCTGTAAAACAAAGCTACTTTTCTTCCGTCTCTTCAAAATCTTTTAGAAATGTGTTAAATGCGTAAACGGTTGAAGAGATACGATACAGTAATTCAAAGAACTTCAATGCTGTGATCAGCAACAGCTCCAGTAATAAAAAGTTTTGATCGTAAATTTCGATCTATTGGACAGGGCTCAGATTTTCTCTTTTTTTTTTTTTTTTTTTTTAAAGTGATGTGGGAATTTGTTTTTAACGGACAGGTAGTTGACTTTAGGCTAATTGGCAAAAACTTGACCTGGTGCTCAAGCGTCAACCAGTTAAAAATTCTACCAGCGTTTCCAGATTAATTCAGATTAATTTGCATCAATTTTTGAAAGCTAAGTTCTGTGGCAGTTTAAAGTTTCATAAGCTAAAAAAACCCAATATATATTAGAATATTACAAAATAAACACAAACAATTGAATATCAACTTAATTGAAACATTAATATACACCAATGCTAAATTATCATCTTTTAGTCCTGATTCTGAACTCTAACACTAATTCTGAAAAGAAGCAGTGCATTGGGTACATGACATACTGATGAAACAACAGTGTCTTAAATCTGAGGCTTTTTCAGGTTCACTGCAACACTGACTACCTCAGAGAAAAACTCTCAGCAGAAATGAGTGTATGGTCACCTGGTGACTTTCACTTTACTGGAAGCTTACTGCAACACTTACTTTTTGTTAAATTAATAAAATACTTTTTGAATTAAAGGAGGGAGACTGAATGGATCAGAGCGAACGCTGGACTTCAGATCCACTCTCTAAAGGAAGCTGTAATCTTTGCAGGCCACAGGAGGCCAAGCTCACCAGTGCAATTCTGATCAGGGGACTGAGCATCAAATATGCATACATGGCAGAGAACTGTTAGAAGTGAGGGACACAGAGTCATTGGTATTCTGGTGACTGGTGCCGTCAAAGGTGGAGGGTTGAGGTCGGGACTCAAAATCAGCCCGGCAGACCCAGGGCAGCTTATTGGGATAGAGTTGGAGCCCAGTCACTGGGCTTAGACAGGCTCAGTGCAGGGCTCAACTCATCACACGGCTGTCAGACAGACACACGCCGCAGGGAGAGCAGTCGCACACAGACACACAAACACATGTAACACGCATATTTTAATTCTCTTTAACCTATTCCTATGTCTCCTAGTTCTTTGAAAATGCTTTGAGGTGCAGGGAAACTGTATTTTAATAGTGGAGATTCAATTTCATGTATATGCCAGATGTTCTTTTGTACTGAACAATAGGACCACATGCTTTTTCTCACCATACTTCAAGGTAATTCAAGGTTGTAATATAATTTACAACTGTGGTCTGAATAAACAAGAGTGTTGGATAACAAGGGTTTTTTGATTATTTTTTGCTAAAACTTAAGTAATAAACGTTTACAAATGTGTAAATTGTTTAAAATGAGCACAAAATTGCAAACAAATATTTGAAATGTGTTTTAAAAATTGTACCGAATCTCTATCTATGTAAAAATGTGTTCTGAAAAGGTTTTCAGCAGTTACAGTGTCATTGTAAGATTCAGTGTTATTTCTTTTGAGCATCAAAATTGGCAGATTATTTAAAAACCCACTCTGGTAAAGATTGTGTTTCTGATGTGTATTAGCATGTTCTTGTGGCATTTTTCTTATGATGAAGGACATTTATAAAATAAAATTGATATTTAAACCGCATTTCTTAGTATTTCTTCATTCAAATCTTTGTAAATCAGGAGCAGAAAAAAATTAGTTTGAAAAAACGTATTGTTTTGTACAAACTTCAATTGGTGAGCCACGAGAACCCTGTTCCGCTACATTCTGATGTATTCACTAGTAGACAAACGGATCCAAGTACATCTTTGTTTTCCTCCTCTGAGCTTGAATCAGGGTCACGGCAGTACAGCTGGGTTGCTCTAATATTACTCGCTATTTTTGTTGCATCGCTAATGTTAATGTTGCGTGGTGTGAGGGCTCTAAGCTAGCCAGAGATGGTGTAAATAATGGGATAATAGGCTTATTTTCCGCTAACAGTCCCACCCACAATTCAGAGGCAAATTTCTGAAGAACTTTTGCGACTGTCGAAACGACACGAAACCCTAACATTTTATCAAGAAATGGTATAATCATTATTAAAAGACGACTTAAAATGCATCACAAGATGACTGGAGTGGGACTTTATCAGACGTATCAACCAGATTTGGATTTTAATGTTGATGTATTTTTTTTTGTTTAAAGACAGGGTACACTGAACTTTTAACAATATTTTTGTGTTTTTAGGAAACACGTTTATTTATTTTTAACAAATTAAAGTAAAGTATTGATTGTATTGGAGAAGGGAACGTGGCTGACTACTGAAAGGAACATGACTATGACTTTACCTTGTATTTCACTCACTGTATTTATAATCTAAGATGTTTCTTGTGACACTACATATTCATGACTTTCCATCCATCCATCCAATTTTTTGTAACCCATTGAATCCCTTTCAGAGTCACACGGTTGCTTGAGCCTATCCAAGCTAGACCAAAACAGATCTACGTTCATTTTTCTTTCTGTCTGGTTTGTTAGCTTAGAAAGCAACCTGAACATAAAGAGCCATGGTATTCTAATTCATTCATTCACACCGTACGTGGCCGGCACGGCAGGGGCATCAAGTTTTAACGTTCAATGTAAAGACGTGATCTGAGGTCCTGCGGCCCGATTTGGGCATCGGCTGTGATGCAGCACAATTAGGGACTCAGCTTTGGGCACGTGAAGTTTTCAGTGACTAGATCAAAGGGTAGAAAAATAATTTCAATATGGTCGCTCATTGCAAGGATTTTTGTCCTGAACTTCCATTCATTTTCTTAATCCACTGGGGCAACAGGGTTCCCAGACTGTCCCGTTTACTGTTGGGCGAAGGTCGGATACACTCTTGACAGACTGCCAGCCCGTCACAGAGCCCATAGAACCGGAACGACCGCTACACTAGACAGCCCGGTAGACAGTTTAGCAAGCAATCGAGAACTGGTTTGCATGCCACAGGGGAGCTGATAGAGCTCACTGCTGCCCAGGCTCCGATAGAGTAAGTGAGTGCCGCTGCCCAGGCTTCTGTAAGAACTAGTGAAGTTTACTGCCCAGAGTGCCAGTTTCTGGCCAGCAGAGCTCGTTAGGCTAGTTTGCTGCTGCTTAGCCACCCAGCAGATGGAGAGCCATCCCAGGTGCAGTTTTAGTGCAGGCAATATACCCCCCCCCCCAAATTATCCAAATTATCCATAGGCTTATGACAAAGTCCCTGACCTCGCGTCACCAGGGACGTCAAGCAGGTTCATCAGAGACACATGGAATATAGATGAGACACGGTACTGGGGCTGCAAGCGAAGGCGATAGTAAACATGCATGATTTGTTTGATGATCTGGAATGGACCCAGGTACCTGGGACTGAGTTTCTTGTGTGGAAGTTGTAACCTGAGATTACCGGTGGACAACCAGTCCCACTGTCCAGGAGCCAGACTGGGACCCTCCCGACGATGGTGTCAGGCTTATTCAGTGGTCCAGCGCACAGCGTGACAGAGCTGAACGTGCGTAGCATCCCACGTCTCCTCACATCATTGAAACTAGTCATCCACAGCTGGTAGTTTGGATGGAGTCTTGGACTAAGGGAAGAAGGGAGGTTCAACACCAAGCACACATCCGAATGGTGACAGACCTGTGGATGCCCTCTTGAATGAGTTTTGAGCATACTCAGCCAAGACCAGGAAATGACTCCAGTCCTATTGATGATTATGACAGTAAGACCAAATGAGCCTGCTGATTTTATTGGTTCAGTCGTTCCACTTAACCGGAAATGAGGCTGACATGGATTCCCAGACCCTTACATAGACCATGCCCGGAAGGTGAACAGGGGACCCCGGTCAGACACGATGTCCTCTGTAAGGCTGTAGTGTCTAAAGACATGTTGCACCAGCTGGTCTGAGGTCTCCAAGGCAGTGAGTAATGTAACAAAGTGACATGTGTTTTTGTCTCACTCACCAGGTCATGATTCTGTTTCTTATGTTGTTGTCTCAATCACCAGGTTTTGTTTGGGCAAATGTTTGTTTCTGTCTGGCAGCCATTTTGAATGTTCAGTTGGAACCATTTGGAATGAGAGGGGTGTTTTGTTGGAAACCCCTGCATTCTTTTCTGCAGTGGTGTGAACCAATTGGGGCTATATAAGCAGAAGTGTTTGCTCAGGTCTGGGCTGTTTGAATGGAGGTGTCATGTTGGCCGGTGAGAATAAATGCCTCTAACAACAAAAAAAGACTCAGTGTGGTCACTTCAGCACAGCTGCTTTGTGCCAATCTGCTACAGGGAATGGGCAATGATATGAGTTTGCAGGACTGTAATTATTGATAACAGGATGGTGGTGTTACCTTGAGATTGTGGTAAATCTGTAACAAAGTCCACAGCAATGTGTGTCCTGGGATGACGAGGAATCGGAAGGGGTTGCAAGAGGCTGACCGAACACTGTCGGGGTACTTTTGCAACGATTTAGTGGACGACAAACTGGGCCACGTCTGCCTGTAAGGTAGGCCACTGGTAGGTAGGCCAAACTGGTTACAGTAAGCAACTGTGTGGCGGTAATGCCTAGGTGTCCAGTGGCCGAAGTATCACGTACCACATGCAGAACCTGCTGACGATGAGATGGTGGCACGTACATTTTGTCACGAGGACAGGATGGTGGAAGCGGATGACTGGCATTGATTTCAGCTAATCTGGTCATAATGTCCCACTGAACCGGGCCGATGACCACACAGGAGGCAATGATGGGACTGCATGTGTCTATGTTGGTGTAGTGGAGGAGAGGATGAGCAGCACCTTCCAGCCAGTGCTGCATTCTGCAAAGGCCCCTTTCATGGCGAGCAGCTCGCGGTTACCCATGTCCTAATTCTGTTCAATGCTGTTGAGCTTGCGGGAGAAATAGGCGCACAAGTACACTTTTGCAGGCAGGCCTTGATGTTAGGACAGCATTGCTCCAACACCCATGTTGGAACCATCTTCCTCCACAATGAATGGAATGGTGGAGTCCAGATGGTGAAGAACAGGTGCTTGTGTAAATCGCTCCTTTGGTGACCTGAAAGCTTCTGATGCTGCGGGTGTCCACTACAGCTGACAGGGTTCTCCTTTGAGCAGTGAGGTTAGTGGAGTGGCCACTGTGCTCAATCCAGGGATAAACCGTCTGTAGAAATTGGCAAACCCCGGGAAAAGTTGCAGGTCCTTTTCTAAGGTGGGTTGCGACCACCTGGTTACTGCCTCCACCTGAAACTGGTCCATGGCTACTCCTTTTGAGCTAATGATATAGCCACAAAATTAGATCATAATGAAACTCACACTTTTGGCACACAGGTTGTGCTTAATCAGGTGCTGGAGGACCTGCCGGACATGGACGACATGTTCTTCAAATGTCGAGGAGTAAACCAGGATGTCATCTATGCAAACGAAGACGTGGTGGAGTATGTCTCTGAAGACATCATTTACGAATGTCTGAAACACTAAGGGGGCATTACAGAGTCCAAAGGGCATGACTGCAGTCATACTCTCCCCACTTATAGTGGCCTGTAGTGGTCGAGCATGCCATCTTCCATTCATCACCTTCACTGATACAAATCAAGTTGTAAGCACTGTGCAGGTCCAGCTTGGTGAAATACCGGGCCAGTTGCTCCATCGCCGAGGGGACCAACGGCAGAGGATAGTGGTACTTGATGGTGACCTCATTCAGGTTGCGATAATCTATGCAGGGTCACAGGCAGCAGTCCTTCTTCACTAACAAAAACTGCGGATGCAGGGGATGTAGAGGGTCGAATGAACCCCTTCTTCAGCTCCTCCTGAATGTAGGCCTGCATGGCCTCAATCTCTGGTTGCAACAAGGGGAACATCCTGCCTTTAGCAAGTGTGGAACCGGGCAGTAGGTCTATAGCACAGTCATATGATTGATGAGGAGAAAGTTGCGTGGCATGTTGTTTGTTGAAGGCCTCCTGCAGATCCTGATATTGAGGAGCCAAGTCATCATGTCTCGAACAGGATCAGGTACGTTCATCATTGATGAAGCTATTTGTTGGATTTGATACTACTCAATGGTGTGACTCTGTTGTGTTCTGGTGTGGACACATTATTGCCAGCAGAAGACTGAATTGAAGGTTACTTGACTTATCGACCAGATGATGGTTGGTTCATGTATCTTGAGTCAGGGAAGACTCAAGATTATAGCACAGCGAGGATAGTCAATGGTGAAGAATCGGACGGATTTTCAGCTCCTCTCCCGGAAGCCCGCATAGTGAATGTGTTCACAACAGCTCCATAGGTCCTGCGACAGACTCTCTAGAGTTTACCTGCCTTCGCCCAACAGTAACCGGGACAGGATCTGAAAACAGCGGGTTAGGAAAATGAATGGAGGTTCAGGAGAACTATGGATCGATTCACCATATTGGATGTTTTCTTTCCGTTGTCACTGAAAACATCACGTGCCCAAAGTTGAGACCCTGATTGATTGAGGAGATTCAACCATCTTACCAGACTTCAGATTTTTTTTAACTTTGCCCAGCTGCAGCGCGGCGGCCGCTCAATTCATGCCGCAGAACCTCAAATTGCGTCTAAACAATTGACCTTTCATTGAAATTGGTCGCCTCTGCTGCACAAATCGCGTTCAGTGTACCTTAATATTTTACGCTAAAGAGAAAACATTTGAATGTTTCTGTGGTACAATTTTGGTCTCCCCTGTTTTGTGATGGGAAAACCTGTTAAGATGTGTGATAGAGAATAGGTTGGGGTGTCATCTTAAGGTTGGTTCCTAAGTTACACTGAAAATTTGAAAGGCCTATTTTCAAGGAGCATTCAGCTGAACTTCAGCTACTGTTTGTCAGTGTAATCATTTTGAGTTCCTTTTAACTTACTCTCACACAAGATGTAAAATAACTCTGAAACAGTGTTGATGCATCTCTGTATATTATTTAACTTATTATCTCAGGCTAATAAGACAGTTGTGTTTTCTCCCAAAAGCGGTCTTAGTGCAGCTTTAATGATGCCTATAACAATTTGGTTGCACATTGTGGGGCTGCAGTGTGCTCACTGCTGCAGATCAATGTCAGAACTGTGTTCTCAGTGCAAAAAGCTCTACCACAACTAACTGCACACAGCTTGCTTGTGCCACAGTTAATTATGGCTATTTCACTTAATGTGAGACAGCAATTGAGCCAGGGGCATTCTCTCTATTTAAACCACAGGAGCGCTGCAGTTCTCATTGTGTCACCTGAAACTCCATCTCCACTGATTTCCATCAGCAGAGGGCTCCCTGAGAGACCTGGAAGGGCAGCAGGCCAAGGACTGGTCCTCCAGGCAGTGCAGTAGCACTTTTTCAACAACACACGCACACACACACATTCACACACCACAGTCAGCCAGACACACTAAATCATTTACAGGTGCAATAAAATTAATCACTCCATCACTTCCTGCATCTCCTGGGATGTTCACTAAGGGATGCACTTAAAGTAAAGTGAACAACAAAATGTCTTTACTAGTCATGAACTCAATAGTATTGCACGAACTTTTTGCATCTCAAATATTCCAACGATTGTAAAACCGCAAAATGTTTTGTCATACAAGTATATTTTATTTTATTTAGTTATTTGTTTGTACTTCTCCTTTCAGAGCAGACATAAGAGCTGAGAGGCTCTTGTTTGGATTTATGTTACTGTTATAGTTGGGGTTGTGTAGCTTCAGACATACAGGTGTAAAGGTGTTATTTATATTTCTTTGAACTCCTTTTGTGTATGAGACTAATGTCACAAACTGAGGGTGAAGGACCAAATGTATAAATTAATACAGAGGTAATAATTTAACGTAAACATGACAAAACCATTTCTATATTTCTAAAATTTCCACATTATTTTCTCAGAAGCTAAGCTGTTCAGCAGATAATTTAGACAAAAAGACCTCGATGGCTTTTTTGATTTACTTTTTTTCATGTTCCATACCAGGACTTGTGGCAACTATGGGAGGCTACTGTCAGAAAAATGTTGACTGTGTGTTTCAACTGGATGTGTAATTATGCCACATTTTTTTAAATAAAAGGAAATAAATAGATAAATAATATTATGACGTAATTGTCTGTTAATATTCAACCTGCCATACTATGTTTCTGTGTTCATGTGGCGATTTGTTCATGCTGGAGAAAATTTAGCTTAATACTGGATTTCTGAAAATTTCTCTATTCAAATCGTTGTGAATCAGTAGCAGGCAGAAAAAAATACAGTTTTTTAAAAATATTTTTTAGTTTAAAAAAATTTAAAGTTAAAAGCTTGCAGGTGTGATTTAAAAGCTACTACAGCAAACCACAAGCTCTCTGCCCTGTTCCATTTTGATTAATCCACTTGTAGACAACTAGATCCATGTCTGTCTTTGTTTTTCTCGTTCGAGCTGGTATCTGGCTCAATGCTGTAGAGCTCCAATACTGCTCAGCATTTTTTGTTGCATTACTAGTTAGGTTGGAGGTGTCAGGGGCTGTAAGCTAGCAGGACAGCGTGGAAAAATAGATGAATGATGGGAAGGGGGTGGGCTTACTCCAGCAGTCCTACCAACAACTCAGAGGATAATTTATAACTAATTGTATGATGTCACTTTGATTACCAGTGTGATCAACTTCATACCTTAAGCAAAAGTTAACACTTTAACTCAAAAGATGTTGCTGGTGACACTTAAATAACCCACACTCTTTGACATACCATAACTCTTGTGTCGTGTCTCTGACTTTTTACATGATCAGCGTGAATCAACTGATTCAGATGAAGACAAAAGCAGCATTGTGTCAATAGGAAAAGCTGCTTTTCTCTGTGACAGAATCAGCTGAGTCACATTGATTGTGTGAGCACTTCACTACTGTAAAGTGTTAGTTATTGGCACAGATCTGCTTTTCACTGCTTTAGAATCCACTAAAATTACGTTAACTGCAAAAATGGTTGAAGTAACTGTAATAGAAAGACTGTCAACACTGGAGCTCAAGCTCCTCTGTTCCAAGTCCCAACTTCTTAACTTTAGCAAGTTAAGAAAATGGGTGGACAAGTAACCAACATTATTAAGATCCACGAATGAGGCCAAATTGTCTTGCCTGGATTTCAATATTGGCTAAAACAAGAAACCAAATCCATTTAAGACAGTTTGGCCTTACTGGTGGAATGTGAACTAATAAATAAAACAACTGTAAAGTATTTTCTGGCCATTTGTGTAGAGCGTTGTGACAACTTAAATTGTGATCTTGCACTTTGTGAATAATTTCAAATATGCTGAATTTAACTGAAATTAATTGCTCTAAACTTTTGAGTGGAACATCTTGTTGATCTGCAGAAAGTTTTTAAAATCTACTAATCCAGAAAACCAAAATCATGGATCTCCATGTGAGAGTCTTAAAGCCAAGGCCAGGGACCTCTTTTTTTTAAAGTAGAAACAGGGCCGTATAACCCAGTATCATAATGACTCCCTCTCTCACACATTTAAGAAGATGAAAAGAGACTCAAACCCCATTAACGCACTCTGACTTATTCATATTTAAGCTGATTTCAGTTCATAATCTCTCTGCTCAGATGTTCACTGGGCTTATTAATACATGAAAGAAAAGGCCTAAGTCTATAAGTCTGACATGAAATTTTAAACACTCTTGCATATCGTGTCTTTCATCTGTTTTAAGAGAAGCACTCTACTGGTGGATTAAAACATGATGGCAACTGAATACCAGTTAAACGACGAGCACCGGTTAAGGACCACCTTCTCTGTTGAATCTCATAGGCATGCGGTACAAGCTAGTCTTTTGAGTACAAATCCACTGACAGTCTGGTAATTGAAATGATTTCTTTGACACTCTTCTGCTTAAAGAAAAAGCAAACACAGACATGATCAGTATGTTTCCTCTGACTGTTAATAGGAGTAAAGAAAGTTCTCCCCGTCTCCTGCATCTACTGACTATCAGCTATGAAAAACTTTTGTAGAATTATTTTTTATAAAAGTTTAAGTGGCGGACAAGTTTAAACTGGTCAACAAGAGAAGGTATGGAGAATGTTTGGAGATATGCCTCATATGTCCAATCCATCAACACCTCTGAACAAATAGTAATCACCTTATCATAATGCATCATCATTTTATCATTCTTACTTTTAAATTTACATAATATCTTTGCAGAATGTAGTTAGTTTTTATTGACTTTTGAAAATATTAAAAAGCAGATGTAGCTCTAATTTTGGAATTCATACAATTTATCAAAATTGCTCAAATGTCCAATATTCAAAGGGTTTATTGTCATCTGCACAGTAAGGAAACAGGTTTTCTTGTACTATGAAATTCTTACTTTGCTGTTCACTCTGAATGCCAAAAATATTTAGAGGACATCAAGAAAGAGAGCATAGTAAGTAAACATTAACACAAAATATAAACAATGCATCAGTAAGTATGTAAAGCAATATGCAAATCAGCTGTTGTGCAAATTCAGCTGAGGGTGAATAGCTGTGCAAAAAGAGACTACCATAATGTAAACAGTATTTGTAGTTATTGAATATTAAGGTGAAAACCAGTAATAATGAATATTAAGTATGTGCAATGGTGAGGTCTAGATACAGACTTGTCAGCTGTTCAGGAGTCTGATGACAGAGGGAAAGACAGCGTTCCTTAGTCTGGTGGTCCTGCACACTTCTGTACCTCCGACCCGATGGGTGGGAAGTGAACAGATCTCGTGGGGGGTGGCTGGGGAACGCAGCTCTCCTGTAGACTCTGCACTTGTAGATGCTTTGCATCAAGGGCAGAGTGTTTTTAACATGTCCTTGTAGCATTTTTCTCATGATGAAGGCCATAGTTTATATAGAGAAAAGTAGCCACAAAATTGGATTTCTAAGCATTTCTTCTTTCAAATAATTGTAAATGAGGAGAGAATAAAAGAAATGCAGTTTTAC
This sequence comes from Oryzias celebensis, assembly GCA_014656515.1. Taxonomy (NCBI): domain Eukaryota; kingdom Metazoa; phylum Chordata; class Actinopteri; order Beloniformes; family Adrianichthyidae; genus Oryzias; species Oryzias celebensis. The sequence continues at coordinate 9,757,177 of BNCR01000009.1, read as the reverse complement.
AAAGTTTGTAGTTATAACATAGAAGCTACAATCGACAAGCCACAAGCTCCCTGCTCAGCTTCATCCTGATGCATCCACTTGAGGACAAACAGATCCATGTATGTCAGTTTCTTCCAGGTTTCCGGCTCAAAGCTGTACGGCTGAATAGCTCCAATATTGCTCGCCATTTTTGTTGCACTGCTAATGTTACTGTTGCTTACTCCGCATGAAGAGTCTCCAGAGCTCAAAAGAGGAATTACCTATGAACTCCTGCTGCTCTGCAGAAACTATGTCTTCGAAAATGGCAGGTTTTTGAATCATTATTTTGTCTCAAAACAGCACAAAGTTAAGAAACTACTGTGAATGCTTTTAGAATAGATCAACTATTGACTGGATTTGAACTTTAAAGAACTTAAAGGCTCAAGCAATGGTGATCCTGCACAAAACCAGGTGGGAAGAGGGCAGAATTTTCCAGATTAAAAGTTGTAACTTATAACAAATAGCAATAAAACAAACATTAAATATTCAATCCTGTGCTGAACTTGATTTTTGCTTTTCTCTAAAATTAGTAGAATTTTCAGGGGGTACTTGTTTGTTTTAAATAAAGACACCTAAAAAGAACTTGTGCAACAAAGCAAAAATGTGATTTCCTGAGGATCACACAACACAACGATAACAAAACAATTTGTAATTTTACTTAGAGTCTTTATCTTGATTACGTTCAATTGTCCCCCAAAAATATTTTAGCTGTAAAAGGATTAAGATGAACAGAAGAGGAACTGCTAAATTAAAAAAAAAAAAAAAAAACTCATCTGTTGAGCACCAAACAAATGGGAAATAGAAAATGTAAAGCCTAAGAAGGATCACTCTGAGGCAGAACCTGCCTCCTGGACATTTGTGGTTTAATACTTGTTTTCTAATCGATCGTGGCAGATGCTGTAGAAATGTTAGCTGGAACAATTCACCTTTGGTTTTTTAACAGCCTGGTTTACAGTATTTTGTGTCCAGGGTTAAAAGTTGGACAAGATCTCTGCATCCCAACCTAGATCTCTGCCAAAAATCTGTCTTGGGTCAGGCCTCTCATCTAAGTGTGGGATGTTTAAGTCGAGGCTTTGTTCATTGTTTTCTAGTCAAGGCCTCAGGCCTTGACACTTTTGATACTTGCTATCTGCTTATAACCCAACCATCCTCTTCCTCCTCCTGATTTTATTTGCATGTGGATTGGATCTGATGGATAGAGGACCCTGGCCCCACAGACCTTTCTTCTCTGGCTTTCTCAGTGTCCTCCTCCATACCACCACCCTCAACACCACTTTGTGTCCTTTGCTGCTCTCCCAACATTCTCCACATCATCTCTGTCAAAATAATGCTAATTTGAGGTCAGCTGTCTAGCACTTGGTTTTCGAAGACCAACAGCTCCAGAGGAAATGCTTTTGATTTTTAAATCTATTGAGCTGCACTTATTCAATATTTACTCTCCAAGACCTCTGCATTAATTTTACACCTTAGTTCTAAGAAGGCCTGACTAAAAAAAAGAAAAAAATGGCCTGATGCGGCACACCCAACAATACAGCATCCGTACACCCACCCTGAAACCTCTTCGCTCGCCTTTGACTCCTTCCAATCCACCAGTGGGAAGGCCAATCCTGATCTAGTTATTGTTATTGTGCTGTTCTATCATTACCACTAACCTTGACTCCTAGCCGCTTGCTGTAATCACGTGGAACCACTGGGGAGGAAGTCTGGCCTGAGGTGAATTATTAATTAGGAAGGCTAGTCCTCCCCCTCAGTGCTGACTGGGAAAGAGTGGTGGGGGGCCATAAAGGGGAAGTGGGGTATTTGTGTGTGTGTGCGCACATAACAAGCAGCAGGGGTTACCCACCATGCAGATGCTATTAGCACACCTCATGGAATTAGAGAGAAACACATGAATCAATAAGAGCCAGTGCATCACTTCCTGCCATGCACGATGCATGCCTCCCACTCTCACTGCCTGTGAAAGACTGTACAATATGGTGGGGTGAGGATGCAGTGGGGGTGTTCATTAGGAGGAACTTCACAGGCTTTCTCACTAGGGACATGCTGGAGGTTGATGAATTCCAGTTTTCAACTAATGATCAACTAGTAGATGAGGTGAGAAACAAAGCAAAGCTTTCTAATATGGGTTATTTTTCCCTGACCTTTTTCACACCTTGCCCCAAGCACACATCTCGCAGTGAGTGCATTCATATTTCGAGCATGCATACCCCATCAAGTTAAAATACTTCCAAATGGTATGTGCACAAAAACACATGCACACACCGACAGAAATATGCAGCTCAACCAATGACGTGCAGTTGTCTTACAGTGTACTTTAGAGAGCATCCAAAGTGGTAGCGCTTGGCAGATCCCCCGGCATCATTCATTTCTTTGCAGCCCCTGAGTTTCCCATCCTAAATAGAGGAGACATGGGGGACTGAGACCGAGACTTTGATCTTCACACAACTCTCTTAACTCGCAAAAAGGAAGAACAGACTTTTCTCCAAAGGGTGTCTCTACACTGTATATTCCCCAGGAGGACAGAGCCAAGTCATTTCTGAGAGGAAGAGAACTGCGGAGAATAACAGTGCTCCCCTGGGTGCAGAAAAAGTCACTTTGCTGCTCTGCTGAGAAACACAGGTAGTGACAAAAAAAAAGGATTGTTCTGTAACGCATTCACAGTAGAACCCACAACTAATCTGCTGGATGCATAGTCACATCCTGTTGACAAAAAACAGTCAGACAAAGACGCTTTGATGGATTATAGCATTCTGTGAATATTTAAAGTTTTTAGCATTTGTATTGATGTCAAAAGTAACAGTAGAGGCAGTTAGTATGAATTAGATGAGAAAAAGTTGAGAAATCTTTTAACATCTCTTGTAAACATTTTGTGAACCTCTTTCTACACAAACATTTTCAGATTTCTAGAATGACACTTTTAAATGTATACAGATACATCAGTGAGAAAATGTTTGTTGTTTTCCAAACCAATTAAGGGTACAACGATTAATCTATTTCATTATGAATCTGTTAATACTCCTACAATTTAACTAGATTATTCTGCCTGAGGCGAATTGTTAATCGAATTGAGCTAAACATTGTAAAATTGATTTAGAATGAAATGAATTGACTATAACAATATTAAAAAATACCATTTGGATTCTAGGCATTCTAGGTTTGTTGTACTATAATATAAAAATAACCAAGTAACATCACACCAACAGCACACATGTGATGGCTCCAACAACTGATCAACCATCATTACAGTCCAATGTGTAGAAACACTTTAAATTTTGCAAAGACATGAGACCAAACAATGATGTATAAAAAGTTTTTTGTAATATAATTCATGGTTATTGTTTTGACACAATTTGTAGCAATAGTCAACATAAACAACTGTGTTCTTTCAGCTGCAAGGAACTGTAATTTTTAGACCAACAAAAGCTGTGGGCTGATGTATTATATCTGTGTTTTTCCTTCTGTGGTTTTGTGCTCCCCCTTTCCCCACAAATCATCCAACATTGCTTTCTACCAGAATTGTACTCCTTAATAGAATCGGGAATTGGGATAAATTTTCATCTTCAGGTTCTGATGAGAAAATATGTTTTTTATGAGGATAATTCATAATATTTACAAACACACTCTCCTGCCAAAGACAAGCATTACTGAAATGAATTATTCCTCAAAAATAAAGAATGCTCGAAAGGCTGTGCAGGCAGGTCCTCGGGGAGTCATTTGGGGTCCAACTGTAACTGTGCTTACTGCAGTGGTGCAATAAAACAAGGTGTTTACAGGTTTCAAAGTGGCTTTCCCTGCATTTAGTTGTGTCAGCCGTAAACTGAGAATCAACATAGCTATATATGGAGCATGCATAAAAGCCTTCATAATTCATACCTTTGGGGAGAAACTTAGGAAGATTAGGTATTTTCTGTATTACACTGTCCATGTAAGTAATATGACCAATTGTGCTCCTGCCTTCCATCCCTGAGTTAATTTCTGTACCATTTTACAGGTGATTAAACTCAGGTGTTCTTAGGGATAAGATTTGAAAGGATTTTTGCTAAATAATTACTCTGAGCTATTGTATTATTTTTAGGTAAAGATAAATCTGTATTTCTCATGATCATGTATCCGTGTGCTCTTTGTGGAACATTTGTTTGTTTAGTCTCAGATGTTTCCAGCGAAAGCTCAAGAGTCGCTCTGTTTTTACACCCATAGCTAAAGCAATCCGATCCTTTTTCTCTGATATAATTTCCTTCTTTTATCTAACTGGAAAAGCCTTACCGTAAAACAATATGAACAGGAGGCCTGCACAGCTCTTAGTATCTGATGCTTATAAGCTGAAAGACAAAAAAGCTGTAAAAGACATAAAACACCGTAGAAAAGGAAATCCAGTAGAGCTGGGTGAAAGATGTCTGATCAAAGCACCTTTTGATGTTTGCACAGAAGGTTTTTGTGCATGCGTGTGTTTGTGTGTGCACACCAAAGTGAGAGACCAATAGTTCAGAAAGTATGTTTCTGTCTTTGTCAGAGCACAGAAAAGCTTTGAGGAGGCAATCTTCTTTGCTTTTCAGTCACTCCATATAGATGTCACCACAGTGAATCATATAGGAAGTCTGGAGTGACAGAGAAGAACTATGAAAATGTTCAGAAAATGTATGAGAGCTGTAAGCAATGGTGAGATGTTCTGTAGGTGTGACAGAGGAGTTGAAGGTGGAGGTGGGACACAAGAGATCAGCTTTGTGTCCCTTCTTGTTTGCTGCAATAATGGACAAACTGGCAGATGAAGTTAGACAGGAATCTTTGTGGACCATGATGTTTGCCGATGACACTGGGATCTGTATTGAGGCGGGGAGCAAGTGGAGGAACATCTAGAGAGGTGGAGGTTTGATCTGGAAAAGAGAGGAATGAAGGTCCTCTGCGAAAGACAGTATCTGCTAGAAGCACTAGTAGAACGGTGAGGTTACAGGGAGCAGTGGGGAAGAAGGTGTAGGACTTTAGGTACTTAGGGTCAACAATCCAGGGCAACAGAGTGTGTGGGAAAGAGGTGAAGGAGGTGTGTTAGCAGGTTGGAATGGGTGAAGGAAGGTTTCAGGTGTGAGCTGTGACAACAGACTAAAAGCAAAATTGTAGAAGACTGTTGAGGGGAGCCATGCTGTTTGTTTAAGCCTCAGTGACATGCATTGTATGGAGGTGGACCCAAACAGTTGCTGCAGTTTTAAAGTTGTCCAAGCCATGGAGGCTAATTGAGAGGGGAGACCTCTTAAGGTAGACACAGGGTCTTGTAGTTCCTGGGAGGCTCATACAGCCACTTCAAGTGATGTTGTTCAAAATGGAACGTACCATTCTTATGTGTGTGGTGTATCGTGAAATATTGGTAAGACTAAGTTGCGTGCACATTTGATGTTGGGGGATGCTGTTGTACAGTGTCCTTACCACACTTGAGTTGTTAGTAAGATGTGAGTACTGTCACCTTACTGACCTAGCCCATGTGTGGGATACTCACGTGATACAAACTACCCACAAGAACTACCCTCTAATTGTCTAAATGACTATTTTTTTGTAAGGCTGCATGCAATGAGCACAGACCTATCACATGTACAGCACCCAGGCCCCCTGGAACAGTCCCCAAGACTTTGGGAAGATTGAAAAATTAAAAATCTGTACAATACACCTGCATCTCACCTACTTCACCCTTACTTTACCCTTGCGTTTTGTATAAGTGTTTGCTCTGACCTGTTGCTTGCAGCCTGCTTGTAGCATGGTCACAAACACGCTTGCTCTTCTGGCTCAATGAACAAGCTACTGTTTTATGCATGCAGATACAGGCTGTCTGTGGGCAAAAAAAATTGACAAACCTGTTTGGAGCATCTAAGGGACCTGCGCAAAAGGGTGTAGAACCCGTACAGCAAAAGTTAATGCATGTCATGCAGTCATGCACTTTTTTTTTCTGTGAGATGACAGGTTGTAGTGATCACCTATACAAGACACAAAGCTAACGTAAAGGTCAATTAGATGAGTTGCAGGTGTCCTGTATGGGTTTTTCCTTTTTTTTATTCAGCCCCACCAAGAAAAAAAAAAATAACAAAAAAATTAAAACAGAAGCATGCAACTTACAGTTAATTTGCCTACTGAATACTTCTAGGTACACTCGCCACATGCACATCTATTGTACGTTCCATTTTCAACAAGCCACAAGGGAACTGCAAGACACACCTGCATTCAACCTCAGATGTGCCTTCAACCAGATGACCACAGTGTCATCTGGTTGAAGGCATAATGAAGTGCATTGCGTGCATTTGACTATACCTTTATATTGAGGGAGATGATTTGAGCAAATACTAAGGAACCAAAAAAAGGTTTTAAAAGTAAAGAAGATTATTGTTTAGATTATGGAACACTCCATCACTGCCATGAACAAAGAATAAATATGCAGTAAGAATGACCTTTGTCTTTATAAACCAAATAAAAAACACTCAACCTACTGCTTACATTCAGTAACTCAGAAGCTTTTGTGATGCTCCAAAAAGATCAGATCTAGCAGCATATCGGTGCATAAAGTGTGTTAAAAGTAAAAAAAAAATTTTTTTTAAGTTTTACGTTTTTTAAGCCTCCTTCATAAAATTCAAGTAGATTATTATTTTTTGGAGAATTTATGTTTGCAAATAATATTAGAATGGAGAGAAGAAAATACGGCTCTTTGAGGGAAGTTTGTCTTAGCCAATGACTGATGGCTGCACCCCCCCTCCTCAAAGCAGGTGCTTCAGTGAGGCCTTTATCGGGTGCAGGGAAGGCTTTGTATGGAGTTAAAGAAATTCACCAGCCTCTCCCTTAGTATGCCTGAAACCCAGAGTCTTCCAAAGTGTAGAATGTAGAACAAAACAATCAGGTCCCAAAGTCTAGGAGCAATAGAGGACACCTCTCAGCAGTGAACCCCATGCTTTTGTGTGCAGATGGTTCAGTCTCTGAACATGGACACTTTCCATTTTGATAGACTAAGATTAAGAATGTCAATTTTATCCAAAATGTCTATTCCTATAGTCATCAGTCTGTCTCCATAGTTTTAAATATAGTTTACTAAACAGTTTACACAGTAAACATGAGAAAAAACTTTGCCTTGTGAAAGATGGCTAATAAATTTAGATGTTTGATTTTTCATTGTGTTTCACCAATAAAAGGATACAATGAATCTGTATCAGTCGTTTCTTTTTTTTTTGGGTGATTGTTGTAAAGAATTTTCTTTCAGAAAAAATGTGGATCACTATTTATTCATTAGGACATATTGTTTGTTTACTGTGACCCCATTTCCAGAGAGCCAAATAGCAGGCTGATGGAGTGGGAAGCCTCTAACAAAAGCTTTTCTTCCTCACCCGCCTGGGCCTCAGAAATGCTCACCACTCAGCCAGCACAATGTCTTTCAACAAGCTTTTGGCCACTCATGAGTGACAGTTGAATCACCGATAACTTTCCCAAGTACATGAGCTGGGGCAGCTGCACTATAAAAAAACCCTTTGCAAACTTTACAGATTGAAGACTGTTCAATAAGACCAGAGGTCTTTGAAAATGCTAAAGAAGCGTGTTTAGTGTCTCCAAAGTTTGTGTTAAAAAAATTGAACTGAGTGTGTTTGAGGACCAAAAAAAGAAGCAAGATCTGGGCATGTGACAAAAAAATGACTGGTATGTTGGTGCTATGATACCTTGCGCCAAGCTATGTTATGTTGTTAATCATGTGATTTTCTAAGTCTAAGTTTCAGGTTCAAGTTCTTACTTAGTCGGACCAAAAACAATCCTCACTTTCCTGTTATTTAGGTTCACTTTCAAGCATAAATTGGAAGTATTACATATGCTACCCTATATTGTATAGTATATATTTGTCTGTTAATTGACTCAAGAAAATGCACCAATAAACAGAGCTGCATTATGGCAATTTCTGGGTTTAAGAGTAAAATTGTGAGAAATTCTTTTTGAACATTTTTATCCTTTTAATATACATATGAATAATTACAGGGTTGATTAACTTTTTTCATTTTAAATCTTAACAAGCTCATCAGTCCTTTGGTACATTTGCAAAAAGCTTTTAAAAGGTTAGTTAGATGACTAATTATAACAAGAGGATAATTTTGCAGTGCATGGGTGAGTACTGGTGGTGGTTGGTGAGTCAGGCCCAGCTGCATTGCTGGGAGGTCTGCCTATTGTCTGAGCTCTAAAAAGGCAGTACAAGCTTGGTACAAGGCTTCACAATGCAGCCCCAAAAGCTTCTGCAGAGCACACACTCTGAGGAACAAAGTGTGAGGCATGACATGACGTACAGGAGACAAAGCATGAAATGTTCTATATAATAAGCTGCAGAGCTGACTTTCTTAAACTTGCTGTTTGAATGTACAAATGCAAAAGTTGTGAATTAGATTCATATGAAAATTAGGATTGTTCCCTACTTCCATTGTTTCTAAACTATGGCTTCCTATTTACTACACAACTTTCTTTTTGTCAAAACATGTTTGTTAAGGCTTTTCATATTATGCTAAACATTTAATTCAACCTGATTCCGTTCATTTGATTCAATTTGCTGTTAACAGCCTTGTTTTTTTTTGTTTGTTTTTTTTAAAGACATTTTAAAAGACAAAACATGATACAATAGTAAACATTTCTTTAGATGTTTAGTTCTACCTTCATGGATAATAAATGATTATAACTAAAGCTGTTGTAGAGCAAAGGAAATTGAATCATTAAAGTTAAAAAATACAATATTGGGATTTTATTGTAATATGCATTTTTAGAAAATGTAGAAGCTATTCTTTTTAACTTGTTTCAAACATCCTTCCATACATCACTTTGTCTGGTCATTAGGCAATGGTCTTGTTGGACCCAATCCCAGCAACCTTAGAGTGAAGGTGATGTACAACCTGGAAAAGTTTCCAGTCCATTACACACAGACAGACACACACACACACACACAACAACAACAAACCCCATATTCACCCCAAAGGAACAATTTTTAGAGTAACCAATCAACTCATAAATTACACTTTTCGGGTGGTGGGAGAAAACCAGAGTGCCCGGAAAAAACCTAAGCATGAAAAGGATGCACATGTTTACTCCACACGGAAAAGACCCAACTAGGATTCCAACCAGGCCTACTTACTGGAAGACGACTGTGCTAGCCACACCACCTATGCAGCTCGTTTCAAAAAACAGAAAGTAATTCTGAGGAACCCATGCATTTAATCCAATGTGCCTTTTGTATAAAATATACAGTTTATTCACCATTCATTTATTTTACACTTTATAATCTGGTGCACCATATGGTAAAAGATACGAAAAAGAAAAAAATAAGGTCTTAACCATAAAAACAAAAGATAATAATGCCAGAAATTATTGCTAACTTGATCCTTAAGATGATCTTGGGGAAAATTGTATTAAAAAATATATTAAAAAGTACACATACCACACTGTGTGAAAAAGGTTGTCTTTTGAATTTTATGGATTAAAGTATGGAAGTGTATTGCTGCTACAGGAAAATCAATTACAGTCACGGTTCCATTCACCCTTTCACACAGATGGCATTACACTCCACTGCCGAACACTGGCGCTAAACTTCCATCACAGGTAATGTGGGGTCCAGTGTCTTGCTCAAGGACGCTTCGACACATGAGCGGGCAAAGTAGGATTTAAGCCCACAATTTTCCAATCAGACGACAACCACACTACCACTGCACCACGGCCGCCCCATGAAATAACTTAAATGTAAGTTATCTGTAACTTCAAGTCATTGCTGTTTAAAGAATAAACGTTCTTGCTTTAAGGAATATCTTGTAATGTTGAGATAGGATCCTTAATATATATATATATTTTTGCTTATGCAACTTATGTTTTGTATAAGGATTCATTCATCAGTAAATTCTTCTAATAAACCCACATAATCACGTTTGAGGAGTTGCAGTAGCGTACACAAATATTGTTGAGCAAAGATAGTGTACATCCTGGACGGTTTGCCAGTCTATAACAGGCATATATTAACTGGACTGAGTGACCCCTCCCCCCTGGCGTTCCTAACAGGAAGTACCCGCTGGCTCCAAGACCACAATTCCATAAACATCTAGAGAGAAAAAACAGTTATTACTTAGTCATTGTATTTATCAGAAAAACCATTCTTGCTCTGCTACCTTTTCTAACATGTTCTTGCTAATCCTGTTTTTTTTCATGGTAATTTTGCTTTAGTGCAAGTTATTCAAGTTAAAAACTGAGCAATCGAGACTGAGATATTTTTATTTACATTGTTAAGTACAATGAAATTCAAAATTCAAAGATTGCAGGGCTCTAAAGATAATGTATGTTGTATTCATGTTGATACAAAAAATAGGTAGATAGTGACATTAGAAATGCATAATGCAAATTGACATTACTTATTCCAAAGTCAACCAACCAATAACCAAATAGACTTTTTCACATGATATACTTTAAAGACAAAAAATGTCCTTACTTTTTCTTATAATTTTCACTGAAATAAATCTTTTGGTGAAATTAAAGACTTTTGTGTATGACAGAATTCAGTAGCAGTGTTGAACCCTTTATCCCTGTGGAAAATTCACTCCCTGTTTCCAACTTGTAAAACAATGAAAAGAGCAAGAAAAGTGTGAAATGTATTTAATCTTTTGGGTGCAAAACCTCCAGTAGTATTTATTTTTCCACACTCAAAAACTCAGGTGATGCATGAACTATGCTTCCTGTGCCCTGCTTTGTGACCTGAATGTACACGCAATGGATCAGCCCGCAGCTAATAGTTGGAGCTTGTGCCTGTGGCCTTTACATTCTGCACTGAATAAAGTTCAGGTGTCAGAAGTTCAACTGATTTATAATGGTGAACTGGCTCGTGATTAAGTGTGGATGTCAGAGGATTCCTCACCACTTCTTTAGGGAATCAAGTAGTTTGTGTCTAAACAAGACAATGGGCCGCCTGCTGCTTGTAACCTTTCTCATGTGCATGTTTGCTCCAATCATATGCCACTGCTCCTTGGCTTTGTGAGCTCTTTATTAAAAGCCGTTCTTTGTTTGTGCTTCTTGTGCTCTCTCTATTGGTCGCAGTACAGCAACAAACTATTGTTAACATTGAATTTGGCACGATTGTTGCTTATTGGACTTTAGCAAAAGTTATGAGATGGAGTTTGTATTAGAAAAAGTATTTATTGTTGCAGTTCTATTCAAGTGTAAAAGAGAGTTTATTTAGTTTGTCTTTGTTTTGTTCCAACATCAGCAAGGCAAATTTGTTTAAGGATTGTTACTTATATTTCTGAATAAGCAAGTAAATGTTGAAATAATCATAATAGGAATTTGTAGACAAAAAGCAACATCTGAGCATAGTCTGAGCCAAGGGCACCATGAAAAAACGGAACCACGGTAAGTTACAGTTTCTCTGCTTAGGATTCTTTTCATATAAAATTAATTACGTTTTGATGTTTTGACAAAGAAAATAATGAATAAAGCTAAAAAAAACTGGACATACGAATGCCTGTTTTATTCAAGTTAAAAGAACCACTTAAAAGAAGGTGCACCCAACTGTTTTTCTTAGGGTGCACCCACTTTCTCAACCACATTGCAGTTAACTCAGCAGTTTTACATGGTCACTTTCCTTGTTTTTTTCCTGTCAAAATCGGCATTAAGGATTGCATTTCTAAGTTTTTCTTAATTCAAATTGGAACAAATAAAAACATGCCAAAACAAACTCAAATTTGTGACAGCAAGTAAAATAGGTGAACTGAAGTCTCCATGCTTTCCCTCATTCTGATGCATCCACTTGCAGACCAAAAAAAAAAAACAATGAACGAAATGGACGAATCAAGGTGTGACATCACCCATTGCAAATGCCTTACCTCTGGCTCTCGCGATTATAATATAATCTGTCACCATTGCTTCCTGGTATATCATTTTGAAACCAGACGACAGCGGTTGGTCCGAGTCAGAGTCACATAAATAGGGGAACTACCGCCACAAATCATGACTGAGCTTGTTTGAAATCTGTGAATGGCCAATATTGGAGCTGGGCGATTCAACATTGCTGCCATTTTTCTTGCACTGGATGGATAGTTGTCCAAGCACAACTTAAAGACATCAAGATCTCTCTATGGATGTGGCAAAGATGATAGCTGGGCACAGAACAAGCGAATGTTCCAGAACATTGTCCTCAAATGTGTAAAGAATGTCATGGTACATGCTAGAAACCACCATCCAAACATATCCCCAGATGCATTCCACTCCTTTAAAAGAATGAATCAATTAAGTATTTAATGCCTCACTTTTTTCCAAAAAGAGAAAATGGAAGAAAATGCATTAAAAAATGTACCTTGAAGTTGAAAACAAAATACGTCTGATAGAACTTTTTCTCAATAAAAACCTCCTGTTCTGTACCCTCTAATGGTGAACATGCAATATTGTGCAATGCAAACATTTTTCACTCCATGGTCACCTTTCTTCCTAAATTCATATTTAGATAATTAAAAGAGATTTGGATCCTGGCAGGCACATTTATTGCAATTTAATTGTTAAATTTGTGACATTTTCTGGATAATATTTACCAAGTTTCTTTTTGGTTTCGTTTTACATGTCTCTTTGGGATCTGTAAGAATGATGCAACAAGAGAAAACACAAGAGCTCACGGGTTTGAAAAGCAATTTGAAAGCTGGGGTTTGATAGCAATAACTTTAAGAACCTAAATCATACCTGAGTGGAAATTTGCACTGTTTAAAAAAAAGTCAAGGGCAGTGGCTAAACTATTGGTTGCTACAACAACTTACACGAGCTTGGAAACAAAATATATTGATTTTAAAGTATATGACCTAAATATTAGTTAACTTTAAAAGAACTGCGGCAAGCTGCTGGTTTTGCACAGTCCAATACCTCACCTGTCAGGGTTCTAATTTTTCTTTGATAACAAAAACATTTGTCATAATGCTTACACATAATTTGGAGGAATGGGTGAACTGAATCATGTTCTACTTACTGGTACTGGTAAACCACCCACTTTTCATACAAGAGGGCAAGAGACCGCTGTGGTTATTTTGTTTAGAAACACTCAATTTCTTGCAAAGATATTCTTTTAACTTTCAATTAAAAATATCCTTCTCTCTAAATTTACTGTTATTTCTCTCTGGTTTATTTCTAATCTTTAAAAGGTTCAAGACGGTGGAGAGAGGGGAGTAACCAATTTTTTTCAAAACATGAAATTTAGATTAAGAAAGCCCCTCACACAAACACAAAGTATTTATCAAAAACATATTTAAAATAATTGTAAAGGCATTAAATATATTTTCCAACATTCTTAATTCTCACCTTTTATATTTTATGAAAAAAGACATGTTTTTATTCTACTTTTCTTTAAATCATTAATCCCTCCAAAAATAACAATACCATATTTATTATTGTAAACATGAAAATAATAAATTCAGTCCTTTTCTAGCATGTTGAAAAGCACCTTTTTTTTCTTTCTTATCTTATGAGTTTAAGAATATTTAATTTGCTTCAAGGGATGGGGACTCTGAACACAGCGTGTCCTTCTTGAAACACATCCCATTGTCATTTTCTGTGAAAGTAAACCTACAGTGTTTACACAATACATGGATGAAGAAACCTTGTTTCAGTGGGCATGTTGGCCCCTGTCCAGCAAAATTCCTTTTATCATTTCGCATCCTACATGTGGTGTCCTGACCTGTACTGATCTCATCAGTACTGATCCCCATTTAAACTGCTGTTTGTTTGCTTTATTGAAAGGCAACAAGCCTGAATTTGCCATTTTAAATGTATCCTGGTTAAATAAAGACTGTAGGTCAGGGGTCTCAAACTCAAATTTTCCTTGGGGGCCACTGAAGGCAGAGTCAGGCTGAAGCTGGGCTGCAACCTCAATGCGCATGAACGCGCGTTCAGTTCGTGGCTCTTCTGGAGTCCATGCCTAGTTGGATCAGAAATAAAAGAAAATCCAATCTTTTTTTTATTTTTTATAACACAAAATAAGATAAACAAGGACCCTGGTGAACACAAGCTACATACTCCCAAAGGAGCCTCCACAGGACACCACGTGTCACACCTTCTCCAATTCCACAAAACACCACCCTAGACAGGGTGGAGAGCTGATCCACAGTTTCCATTGTTGTTCTTGGATCTGAGGTTCGACTATCAGCCGGACTCTCCACTCCAGTACCCTGGCATAGACTTTCCCAGGGAGGCTGAGGAGTGTGATTCCCTCCTCTGGCCCCCCTTCCTGAAAAGGGGAACCACAGTTCCTGACTGCCACGCAATGTTGCAGAGAAATGTTAACCAAGACACTCCCACAGCATCCAGAGACTTGAGGTACTCAGGAGGGACCTCGTCCACTCCTGGTGCCTTGCCACCGAGGAGCTTGTTGACTATCTCGGTGACTTCAGCTTGGGTTATGGACAGCCTCACCTCAAGGCTCTCAGCCTCTGCTCCCTCGAGAGAAGGCACCAGAGATCTTGCAACCACAGCTCCAAACATCAGCAGAAACAATGGAGGTGGAGAACACAGTCCATTCCGGCTTAATGTCACCAGCCTACCTCGGTACCTGTTTGAAGCTCTTCCGGATTTGGGAGTTAAAGACTTCCCTGACGGAGGCCTCAGCCAGACATTCCAAGCAGACCCTCACAGTACATTTGGGTCTGCCAAGTCTTTCCAGTCTCCTTCTTCGCCAACGAATCCAACTCACCACCAGGTAATGATCAGTGGACAGCTCTGCCCCTCTCTTTACCCAAGCGTCCAAGACACACAGCCAAAGGTCGCTTGAAACGACTACAAAGTTGATCATTGATCTCCTGCCGAGGGTGTCCTGATGCCATGTGTATTGATGGACACCCTTGTGCTGAAACATGGAGTTTGTTATGGACAAATTATGACGAGCACAGAAGATCAGGGAAGCCGTTTCTAACAATCACACCCCTCCAGGTGTACTGTTGTTGCCCATGTGGGCATTGAAGTCCCCCAGGAGGACGATGGAGTCCCCCATTGGGGCGCTTTCCAGTAGCCCTTTTCAAGAGACACCAAGAAGGCCAGGTACTCCGAACTGCTTTTTGGCCCATAAGCTGAAACTACAGTCAGAGACCTTTCCCCAACCGAAGGCCAAGGAACGCAACTCTCTGAGCTGGGGGCTCACGATTAAGCCTACCCCAGCTTGCTACCTCTTACTATGTGCAACTTTAGAATAGTAGAGGGTCTAACCCCTCCCAAGAGACTGAGTTTCAGAGCGCAGACTGTAAGTAGAGGTGAGCCCAACTATATCTAGCCGGTATCTCTCAACCTCTCGCACAAGCTCAGACTCCTTCCCTCCCAGAGAGGTGATGTTCCATGTCCAAAAAGCGAAGTTCCATGACCGGGGTTTAGGCCGCCAAGGCACTCGCCTTCGGCTGCCACCCAAACCACAACCACAACCCCTTCTGAGCTCTGGTAGGGTCTCTCATGGGAGACCCTACCAGGAACCGAAGCCCCAGACAGCATAGCTCCTGGGATCATTCGAGCACTCAAACCCCTCCACCAGGATAAGGTGGCAGTTCATGGAGGGGGGATTATGTTGTTGATGATTTTTAACAGACTTCAGTCTTCCATGGATGCAGTAGCTCCATTCAAATCTGAAATAAAGTCACTTTGGAAGACTGATGACATTGGGGCTTCTGAAACTGATTTTCAGGTGAATAGAGGAGACATGGGAAGACAAAATTAATAATTCATAAAGAAATGTTACAAGAAAAACTCAAAATTAACAATACCACAGTTAAAAAGGCCAGAACTCTTTACTTTTCAAACATCATTTCAGAAAATAAAAACAATTACAATTTTTTTTAAAACAATTGATATTTTAACAAATAGAGATTTCAACAAGTCCTCCATGCATCATCTAATGCTACATGTGAGGACCTTGCAAATCATTTCATGGGGAAAATCAATGTTATAAGATCTAATTTATCTGTGCAATACTCTGGTTTTAACAGATCACCAGCATTTAGGAAACACTGGGAAGTTTTGTCCTGGATGGTGCAGAGATGCTTGGTCTTCTCTTTTTAAACCATTTTATGGATTCTTTGAGCCAGAGCTTTTAAACATGGTGAACTGCTCTCTTCAGACGGGTGTCTTCCCTTCTGCCTGTAAAATAGCAGTGATGAGGCCCCTTCTGAAGAAGAGTCATTGAGATCCTAATACTCTGGATAACTACAGACCTGTATCCACCTTACCGTTTTTAAGTCAAATTATAGAGAAAAGTGTCACTACTCAACTACATGAGTTCCTGAATACTCAAAACATTTTAGAAAAATATCAATCTGGGTTAGGATGAACCACAGTACAGAGACGGTTCTTTTAAAAATCAAATAATGATATCAAAATACGTTTAGACTCACAGAAACTTCTGTTCTGGTGCAGCTGGATCTGAGTGTCTCTTTTTGATCCAGTAGATCACCAGATTTTATTAGATAGACTTAGGAGTAAAGTGGAGTTCTCTTATCTTTATTCTTATCTTACAGATCGACACTTTTATGTAAGTATGGAGATATGCTCTTCAATAACCTTTGAAATAAGTTGTGGGGTTCCCCAAGGGTCAATTTCAGGTCCTATACTTTAATTTATACATGTTGACTCTTGGGGATGTCCTCAAGAGACACTGTGTTGATTTTCACAGCTACACTGATGTTACACAGCTTTACATTACTGTGTCCCCTTATGACCTTGAACTTGTAAACACTCTACGCAGAGACCGTAAAGGTTTTTAAGAAGAGGCTCAAGACCCACCTTTTTAATTTCGCTTTTAGTTGATCTTTTCGTGTGACCTCCCAAATCACCAACATGGACAAATCATGGACAACATGGACTAATCACCAACATGCTTGTTAGTGGTGGTTTGGGATTCAGTAAACACTGTTGTTAAAAGTTTTGTTTTTGCAATTGTTTTGTTAAAAATAGGCAACATTAACGTCTAACTAGGTTATTTAGTTGACAGTTTTTGTCAAAGGCACACAGGATTTAACTTGGAAATTGAATATAAAAGAAACCATGACACAAGGTATATTTAAAGCAACATTCTATGGCCAAATTTGATTGAATTCTTTAAAGATCACTCCATTTTCAACAAAATATGTAATTTTCATTTGTTTAAATTGCTCATGTTCTCATCGACAACTGATTGCTGTCAAACTGACAGGTTTGTCTCTGAGCAGGTGAGGGTTTCACTACTCTGGATTGGTACTTGTGTGATATTTAAATCTTTCCCTGAGATTTTTTTGGTTCAATTTTTCAGGGCAACAAATCTGGGACAGATTTTATTCTAAATGTGTGGGTGGAACCATGGGAGAAAATGTGTCCTCCTATGTGCTGTACGCTTGTGTGTATTCATGTGTGCTTCTGTGTGAATATGTAGGTATGTTAGCCTCGTGCTACTTATTGCACAGCCAGGTGGTGTGAATGATGAGCGCTACACACGCTGGAACTCCTCAATTATTCTGGTTATGTGTACTCTACAAAGACTTCATCACACAGGGGATTCAGGGAAGTTTCCTCACTGCTAGGTGAATCAAAATACCAGTGACACCCATCCCCAGCTTGCTATGTCATCTGTTAATAAACAGGGTGTCAGTCTAGCTGTGCTCCTGCTGCCTCCAGACAGCCTCTGTCAGCGTCAGACCAGGAAATGCCACCTTGCTGCTGACAGCTGCCTGTGCCGCGCTCACACTGGCACCCACAGGGAGAGCCCGGCTGCTCCCCACTCGGCGCCGTGCGCCGCCAAGTTGAGTACAGATCCTAAACCTGCCAAGCGTTACCCTGACAGCACTTCACTATATATCTAAATAGAGCTGGGCCCCAACGTGTCCCAGGGAAACTTTTACATTCACCTCCATTCAGGGAGGATTTGTCACTTGGGAAGGAGGATAATGAGGTGACGGTTCCTTCTCTTGTTGTTCAAGGCACCCCTTTTGAGCAGACATGATAATGGATACATTAGAATAAATGAGAGCTCCTTCTTGTCTGTCAGGGTAAGATCTATAAAACGTTTTGGTTCCTTTAAAAACTTCCTGTTTTAATTGAATATGATCAAGGAAAAATGGAAAAAAAATATTTTTCAAAAATGTTGTCATTAACTACAAATATCTTCATACAGAAACTATTTCATCAAAATACCTATTCACAAAAAAAAATAAACTTAATTAGATTCAAACTAATTAACATAAGGTAGACTGAAGACAGCTGACATGACAAAGTTTGCATCTTTGAATCATGTTTAGAACACTGATGCTTAGTTTGCATTCTGATGACCAGTGTATTTGTTCCACTGAATGCTTAAGCTCATTCTAGTTTTTGTTTTGAAGTGAAATTGATCCAAATCGCAAAACAGTTTTTGCAGTTTCCTCTTTGAAGGGTTTGCTTTAATGGCTTAGTCACAACTGCTCTATTGGCTACTTATGGGCTATCTGCAGACAGAAAATGGGCAAAGCTGAATGGGGCACGCAGGTGGTCCGCACGAAATAGCAAAGACAGACCTATCAGTAAGTCCTTAGAGAAAAATGGTAATGCAATTTTTTGTACAGACATGGCGTGAGTGGCAGGTTTACAGGCAAGTGTAAAGTAAAGGTGAAGTAAGTGAGACACAGGTAGGTCATATGGATTTTTCCATTTTTTTGATCTACCCCAAATCCTCTGTGTGCAGTCAGTAAAGAGCTGGTATGCACACGTTACTAATAACGTGTGGTACAAGGGGACTTCATGACAGCAACACCCACACATTAGAAAGGGAACTGCAGGACGAGATGCGGCCTCTAATCTCTACGAACCTCCACGGGCCCGGACAACCCAAAAACCCACAGCACTCTTGAAATTATGAAACCTGTCATCTTTATCTGACCTATGCTCTGAGATAGTCATAAACTGATGTCACTACCATCCTCAGGAAGCATTTAAAGGGTCTTTTTTTTGTAATGCAGTGTTTTGTTTTTTATCTGAAAATTGTTTATTTCAAGCATTTAGGCAAGAAAAATACATATGTAACATAATCAGTCAACATGGGTTTAGATTCGTAAAAACATGTCAAACATAGGCTAACTGGGCATCGAATGAGAGATTGCTTGAAAGGGAGTGGAAAAAAGCAAACTTACATAATCCCACCCAGGCTGGACCTTACCATTTTCTTCACATGAATTATCAACATCTGGTTTGTAACTTATGATTAGATATTTATACCCTACCATCATAGATTCAGGTAATTAAGAATCCTTAAGCAACAAATAAACCACATGACTATGTATGTAGATTTAACACAATTTACGACTTTGTCATTGCATGTGTGTGATGAATATGCGGAGGCTTTTGGATCCATTTGCAGGCAGGAGTTTATTTACGACAAAACCAAGGCAAAGACAAAAACAGGATCAAGTCAGAGGCCAGGCAGGAGTCAGGAACTCGGAGTGAGTCAGGGCGGCGAGGAAACTAAGAAGGGTCAAAACCAGGGAAAACAGAAGCCATAAGAAATGCTCATGATTGGTTGCAGGGCAAAACGATACTTTGCAATGAGCAAAGGCAATGACAAGGCATGTAAATATGGTGAGGCTGATGAGTGGATGAGAGACAGCTGGTGTAGACGTGAGGGATCAATATTCAGGAAAGAACTCCCTCTGGTGGTCGGAGGTGGAGCTCGATGGCTGAGCCGTGACAACATGCAGCTCAACTATCAAAATTCATAAATGTGTGCAGATTTTCATTAGAAAAAAGTCAATGATGTAAATAAGTTTCAAAAACATGTATATTATTTTACATTAGAAAAGCCACCAATAAATAACAAGTTTCACACATAAGAAAAATATGTGCAAATTGCAATTATTATTATTTTCTTTGATTTGAAAATATTGTCATATAAATCAAGTTTCATAAATCATTGACATGTCATTACGTAAATCAAGTATCAAATCTAAATTTTATTTGCATAAACCAAGTGTCAAAAATCAAAGAATTCTTAAAAGAAAAGTAATAAAAAAAATTAAGTATCAAAAATTGAAAAATATGTGCAGATTATTTTCATCAGAAGAAAAACAAAATCATTGACAAAAATCACACTTTATGAATGCAAGTGAAGTGATAAATCCAAGGCGGTATTCCTTCTTATGCTGCCTGCTAAACAGCCATCCTTCTGGTTAGAACAGAGTTAAAAAAGTTCTCTATGTTGTTATGACTTTGTTTGTTACGTCAATTTACCTTCAGTTGATATCGCATCAAAGTAAATTGAGCACGACATGTCTGCAGATTAGAATTGTCGGCCAAAAATTAGGATTAAAGTTGACTTTTAGAGTTAGTGCTAGATCCCACAATGAAATCATATTTGACTCCTTTTTAGCATCAATTAATTGCTTAGATGACCGTTATCACATGCTTCTAAAAGTCTTTCATGTTGTTAACAATCAATATGTTAAGGTGCAGTCACACCGAACGCGATTCGCTTGACTAATTCGCATGTCCTGCCCCTCCTTCGCCACGCGGAGATTTTGCTGCTTGCCGCGTGGCCAAAAATGTGTTCCCTAAGCTCTACCTCTGCTGCGTGTTGGAGGAGCTACCAGCTAATGTTTTTAGCCTGATTGCTGCACAGAGCGGTGTCTGTTTATGTCATTTACAATACATGGGAGACACAGATGATGTTCAGAGATCAGGTTTATTTCTTTCGAAGAGCTCTACAAAAACATCAGTGATCACGTCTTCATGTTTGGGTTCATAAGAACATTTAGTCTCTCTTTAGCTTCAGTGAGCTTCTCTCCAGCTGCTGTGTCTGATTGACGGCCGCTCCTGCAGTAGTTTTGTTTCTTTCTGACTGAGTTCACTGTCCGAGAAGGCAAAAATAAAAACAAGAATAAAATGAAGGGACCTTGTTTTATTAATATCTCAATGGAAATAAGAAAACATCATAAAGTTCAGGAGGCCTGAGCAGACTGCCAGCATAGTGAGCGTGTCCACTACAGCTCCATGGGTCCTGCGGCAGACACTCTAGAGCAGGGGTCTCCAACCCTGTTCCTCGAGGGCTATCATCCTGCTTGTTTTGCAGCTAACCTTGCTTCAGTAGATGCTGATTAGCTGGATTGAATCAGCGCAGTTTCTGATTGACTGAACACACCTGATCCAGGTGAGCAGCAATTACTGAAGCAGGGTTAGCTGCAAAGCAAGCAGGGCGGTAGCCCTTGAGGAACAGGGTTGGAGACCCCTGCTCTAGAGTGTATCCGCCTTCGCCCAACAGTAACTGGGACGGGATCTGGAAACGGAAACTTAAACTCACTGAGGTTGATTAACTATAGCTGATTAATTTAAGTGTCTTCAAGTGTGAATTTAAATGTCTGCTTCTTTTGGTTCATTGCTCTGCCTCGCCATGCTTTTGGTTCTCCAAGATTTTTGCGATAGGCTGAACGATGGTGCAGTGGTTAGCACTCCTGCCTGACAGTAAGACAGTCCCTGGATCAACTCCCAGTTGGGGCCTTCAAACAGTGTCATCAATGGGGGACCTTTCTGTGTGAGGTTTGCATGTTCTCCCCGTACATAAGTGGCTGGGTTAGACTCCGGCAGCCCCGTGACCGCAAAAGGGACAAAATGAGTATAGAAAATGAATGAATGATTTTGTCATGTTTCATTTTTTTTATTTTTTCTTCTTAAATACCTTAGTTTCTGCCACCAAGCCTGGTTTCCTGCATTTTAGGTCAGGTCAACTGCTGCAATCATCATGTTACAGCAACATTAATAAATTATGTTGCAGCAACATAATTGCATTCAGATCTCCCAAAACACATGTTTATTGCTGTATTAACACATTTGATTTATTTTATTTTTGGTTTATTTTATTTTAAATTCCCTCCATAATTATATTATGTTCACCCAACAAATGATTTTTTGAGTGTGGGTTCATGACATCATTCAGACACTCTCATTACATTGAGTTTCATCATTTCTCCAGAAAAGTACTTCAGGGATACGTCCATCTTTCTGTGACCCCGGTTGATGACCTGTTGTCCCTTATTGATCTGTTGATCGCAGGTCACCAACACTGAGCTTCTCCTACATTTTGGCTTTTGATTTCACCTGCTAAAACCTTTAAACTCACATCAAATGTTTAAAGTGAGTGCCAGTCCCTAATAAAGGCATACATACGTAAATGAACACCTGCAAGCAAATACAACAGACACAAAGGAACATCTTTAAAGTTTTTACTGGCTTTTTCCTCCATCTGCAGCAGAAAACTGCTAAGTTTCATTGTTTTACTAATAAAGACTTCAAGTACACATAACAATAGAGAGAAAAATATCAATATTATTATTTATACAGCATATCATATTGTATGAAAAAAATGTTTGCCATAAGGTAAAGCCATGTTGTTTGTGAAAGGACACCAGGTCTTACATTTTGCATAAGAACATGAGTCATAGAAAAGACATTGCATTTTTTCCCAGCAGCCCAATCACAGTGCACAGAATGAATGAAAGAACTCCAGTCCTCTAATGCTATAGCTATAGCAGCAAAAAGGTTCGGATTACTAGGACCTAATCAGAGCTTAAACATATTTGCAACAATGTAATGTATGTTCAGATCACTTTGAGCATTTCTGAATGTCAGAAAATTTGCTTCAAAGCAAAGTGCTTGCAGCACGTTATGGGCCTGAACTAAACTCAGCTAATAAGCGACACTTCAACAAAAGCAGAAAAGCAGAAATCAAGCAACAAATTTGATTTGGAATAACACATTTTTGGCTGCCTGGCTCATGTAATTATGTGATGAACTGAATCTAATAATAATAATAATAATTACAAGGTAAGTATGAGCCATGAAGCACATGAGATAGAAGTAACACAACAGGCCCTTAACTGAAAGTTTACTGTGTGTTAATAGATACTTGTGTTTTTATTTTACCAGCTTGGGCAATAAAGCTTTGATCAAGCTTTCCAAATGCAGCTGGGAATAATTCAACATCTTTGCAAAGTCTGAACCTTTTTTAGCTCCTTCTGATCTTGTGTAAGTGTTCCTGCAGGTTTCTCAAAAAATGCTTGTGTACAGATACTTTATTTGAGAGTTTATGTAGGTAGTTTGTCTAAAAAGTAATTGTCCTTTTTGAACAGTTTGACAAAATTCATTCCGTCATTCAGTGGTGATGGATTTGGTAAATACCATTGCCCAAATAAAGCAAAAGGAATATTTGCCTGAAGAAAATTGATAAAATTAAATCCACTCTGAGATCCCTTCATACCGCGACTCTATATGACTCTACCCTCCCTTCCCTTCCCTGTAGTCATCCTCTAACTTCTATAATCCACCCTTCTCCCCTTTTCTTTTACGACCCCCCCCCCCACACACACACACACACACAGGCGCACACACGCACACACACACACACATCTCTCTCTCTCTTTTTCCCCCTTTCTTTTTCTGTCCGGTCCTACAAAAAGAACACAAACAAAATTAATATAAATAAAGTTTAGTTTAAATTACAAAAGGGGCTTAGACTAACATACATTTTGTGTTCCTTATGATTTCTAACCCCCGATCGTTAGAGTAAAATCTGTCTAATACAAGAGGCTCTCAGCTCATATCTGTTTGCTCAGCTGTTGGACAAGACAAGATACAAAAAAAAAAAAAAAATAGTCAACCACTTTATGAAATAATCAGACACACCATAATCATGTTCAGGATCTCTCAGGGCAGCACAAAATTGAGCTACATTGTCGAAAATGAATTAATATAAGTGGTTATGCCTTTCTATATGTTCATCAAGCTACAAGGTAAATAAAATGGGCGATGGTCAAACCTTAGTGACCTGAGAGGATCTTTTAGGAAGACGAGCAGAAATCAAACCTGTTAACCTGGACTCAAAAGCAGAGTGGTCAGCGTCCGTCATTGGATATATTCTCAGATAATAACAAGAAAGAATTTCCCAAGCAGTTAACTATAATTAACATCACAGTATTTTTTTCTTGATTAAATTTAGAGGAAACTGTGATGTAAATGTAATTGAAAAGCAATACTGGCAATAAGGCATATGCTAATTTAATGCAGAACTTTCCCATTTGTCAACATCTTGGTTTCTATAGAAATGAGCATCAGAAGACTACCGTTAGGATTCAGTTGTTTTTCACGGCTGTTGGCTGATGACTTTTGTTCAGCAAAAATATCACTTCAGTTTGTGTTTTTGAAGCTTGATTCATGTCATTATTCAATTTTTTTCAATTCATATACCTTGCAAGATCTAGACAAGAATAGCAAGAATAATATAATATATTGTAATTTCCTAGAGAGTGATACAAATGTTTAGGTTTGCTTGTGTTACCCTACCTCTGCACCACATCTGCACCATTATTGGCTTAACACACCTGATCAGATTGTCTGCAGCAGATAATGCCAGATTTCTTAAAAATCAGCAGGATGCCAGTCCTCAAGTCCTGGAGTCTGACACCCCTCCTGTGTCAATGTCCTCATTGTTAAGTCCTTACAATTCCCTTCTTTTTTCTCCAAGTTGTGTTTTAATTTGTTCATATTTGTTCTTTTATGGTTCAGTTTTTGTCATGTTCATTTCAGGATTTGGGTCCAGCAACAACTAAGCTTGATGGAATGTTTCAGTTTCAGAAAACCTTCTATTTTATCCTAAAACCCTATTTTGCTAATACAGAGGTGAATGTTACCAGGGCTCACACACTAAATCTCTTTTCATTATTGTCAGCTATGTAACAAGACACCACAAAAGTTAGATTCACAGAGAAAATGTGGCAAACTGAATAGTGATGACCAATCATTCTTAAGATGAAGAGAAAAGTCTTAATCAGATCCTTAGCAGGACACACTGACTATACTAACTATTCCAAAATGATGCTTTTCCAACTTGCTTAAATTCACTTTGTTTGCTCCTCCATCCTACTTTTCCCAGCGGAATTGATCACAGGAAGGCAAAGTGCCAATAGCCTTTAAGTTTTTCTTAACGTGGGTGTCTGATTAAGGATTTGAAGAGTACGCCAAAAACATTGGCCAGATGTACCCACCCACTCACTCATGTGACAAACACTTTAATAAAGACCAGCCATAACAACTCATGACAGGCAATATAAAGGCGGAGTGCCCTATAAAATTTAATATGCAGGAATAGAACCAAACTTCAGCATACACTCTGGGAATGAGTCCAAAGACTTCAGAACTGCATGGAACATGTTAATTACAACCAGCTATATAGCAACAGCTAACATGTTCCTATTTATAAAATATTAATATAATACCTTAAAATCAGTTCAGTCAAGCATATTTTGTGCACAAGTGTGATCTAAATAAGCACTTCAGATTTACTGATGGGTCACATACACTCAAAGAACCTGATTTTGTGGGAAACAAAGTTTTTTACATCATCTGAAATATATGTTGACATGTTTCCATGGTGCCTGACCAATTTTAAAAAAGCCTAATGCTAATAAAAAGAGTTTTGCGAAGGGGGTAAATCCTTTTTTTTCAGATAGGCACATTATGAAAATGCAACTAATTTGAGCCAGGTTGCCAACCTGGAGTGGTTCTTGGTCTCGCACCAAATGCTTCTCTGGATTTATTTACGAACCTTATATAAACTGTATTGTGTTCCTTCCACGTATCCCTTTTTTAAAAAACCTTCTTTATCCCTTCCAGAGTCACAGGGCTGCTGGAGCCTGTCCCAGGCACTGTTGGGTGAAGCAGAGATACACTCTGCAGAGGTCGCCAGTCTGTTGTAGGGCCACACAAGCACACACACACACACATACACTCACATCTAGGGGAAATTTTGAGTCATCTATCAACCTATGAATATTGCTTTTGAGACTGTGGGAGGAAACCAGAGAGCTTGAAGAAACCCCACACATGCACGAGGAGAGCTTTCCACACAGAAAGGATGCAGCCAAGATTTGAACCAGGGCCTTCTCGCTGTTAGGTGAGAACACTAATCACAACCCCACCGTACAGCCTGTACTGTGTTTTAATTTACTATGTGTAGCTCATCCTGTTTAGCTTGCCTGCAACTTTGAGATGCAAAGGAAAGTCTTCTAATGTGGTCTCGGCTTACAGGAAAAAGAGTAGTACAGAATACTCAGTCTTCTTAGTCTCCATGCAGTCCAATGGAAAATGTTCCAACTGTAGACTCCACTGATCTGCCTAAAAACTTCAAAGCCATCTGGACAATGACAGTGACAGGGCATAAACTGGAGCAACACGCGCCCTGATCTAAACCTGAGTCATGCCGTACTATTGGACTTTTGTACCAGTTTGTTCACCATAATGAACAACATCTTTAACCTTTAACACTGGAGATGTTGCCAGCAACACCTAAATAACACACTGGGCTCTAAATAACACATTCTTATACATGCCATTACCCTTCCTAAACAAAGTAAATCAGCTGATTCTGACATGGAGTGTTGCATAACAGTGCAAAACCACATTCCTCTGTGACAGAATCAACTGATTTCTGTTGATTACATGAGCACTTTACTGTTGTAAAATGTTGCTTTACAGAGCAAGGCTCCTTTTCTTCACTTAGGAATCAGCAGGAATTACACTAATTGCATAAAGGGTTGAACTATATTTTCTACTTGCCTTGTCAATGCAGTTGTTAAAAGCTATGGCCATTAGGAGTTGCACATGGGCTGCCTCCCATGTCTCATTGCAACGATGGAATCGGTCATCCACCACAGGCAGTGCTGATGGCTCCCCCGACCAGGGAAAGAAGGGAGGCTGGACTCCCAACACTCACTGAAAGGGCGAGAGTCCATGGCCACCTTTTTCAGGGAGTTCTGGGAGTTTTCTGCTCAGACCAGGAACTGGCTCCCATCTTGCTGGTGCTGGCTATAGTAGGTTTGAAGGAACCACGTGAGGTGCTCCATTTGGCCGTTGGACTGGTGTGGCATCCAGAGGTGAGACTCACG
Source organism: Oryzias celebensis (assembly GCA_014656515.1). Lineage (NCBI taxonomy): Eukaryota > Metazoa > Chordata > Actinopteri > Beloniformes > Adrianichthyidae > Oryzias > Oryzias celebensis. Next base: position 9,730,253 of record BNCR01000009.1, on the reverse strand, counting down.
TTGATGCCCAAGCCCCTGCACATATCCGCCACACTCAAGAGGCAACAGAAGCCCTCGGTCCGACGTGATATCTTAAGAGAAACCACATTGCCTAAAGACATGAGTCAGGAGCTGCTCTGCAGACTCTGGGTAGCTTGGGTAGAGGAATGAGTCAACAGGCCTTGGAGAACCGACTAATGACTGAGGGTAATAGCGTTACTCTGTGAGCGGGGCAGGTCAGTGGTATGATCTACTGTAATAGGTGACCAGGGACATTATGGTATGGGCAGCAGTTGCAGGAGATCGGCTGGCAGCTTTCGGGATGTCTTTGCCATTTGAGAGGAAGTACATCTGGTCATGTAGTTGGCCACGTTCGCCTCCATAGGAGGCCACCAGAAGATGTTTGACATCAACGTCTGGGTCCTGGCGATACTGGGTGTATGGCTGCTGGCGTGTCATGCATCAGGTGGAGAATCTGTTGCGAATGAGAAGGCGGGACGTATACTTGATTGGCCGGACAGGACGGTGGAGGCGGCTCAACAGTGTTGCAGTCTGCCAGCTCAGTCATGATGTCCCACTGCACTGGGGCATCAGTGAGGTAGGCACGTTGGACTCTGGAGAGGTTTTTCTGCAGGTGTTTCATGGAGGCAGGACAGCGCGTCAGCCTTCCCATTCTTGGAGCCCAGTCGATATGTGATCTGAAACTGGAACCGAGAGAAAAACAGAGACCAACGTGCCTGATGGGGATTCAGTCTTTTGGCTGACTTGATGTACTCCAGGTTCTTGTAGTCTGCCAGAACCCAGGAAAGAAATTGAGGTTTCATGGAAATCAAATTTTTCTCTCTTCACGTAGGTGATCAGTCATTTCAACACTTGCCGAAAGTAAGAGATGTGTTCCTCAAAGATGTCCAAAAAGATCAGGATGTAATCTATGTAAATGATGACACATCGCAGCAGCAGATCTTGGTAGACGTCATTCACGAAAGCCTAGAAGACAGAGGGGGCATTGTAGAGACCAAAGGGTATGACCAGATACTCATAGGTGGTTGAAAAGGTCCAGCTTCGTGAAAAAACGTGCGTTGCGAAGCTGCTCCAGAGGTGCAGGAACCAGAGGCAGGGGATAGCGGTATTTCACACTTTATTTAGGCTGCGGTAGTCAATACACAGCCTCAGACCGCTGTCTTTCTTCTTAATAAAGAAGAAACTGTCTGAATCTGGACATGTAGATGGTCGGATGAAGCCTTTTGCCAACTTCTCTTGAATATACTCCTGCATGGTGTCTGACTCAGGCTGGGATAGCAAGAACACCCTTCCTCTGGCAGGCGTAGCTCCAGGAAGGAGGTCAATAGCGCAATCATAGAACTATTGAGGAAGGAACTTTATTGCATGCTGCTTGTTGAAAGCCTCCCGCAGGCCTCGTATTGATCCGGCTCACCCTCCACCTCCCCTGCCGCGCTGCACTCTGTGAGGGTGGTGGCCATGGTTGGTCAAGATGATGCTCGGTCCTTGCACTTTTCTGTGGTCCTCAGGCAATGGCACTGGTTCTGACCAGACAATGCTGGGGTCAAGCCTCTCCAACCACGGCAAACTGAGGATGATGGAGCAGCGGGGACCTCGATGGCGAAGAAACTAAAAGCTACATGGTGTCGAGCCGGTGCAATGAGTGTAATGTTTTGAGGCAGGAACTGGATCCAGCCTGTCCCAGTGGTCGTCCATCGAGAGCGGAGACTGCCATTCGTATATTGCAGGCAAGCAAAGGACACTGTGAGTGCGGGCAAAAGCCAAGCCTGTGATGTTCCCTGCTGCCCCAGAGTTAATCACGGCCTGTGTTTTCACCAAAAGGCTGTCAAAGTGCAGAGTCACTGGGATTGTAAAGGTGAGTGTGGGTTCACTCAACGACCCCCTAGAGCGCTGTGAAGGTCGATCAGGACAGGAGTTGCAGACATGGCCCAGCTGTCAGCAGTAAAGACAGAGGTTTTACTGAAAACGCCTCACCCGCTCCTCTAAGAGAGCAGAGTGGAGCCAAGTTGGACGGGCTTTTGGTTGAACCAGAGATCGATGAGGCAAGAGATGAGATGGGTTTGGCGATCTCTCTGGCTGGGTTCTGCAGCCGCCGGATTCTCAGCAGGTTATTGAGCTTAATGGTGAGAGCTATGAGCTGATCTAGAGTTAAGCCCTCGTTGCAGGACGCCAGCTGGATCCATGTATGGGGAAGTATTCTGTCACAAACGGGCAGACAGCAGGTTCCACATGCAGGAGGTTTATTCGCACAGACAGGAGCATAGCTCAGCTAAAAGTTCACAAAGCTAAATCAGAGAAGGAATCCAGGCAAAGGTCGAGGCAGGCAGCAAAGAGGAAGTCAGATATGAAGTGAGGTAAATGGTGATCAGATAGGGATGAAAATGAGATCGGTATTGAGGCTGAGTGCATCCACATCTCTACATCTGGGGCGTGTGCACTGGGGTTTCTGGGGGATGCAGTGTGTCTAGTACTCTGGAGATGGCTCCTGTGGGAGAACAGAGGAGGAGACAGAGCTCTGACTCCTGACAGACTGTCAGCTTCCTGGTGCAAGATTTTACTGTGCCATTGCCCTTACTTCTAGCATTTCTTCTGAATTGCATGTGTTTGAAATTTGACCTGTTCAGAGTTTGGTCTGTTTTTTCAGCCCTGACTTTAGGTTGCATTTTAATTCATATATATTGCCTTTTGGAGATGCGATCAGGAGACACGACTTTACATTGCTGTGTCTCCTGTTAACACTCATTTAAATTAAATTTTAGATGTTAAGTGGATGGCAGATTACTTCTTACAGCTAAACCAGGACAAAACAAAAATGTGGATCATTGGTCCTGAAGATAAGAGAGAGATGATTTTACATAACATTACATTAACATTACACACTGTGTGAGAAACTTGGGCTAGTTATTTAGATGTTTGTATGCGGTCTGGCTCCGTTGCGGCTGCGGTGCAGATTCCGGAGTCTGTACGTAACATTAAAAGTGCAAAAGGCACTCACACTGCATCTGGTCCCTGGGGTCCGACCTCTGCGGCGCTCTGTATCCATTTCGTTGGCTTAAATGTTTTATGGACACCGGAGCTGAACCGTAGCGCTTTATTGTGAAGTTGTGGCGTTTTTCAAAATAAAACCTATATTTCGCTGTGCTCACTTCACTGTACTCGCTATTTTCACTGTGTTGTAAACATTGTGTCATTTCTGCTGACACTGGGGTTTCAAAGTGGCTGATAGAACGTAATTTCAGCCATTTAACTACATGGTTGACAAGAGGCTGATCAAAGAGATCCAGATCTGCCCCATCTTTTTGACCTAGCATATTCTTTTTATAAGGATAACAACAAAAGGACAGAGACTGGGCTGAGATATCGCAGGCTGCTGGACTTCATGGTGAGTTTGTATGAAATGGACATTCACAATCAGATGCCCACCTTGTAAATCCATTAATTGAAGGTGAGTCACGCAGAAAAGAAGTGTTGTGAATATACTCCAAAATCATGGCGGAAAGAAGGTTTGTTTACTACAACTTCTTTCGGTTCCAGTCGTTACTGTTCCTACTTGGAAGTGAATTTCTGTGCCCAACCCTAGTCTGAATATACCTTAAAAGCACCAATAAGCAGGAAGCCTGGTTTTCATATAATAGACTATGCCTTTACAGTCTATTATACAGAAAAATGCTATACAAGTATACGACATTTACCATTTATCTTTTAAGAACTTTAGTGGAATATAAGTGGGATAAAACAATTTAATCTTGTCGTGCATTAAAAAGGTCAAAGTTTGCAGTTACTAACAATTAGTTCAAAGGTAACAACACTTGCCTGGAAATGTTTTTATTCAAACCTTTGTAAAACAGATCAGGTTTACTATTTTACAGTCAATTCGCTCACTGTTTATCATCACAAATTGTTTACTGATTAATAGAAACCTGGGATACATGAACAAAGTTTCTTTTGATCAATTCACGTGGGAGCATGCAATAAGAGATTGTTACCTACCCATGCTCTGTGATCATTTAGGAAGGCAGAGCATAATATATATTTATTTTAGCACTTTTGCAGGAATTTCTGAAGAGAGAAAAGTTCTTTATTCAAGCTCTAATAGTTTTGAAGACATGCTCAGCTACATTTTTTGTGATTTCAGGCTTTTCCCATCAGAAGAGGCCTTCTCAAGAAGCAATGTTAAAATTGCATGCACGACTGTTACATTTTTGGGTGACATTATCAACTTTACAAGAACCTTTAAAAACAACCCACAACTTTTTGATGAGACAAGTAACATTTTCATTTCAATTTTCATCAGAATTCTTTCTTAGAAAAATAAAAACTGCATAATGTAGAATAAAGATTATGGTGTATGTCTTTGTTCCTTTAAACAGTAGATTAATGTAGATAAAATATCGTTGTCCCCAACCACAACCTTCAATAGTCTAGTCAGAGAAAGCAACAGTGGAGTGACTTAGAACACATAGGCAGAGACCCCAATGAACAAAGCAGCCAAACAGTAGGGCCAGTTATTAAAATTAATCCTGTCATGCAAATGGTATTTGTGTGCGAATAATTCATTGTGACCTGCATAATTAATCTAATTAATCTATTTTGTATTACTTTACCTAATATTTGCTGTAAAAAGCCACATTTTCAAATTGTTTCATTTAAATTAATGACATTGTGGCACAGTAAAAGATTTTCTAATATAACAAGACTTCCAACACTAACTTTCACACCAACAAGGGTTATGTTTTTCAATCCTGAACAATTAAGAAAAATCAAAACACAAGAACATCAGGTCCAGAGATCTCAAGTTTTTAGTAGGACAGCTACCTACAAATGCTGGTATGGGCTCGCTCGGGTTGTCACGAAAAGATTTGTTTATCATGGATTTTTCATGGTTTTTAAACAGGAATTATGTGTTTGTAACAGTATGTTGGTTATTTGTTTGACCACTTAAAATAAAAACTTCACGCTATTTTATTTGTTTTAAGTAGCTCACATGCCAAAAAGTGTGAGCATCCCTGATTTAGAGGTTTTCTAGGTATACTGAGCTTCAGTACCGCTGTGTTTGCATGACGGCCGCTTCCGCGACGTTTCCGTCTCTCTCTGATGTGCCCAAAGTTGAGTCCCTGATTGGTTGACACAGACGTGGCGACTTTCCAGAGCTTAGAACTTTTTTTTTTTTTTTTTACTCTGGCTCGCTGTGCCCGCCACTGAATTTGTGCCGGACCGCTGAATTCACGCTGTTTCCAGACTTTCGCACCGTGCCGGCCACTCAATTTGAGCTGCAGAATCTCAATTTATATCTAAACCATTGACTTTACACTGAAACTGGCCGCTCTGTGCAAATCACGTTCAATGCAAAAGCAACTTAACACTTGACAAGTACTCAGACTGAGTACTCAGCATCAGAAGAGGGTCCAAATTAAAGAAAAAACAATGAAGACAGAAAAAAATGTTGAGTTAAGCCACAACATTGCGATGGTTAAAAGATTCAAACAAACACATGAGAAATGTTTCCACAGGTAAGAAAAGTGGCATTTAGACTAATAACGAGCCTTGCAATGGCTTCATGTTCCTGTTATTATTTGTGGCTGTGCTTTTTAGCATGGCAAAAATAGTTTTCATGAAAGAGTAGCAACACCCCCCCTCTTTACCCAACACTTAAATACAATTATTTGGAGAGGCAGCAAGAGGTGAGAGCTAAAGGGCTTGATTGTAATATGTAATGAAAATAAGCTTGGATCTGATTCTTGTGCACTTGGTCATTATATGGCCATTTAGGCCATGTAGGCCAACTTTAGCCCCTCGTTTCTCACCCTGAGGGCCTCTCCATCTCTGGCTACCAGCTAACAAGCATGAAGAGACTCAGCCAATGCCAAGGCAGCTTCCTCTCTGATGATATTCACTCAATAGAAGAACAAGAGAAGCACCAAGAGATGAAATTAGAGTGATTAATTAGTCTTTGACACTCGCCAAAGGTTCTCAATTTAGTGCTGTCACATCAATAAAAAAACGCATCTCCTCAGCCACACTCTAGGTGACCTAAGGAAAACGGCATGGGGTATACCGACAATTAAGACAATTAGTGGGAGCAACCCCCAATGGCAAGACAAACACTTGACAGAGTACTCACTAAGTATCACTAAGTTAGAAATTAGATTGTCATCTTTTGGCTACAGTTTTAACAATAAGGTGATTAACTTTCGCTGATGTTCACATTGAAATTTACTGTCAGGTTCAACTTATAGGCATGCAGGGTCCAGGAAAAAAACACAAAGAAGCTTGTCTGGTGTAAGCTGGAAAACTGAGCCAAACAGGAAGTATTCTCAAGTGCACGAAGAACAAAACTGCTGATCTGCAAGTCTGCATTACAAGAAAACATGTTGTATAATGTCTTCAAATTTAAAATGTTAATTTTAAATTCACAGCTAATGGATTTCATAATACCACAAGGTTTCTGAAGATCTGATATTAAACTCTATTTCTTAGGTCCATTCAGGCTACCCTGCGTATTTTTAAACAGGTTTTTGACCACAGAACATCTTAATCCAAATGCTAGTAAGGTGTTCATTACCTTCTTGTAATTTCCAGTTTGCAATATTTGCTCTAGTTCTCTACACACTCTGCATTTAATGATCTTTTTTTTCTGGTGAAATCAATTTTCCATTAAGGATAGTAAAATATGTGGTTTATGCTTGCAGCCAAAATTGGGTTAAATCTTATCTATCCAAACTCCTCTCTATGAGGCGGGTAGATATTCTTTTCACTTTTCCTTTGCGTTTTCAATTATTTAACATTCTTCGTGGTAGTTACAGTTAAGTAGCTGTTGTTTTAGAGCTGCTTGTTTCTTTGACTGATTAGATCATGTGGTAACAAAGTTGATTGTAGACCAATTATTGTAGACAAATACTTCATGTGCAACATTTTTCAGGTATTTCCTAAAAACAGATATCTAAGTCAGTCCCTTGCAGCTTTTTTAAATAGTGTAATATTGTTAAAAAGCTGATGAACCAAAATATTATTCTGCTTTTCAATGTTTTTCTGCAACGCTGGATGGAAACTTTGAAATAGACAATATAGATAGATAGATAGTAATAGATAGATAGATAGATAGATAGATAGATAGATAGATAGATAGATAGATAGATATAGATAGATAGTGATAGATAGATAGTATAGATAGATAGATAGATAGTAGATAGATAGATAGATAGATAGATAGAATATAATAAAGTATAACCTAACCTACCATCATCCATATACATTGGTTTGTACAATTTAGTTCTATCAAAAATTGCAATATTAAATCACAGTTTCTATTCATCAGTGTATAAAGAATAATACATTTTTTTCCCTAAAAAACACAAGTTTAAAGATGCAATTACTGAACATTTTGCAAACGAATTCATTTGTACATAATTTGTTAAATTAGAAATTTTATTTTGTCTTCATGAATAATTATCAGTGATCACCAAAAGCATTTTCACTTTTTCAGACTTGTTTTTTCATATATGTTATTTACTGTTTTTGTACTTTTTGCCAAATAAATCTAATGCATTTTCTCCTAATCTTTAAGATTAGTTTGTTAGTTAGTTTGTTCATTATTTTGTCTTTAGTATGAACCAGTTACACTCAGAACTGACCCACTGAGGAGTTTTAATATCGTGGCTCGGCCCTGAGATGTGCAGCTTTGAAAAAGTTCAAGACTGTTGTAGTTCCTTTCAGAATTAAAAGAAGGCTTTTATTTCCATCCGTTGGCCTTCTTATGCATGTGTCCATCAGCAGGCAGGAAAGAAAATGCACTAGAATTAATCTTTGCTGTCATCACTGAATCCTAGATGCATGGATTTGTTTTTTTATTTTAAACTACTTGTATTTGTGCTACTTTAATGTCTGTTTGCGGCCATATTATTACTTTACTTCATGCGGAACAGAAGTAAGGAGACAAATCGATCCTTGTCAGCACGGATTTCAGCTTTCTGTAGAAGCATGCACATTTTCATCCTGATTTGCCTGCTAAAAAATGTTGAGGCGTCTACTCGCCAATGCTCACATTATTAACTACTTTAACCTCTTACAGAATCCTGCTTTGAATGCAAACATTACTGCATTATGTTCCTAAGACACAAATCTCAATAGAATAAAAATGCAAGTTATCATTATCAGATCTAAGAAAGTCACTAGGAGACTAATAGATGTTTACAAGAAATAATATTAATTAATATAATTAATCTGATGCACATGCAGGCAATGCCCAAAATGAAATAAATGGATTGGTCATCAGGAGCTCCTCACCAATCACCCATGATATTTGTGCCTTCAGCTTTGGTCAGTTTTAAGCAGACTGTGATGAAGCTGATGGTAAACCTCAAGAACACTGACGACGACACATCACAAGTAACACAGAGACGAACAACAACACAATAACCTTTAAAGGTTGTGCAAGAAGACCTCACAGTTTTCAGAAAACTCAGTTCAGGCTGAATCCAATACAGCAGGGTTCAAACACGAACCTGCATGAGTAAGATGACAGTACTAACTGATCTGCAGCCTTGCTTTGTCAACCAAACTTCACCAGTGTGACTCAGCAATAATATGTTTTCCACATTCCTTGTATTTCCTATAATCAAGTGTAAATTAAATATGTTTACCAAAAAAAAACGTTTTATGTATATGTAACGTGAACCGCAGTGCTCATCCAATGGTATTTTCAATTAATAAAATGGTCAATTGATTTCATTTTGAACGTTTTGTAATGGTGTAGGTTGATTTGATTAACAGCTTGCTCAGACAAATCAATCTGATTAGACAGTGGGAATAGAAATTGATTAATCAATTAATCGTTACACCTCAACGAGGATAAAATCTTGCTTCTTGTCATTCAGAAGTTGGATTGCTTTGCTTTATAGCAGAAAAATGTTTGTGAATTTTCTTTTTAGAAATAGCACTTAAAGAAACAACAAATATGTTTACCTGATAATACTCACAACAAAGGTGATAAAATCTTTTTTAAATAATAAGAGCCACACAATGTGTATTTCAAATAGTAATAATAAAATATAAAAGAAAAAAGACTTAGAAATATGTCTAAGGGTTTTCTAAAGACAAAAATAATAAAGGAAATTACTGAGTGTTTACTATGTTGTGTTCACCTTTCGGCTCATCCATCAAAGTGCACTTTAACAGAAAAAGGTTTGAAAACAAAACAAAGGCCACAAAATCTTTAGGAAACTACTGAAAGAGACAGCTTACTTAACCAGTGACTCTTTACTTCTTTATCTATCGTTTTACAGGAACTGGCGCCGCAGCATCCATCACCTTCATCTTGTTCACTTATGCTTCTTCTCATTGCAGTGTTGAACATCTTCTAGCTGCTCTGCCTGCTGTGAAGTGTCAGCTGAAGAACAAGCTGTTACAAGAACCAAGTCAGCTTTGGACAAGTTTGTCATTGTACACTGACTGTTTTTGAATGTTCTTATCTACCCTGTATTATCGTGAGCTAAAGCTGTGTACATGAGGCACCAGTGAACATCATTCAGCCGTGCACATTTGAAAAAAGTGACAGAAGCAGATTTAGTCAAAGGAGCAGAGGCCACGCTCAGCAGCATTAATCACACTTTTCATAAAACTGAAGCTTAAAGTAAAAAGGTTGTTTCAAGAAAAAAATAGCGTATTTCTGTCTTGCAAGAAAAATAATCTTATCAAGAAAGGTTTTCAACGCAAAATAATTTTAGCTTGAGAAAACATATTCAATTTTTTCTTAAAATAAAAGAACTCTTGGTAAGACAAATTTTCTTACTCAATTTTTCAGATTTTTTGCTTACAAGATCGCATTTGTCCACCAATTTCTTTCGACTGAAGTGTTTGTATGATTGAGACACAATGTAAGGATAGAATTATCAGCCAAAACCCTGCAGGTTATTTTTATGGTCACACAGGCACAATCAGGACGCACACACGCGTGTGTTAGCATTGCAGAGTTTTCCCTTCCTTGCGAAAATCCATTTTATTCAAATGTATTTTTTTCTAACATTTGAGGCACTTTGGAGAAAAGGATTATCAGACTGAAAGACATGGGACACGTGGATTTGTAACCTGTTTAATCTCACATTTCCCCAAAAAATGAGAAAGAATAAACAGAAAGAATTTGTACAATCCTTCTAACAGTGACTCTGTGACTTCTAACAGTGACAGTGGAAAAAAAAGAATTCTTTTTTTTTTCTTTTGCTCTACAGTCTCTCTGTAAATGCTGAAAAATGCCAATGAAGCCCCTCAGTTCTCAACAAGACAACATCAAATAACAACTGCTCCATCTGTGAGGCCCGGATGCCTCACTATGCAAACAGTCTCTAATAACTCACAGAAATAGTTTTCTTCTTCGCCTAGTATGCTTTATTCTCTTTCTGTTCTAATCTGTTTAAAGTTAAAGGTGTGAACATGCTCAGTTTTAGACAGTCCATGGCTGAAGGAGTCTCAGTGGTGGGGAAGCAGGGTGACACTCCAACCATCAGAATAGGCTGGTCAGTGTGGTTTGTGATGGGCTCCTGCACTCGTGGACGTCCATGCCGCTTGCACTGAGAGAGTACAGAGGTGACCGTGGCATGGTGGGTGCTCAAGTCCGTCAGGGTGGTGGGTGCTGGAGGGGCTCATGGAGGCGTTGGAGATTTCAGAGCAGGGCCTGAGGGCGTTCGCCTTGTAGCGTGGATCCTTCAGACGTCTTGTCCACGCCGTGTCTCCTGCCGCAGAAGATTCCTCTGAATTTAGCCCGGGCGTTTTGGAACCAGACTGGAACAACAAAAAATGACTTAATCTAGTTTTGCAAACAGTAGGTCACTACAGATTGCAAGGTTCCCTAGAAATGAGCCAAAATTTTCCCAAGTTCATTAAATAAACAAAAAAATTTGCCAATTGAGTATGAAAATGGTGTTGACGAGAATTCTTTTAAGAAAACAATTCTAGTCACTAAGAAATGTTTTTCAAACTGAAAAAGGGTTTTCTTCAAAAAAATGTTTTAACCAGGGTGTTTTTACTTTCTTAAGATCCACTGCAGTAGAGAAAAAGGCAAGGCTTAAAAAACACTCATGCAGTACTTTTTTGAGATATTTATTAAAAGTTTGTATTACCAAAACAAGATAGTATCATAGACGCAGATATTAGTCTGTCTAAACATATATTTTTTTCCCTGCTGCAGGATGCCCTGTCTGCCCTGGAGAGCAGCTTCACTGACAGACTGATCCATCCTTACTGTGTGATTAAAAATGTCGTCGGACTGGCCTTCCTGCTGCTGTTTAGCTCTACAGTAAACATCTGTGATTGAATCATTTCACCCAAACAATCAACAAAATTCACACCTTAATCTATTTTAATTGTACAGTTTTCATCCTTTTCTTTCTTTTAATTACCTTCAAAGAAGTGTGTATGTTATTCCTATTTTTTCTTTCTCCTTCTTTACTTCAGCACTTTACTTTGGATTTCTTGTAGCTGTTTTAATGGGAAAATGTCCCCATTACGGAACAAAAAAGGTTTTGATGCTTTTGACTAGATAAATATTAAAAATATGTACATATATAGAAAAAAAGGCCACAAGCAAAAGATCCAATAAGTAATTTAATTGTTTTTAATTTTGATTTTTCTCATACACTTTCCTTGGTTTTCATTAAATGTTTTGCAAGTTTACAGCTTTGCAGGACACCACCATGAACCTAATGTGACAGCGGCAATGACAGTAAACTACTGTCAATGCGGAGTCACATGTTAGTGGTGACAGGGTCCCTGAACCGCCTCAAAGAAGCACAAGAAGGCTTCTTTCCACCATGAGTCTGAGACGGAGGGAGCAGCTTCATCTGCTTCTCAGAAGTCGGACGACAATGTGCCAAAACCCGGCAAAGATGAACCAGACTCTATTGGAGTGCTGGCAAAGGCTAAGTGTTGCTATGAGAAACGATTTCCATTATTTACAAGACTCTTGGCCCAAAAGTCTTCCATAAAGTGACAAGGAAACAGGGTCAAGTTCAGAGAGCAGCATGAAATTCAACAAAGGATGCTGGCTGACTGTGAAGCAACTACAAGAGGTAAAGCAAATATTTTCATTAAAAACTTTTATGGGTCAACATGGTGACAGAGGAGACTGCTGTCAGAGAACCGCGCTGTTGTAAGGAAAAGCACAATTCAGGCAATTTCAATTTTACAACAAATCATGTCTTGAAAAAATATTTTTGACTTGATACTGTGATGTAGACACATTCACTTTTGAGAAGAAGATCAACTTTTCAGGAAGCAGCTTTGTACAAAGTTTGCAAACCTTTTACTTTTTGTGGAAGGTAACAGAAAAAAGACCCATCCTCATTCGCACACAAAAATCTATGCTGAGTCCATGCTTCTTGCATTTGCCAATCCTGAGGCAAATGATAAAAGAACGGTTTACAGTGTGGGAATAAAAGCAGCTGTGATTTCTGCCATTATTCTCATGTTTATGATGAAAGTGATGAGTTCCTTCCAGGAACTAAGGAAGGCTGGCAGCTCGGCGCTGGAACCAGCCTCCTCTGCACTCAACAGCCATTTCTGTCTGGTTTGGGATTTTCTTCAGGGAAAGGAAAATGACAAAGGTGTAAATCTGTGGAGCACGCTGGCGGGAGAGTCAAGGAAGTGGGTCGCTTTTGCTAAAATAATGCGCACAGGAACTCAAAAGCATCCAAGCAAATTAGCTGCTTTTTCCATTTTTTGTTTGTTTGTTTTTCAAATGTTTATCAAAAATTCATTTTTATCATTTGAAAAACATTTTTCTCAAATTTCTCTTTCAAAAAATCGTGTTTTCATTGGGGTCGAAACTAGTCAAACGGCTTCCCCAAACCAATAAATTGTTCCTCTTCCAGTTTGAATTGATGAGAAAAAACAGTTTTTCTTTTTTGCGTGTATCTTTACATTATAACAAAACTCTGCACAACTCTTGACCAAATTAAATATCCAAAATCTATCCAGCCTTATCTTTTCTGTAAATTCTAAACAAAAAAACATTCTCAATAGAATTATTCTTTGATCAAGTCCAGTTTATTGCTAAGTTCTAACAATTTCAGTTGAAGGAAAATCAGAAAACACCTTGATTTGTGAAAGTGCTTTTTTTCCCTCAGACTACATAAATTTAAATGTTTTATTTAATTGAAGCAGAATTGTTTTCTTTTGAAGGACGTGAGAATCCCTCAACTGTGTTGCGCTTCTTTGTGTCTATGTTTGTGTTTGGTGACAGAAACTGAGAAGCTGCCAGGCTTACCTGTAAGACCCGCTTGGTGAGGCCGGTCTTCTGGGCCAGCTGCTTCAGGTCCTTGGCGTCAGGGTTATGGTTGATGGCAAAATAAGACTTCATCGTCCGCAGCTGGTGGTGCTTGAAGGATGTCCGCATGCGCTTGGTCTTCTGACTGGAGCTGTACTGGGAGTCTCTGTCCATGGACTCTCCGTCATTCTCGTTGCAGCTCAGCGCTGCAGGGAACCAGATCAGAAGGTCATTATTTTATCCCTTTACTTCTGTTTACGGTATTGGATTTTTTTTTGGGCAGTTTTAGGAATTTCTATAGTCAAATGTGTTGCTTTGCAGAAAAAAAGACAAAAAAAAAAAACGTTCCAAAAGGGATTCCTAAATGCATCAGCTGATCCAACATGATCTCCTGACTCTAAATGGGCCTCAAATAAACTTGGATATGAAGTAAAAGCAGAAAGCTGTAGTTCAAGCAAAGAGAAGAAGATTCTTCCTGATGGACAACTCTCATCTTTCCTTTGGAGTTCCTTCAAAACCTATCTTGCCCTCATGGAACAGGTTGTTTTGAAGCGACACCATGACACGACAGCTGTTTCTCCTGGTTCAGCCCTCCTCTCATCACCACATCTGCCTTTCTGTCTGTTTCTGTCTGTCTAGGTGTTAGGATGGCTTCCTGTAGCGCACACACTCACACACACATTCAACAACATTCATGCGTTTGTCCCAGCCTGCACATTTCTTGGCAATATTCAAGGTGTTGCGGCATGCATAACAGTTCGCATTCAATATCGGAACACTGCAAATGATGAATATGAAGTGAGTGAAAACCACCAGAATAACACTTTACTTAATTAGCCGATACACACCAGGCAGAACAAATGTTGCTTTGCGGCCAAAGCATATGCTCCAGCATTTTAACAAAACACAAGCTAAAATAAGGAGCTTCCTGCTAATCTCCTCATTTTTCTGCAGGCATTAGTCTGGATATCGGAGCAGCTGAAGGAAACCACGTTCTGCCTGCTCAGGTGGCGCTCTGATGCTGTTTCTGGCCTCAGACAGAAGAGGGCACACTGCCTCTCTCTCAGTCACTCTCAGGCATGCCTTCCTGAAATTCATCCTCTTCAGATGAGTGTAAGTCTGTGTTTTCCTTCCACCCACAGTGGGAAAACTAACAGAGGAGCTCCACTTCACACACTGTTTTCAACAATTCTAAATGAAAACTTGAATGATGAGCTACAGGAGTATCAAATAATGCACTTGTTGCATTTGTTCTAAACTAGAATCCCAACAGTAAGTCTTTTGAGTTGTTTTAGATTCTAACTTAGCAGCAGTGCAGCTTTTAAGTTATTATGGGGGTTTTAAAATCCAATTAGTCGGTAAAAAAATCCAATCAGACTGAAGTCTGAGTGCTGCTGTTAGAAAGTTTCTGCTCTGTGCGAGCTCTCGTCCAGAGAATAGCTCATCTAATCACATCGATCGGGCTCCTGTACACCCAATTTGGCCCAGTCCCAATACAAAGAGGTTCCAGAACTGAGTGTGAGTGTGTGTGGTTGAGAAGACTTGAGAAGGGTACTGTTGGTGGTGTGGGGGGAGGGAGGGTTTTTGAGGTCTTTGGATGTGCATGGACCCTGACAAATAGAGAAGAGTGAAAGCTAACGCCAGAAAATGAAAAAAAAAAAAAGAATTACATGCACACACACACACGCACACACACGTGCACACACAATACACCCCCCCCCCCCACACACACACACACACACACTCCACAACGATCAAGCTTCAATACATTTTTGTAGTTGCTCAACTTTTAGCAAACATTCCGTTGTTTTGCACAAGAAAACTTAATGAACTTTCAATAAATAAACATTACCCAACTTTTTGTATCCAGTTCATTTAAGTGTGTCCCATTTGATGTTAAACGCCCCGATGAGGGCAGCAGATACTGAGAAGTGGATTGGTTTATTTGTTCCACAAATGTAAACTATGTCAATGATTTGGGTGCAGGGGAGTTTAAACAGAGGGAACCTAAAAGCAGGTTCTGCTGCATGCTGGGATGAACGCACAGGAACATACTCCTCAAACTAAAAAGATTGTGCTTTACGCGCTGCGCAAATCTCTGCAGGGCTCTTTTACGCATGCCAGGTTTAGGATAAACTAAGGTAAACGACCGTTTAGTTCATTTTGGTTCAGACAAGAGTTTCAATGAACGTTCATATAACTTCAAAACTCTAGATTTACAAAGAGAGTTTGGTTTTTAAGTTGAATATCAGCCTTACCTGCGTTATAAGCCGCCAGCTCGGCCCCGGGCCCCGGGCTCTTCCTCTTCCGGGGCCGCCCTTTTTGCACCGTTCCCAAGCCGTTAAAGTAGGATAGTCCGAGCGTGTTGGCCGGGCCCAGGCCTTTGTGCGGCACAATGTCCGCGTGGTTAAAATTAGTCTGATATTCTCCTTGAATGAGAGTCTCAAAGTGCAGGCGACAGTACACCAGGCTGTCCTTCATACCAAAGTGGTCTCCGGTGGTCAGCATTTTGCCACATGTGGTGCAGGTGAAGCAGTTCAGGTGGTAGACCAGGTCCCGGGCGCGCATCACCATCTCCGAAGCGGAAATGCCCAGATGGCACCGGGCGCACCTCTGCACCGAAAATCTTCTGCGGACAACACAGAACCTCATCAGCAGCTGGACCCGGAGGCCCCCGAGGGACAGCAAGTCCAACTTTAACTAAGTTAAGACGCCTCACCACATTATATTAATTAAAAAGAAAAAGGTTTTTCATTTATTTTGTATTATTATTGTCTAGGTTAACATATTTATTTATTTTCTTTCATATTTTTGGTTTTTAAAAAAATGACAAGATTGTTTCGCCACCAAAAATTTGATTTTCCAAATAGTTTCTTTTTTTTTTCATGAAAATAAAAAAATATATATTTGCCCCAACGAAATATATTTCTAATTTCAAAAAATAAAAGTAGCACAGTTTGTGATCATTTATAAACATTATTGAACTACTTTTAAAGTTGCAGTTTTATGGCACATTTGTAAATGACTGTTCGCTTTCACGCGCTGTTGTTTGGAGCACGTGTTGTCCTCTGTGTGTATGTGTGTGCGGGTGTGTGTGTGTGTGTGTGTGTGTGCGTGTGTGTGTGTGTGTGTGTGTGTGTGTGTGTGAGTAATGGGGGGGTCGTGCCAGTCTCACATCAACACTTCACGCGCAGCATCCATCAGTCCTCCGTGAGCCTCTGCTCGCGCCCTCACCTGTAGTAGTCCTCCTTGCAGTAGATGCTGCCGTCCTTGCTGAAGCAGGTGAGCTCGGACTCTAGGTTGAGCTTGCACTCGCAGCATTTCAGACAGCGCATGTGCCACTGCTTGTCCACGGCCAGCAGGTAGTAGCGGTCCGCGATCTTCCGGCCGCAGCCCGCGCACAGAGCCACGCGCTCGCTGGTCATGCAGGGCATGGGCTGCGGGGCACGAAGGGGCAGAGGGGTCAGTCACAAAAAAGGTTCATTTCTGCCAAAAAATATACATGAAAAGTAAAAGAAAAAAAGGCTGCATACATATGAAGGCACATATTTGAGTAAAATGTTTGAAATACATAATTTTCCTTTCTAGTACAAATGCTGTCCTCTTTTAACTACAATTTATTAAATACAGTTTAATTTAATAACTTTTACACCAACACCAAAGTGTCAAAAATAGAAAATTACTAAACACAACATTGATTATGTTTGATACCAAAATGAAAATCATCGAAACTGGATGTTGCATTTACGTAGTTCTGTTGACATGGGTGGGAAATTATGTCATTTTGCAACCAAAACAGACCAAAAACACAGATTTCTGAGTTTTTGGTCTAAAACTTGAAGACGACCGTGTTCACAAAAAAATAAAAAGAAATAAAACACAGATTTCTGAAGACCTGTGTGCTCCAGCGGCCTGTAAGCCACACAAACACACACTAACAACGCACACGTGCACGCAGGTCCTTACGAAAACAAAAACAAAACAAAAAACACGCACATCATGGTTTGATCCCATCATGGTGCTTTTATTTCCCAACTTTTTAATCCAGAATTTACTCACTTTTTGCAGGAGAAGAAAACGATTTTGAAAATACAAATATTTTTAAGAAAGTGGTAATTAATTGTGAAGATGTATTTTCTGCTATAATGTAAAATAAATAAAGTCTTGTTTTATTTCGGGTTAGGATCTGTGAAACACGCGGGCCTTGTTTTGTTTGTTTTCAACTCCACACAAAAAGCTACAATAAAGGAAAATTAGCAGCTAAACTATTATGATAAATTTAGAAAAAGTGATCCTAGCTGGATTTAAACCTGTCTGTCTTTTCATTGTTTGTTTTATTCTTTCTGAAAGGCTTAAGTGTAGTAAATAAAATGTGGCTGTGGAAATGTAGGCGTTAAGGCCTGATGGAGCAAGTTTTCAGATGCGTAAATGAGTCTTTTTTGAGCCTGTAATGCAAATCTTTAAGATGTTTTTTTTTTTCTTTGTCTTGGGTCTAATAAAAGCAGATGAGTGAGATCCACACACAGGTCCCATGCTGCGTGCGCCTCCCAAACCGAGAGGGCCACGTTCCCCCGCTGCCTACCGTCTCCGATTCTCCCATATCGATGGCGGAGCTGATGGCTGCTGACTCGCCCTTTCCTCTCCGGTCCATTTCTTCCACCATGCCGTGCACGTCGCCTCCTGGGAGGCTGTGAAAAAGCATGGTCGCCGCAGAGGGAAGGATGTTATAACTGTTCTCTTCGGATCTGCAAGCCAAGATGTCCATCAGAGTCACAACTCTAACGGCGCAGAAAATGCTCTGTTTGGCGGGGATTTCCTTTCTTCCGCGGAGAGGTGAAAAATCCAGACCAGGGAGGGAAAATATGAGGGGAAAATCGGACACGTGTTCTCCTCACTCCGTTTCATCTGCCAATGGAAACCATCTTCCGAATCTCAGCAGCTCTCATTATTAATAAGCTGTGACTAATTCGTTAATGGCCGCACCGATTCCGCTGGTTTGTCCAATTTTATTTCTGTCTTAATTTATTTGATTGTTTTCTAGATTTATTTCTGCTGGAGGAAAGCACAACTATGGAAGCCTCAGTTGGAACCTCCTCGCTAAATCAAATGTCAGGCTTTCGGTAATCTGCAAACAAATGAATTAATTTAAAAAGCCTCTTTTTCTACGTGTGACACTTTCAAAGTCTGAGCTGCAGCCTTTTGTCGGACAATAAAACGGTATTTACAAACAGAAAAAAATGACAGGCGCTGCGTTCTGCTCTCCTCCGGGCGTAACAGTCCAAGCGGATGCTGAGGGATGTCGCTTAAAAGAGTTTTACGCAGCAGAGAAAAATGAAAAAAATAAATTAAAAATAAATAAATAACAAAAACTGCCTAAAACACGCGGCCTTGGCTGTGTAAAATCCCGCCGGTGCCGCGAGAGCAGCAGCTTCCCTTTACAGATGCTCAGTTTAAGTTTAGTTTTTTGCCAAATAGGCTGCATGCATGCGCGTAACAGCAGAAGAGGTGGAGGAGGAGGAGTTGACTTTACGTTGACGGAAGATTTTTGCTGGACCCCCAAAAACCACGATCCTCCTTCTTAGGTCCCCGGTTGGACTCTCAGCTCCTTATCTATGGGGCCCTGTTGCGTCACGACGCACATTTTATGATGATTGGCTGTTTAGCCGTCAACGAACTATTTGGTTGTACTTTTTCACCGACAGCAGCGGCCTCTTTGCCTCTCGTTACGCACGGACCACCGGCCACCTTCCGTTCCCCCCGCCCGCCAGCCCGCAGCAGCAGCTTGAAAGGTCCGACAGATAGGAGCCAGAGCTGGGGATAATGCCCCTATAGATGTAGGCAGCCTGTGCGCGCGCATGGATGTGTGTGTTTGCGCATCGCAATGATCTGCAGGGACTTTAACTCCAAAGGAAGGCGCGCCGCCGCAGCTCAGCGCCTCTCCAGGACCTCAAAGGGCTCAGTGCGCAACTTGCATGGAGTTTTCCACAACAAACGTGGACCAAAAACAAGCACAAGGTTCTTCTTTAGTTTTTTAATTCACAGATATTTAGTATTTACATTAAAAGTCGAATTATTTTACTTAGGAAACAATATTGTTCCGACTGCAAACGTCTAGAAAGTTGTAAAATAATCCCTTTTTTTTATTTTCAAGGCTCCAAACATTGTAGAAAACTAAACAAAATGCAATTTTTATGTGAGTCAATCCCTGATTTGTTATTTCTGTCGAAAACACTTCTGTCGAAAACACGAGAAACAAGTTTGAAGTAAAAAAAAAAAGAAAAAGAAAAAAAAACAAAAAATAAAAAAAAAAACAGAATTTACCTTCAGAGTTTGATAAAAAAAAAAAAAAACGTTATTGGTCTTTTTGTTTTGGCGCTGTAACGCCTCAGAATAATGTTGGCACTTCTAGCTGTGCGTGCAGTTTCCCCTGCGCGCCCTTCATCTCTTGAACTTGCAGTGAGTCGCAATCATTTGCAGCCCAGCATCTCCAGACGCTGACCTGATCCCGGGTCCGCGCCTTCTAATTAGCTCTCTGCTCTTAATGGGGACTGGGTGTAGGGGGTGGGGGTGGACTTCGTCATCAGAGGATGTGTTGAGGGGCCCGGAAGAGAGAGCTGTGGCTTACTTGGTTTGAAACCGAATTGAAGCGGCCAAATTCCACGCAGCCATCCGAACAGGCTGCAGCTGCGTCGCGCAGAGGAACCAAACTGCAGCTGCGGATCCAAACGAGCGCGTCGGTGCAGGTCCTTAAGAAAAAAAAAAAAGTTATTAAAAGTTAAAAACAAATAAAAAAAAATAAAAATAGACAACCTGTTCCATTTTTAAACCTCACATTGCAGCTTTGGTGAAGTTTTATTTTACAAATATGATGTTAAACTCCTAAAGTTTCATGCAAAACACCTCCCCTATAATTCCCTTAATTGAATACATGCATATTTATCATGCACACTTCAATCTGCTATAAGGCTGCTTTATACATTAAACATAGCGGCAGCAGGCATGTCTGCGGGCGTGGATAAAATATCACATTAGGTGCGTCCATAGGATTAGGAACAAAACAATTTAGAGGGTCAAACTGCTTTGTGGCAAGAAATGGAATATCGACACATAAATACACGTTTTTTTTTCTTTTACATTGGGAGCACACTCACATCCTGTAAGGCAGAAAAGAAAAAAGGAGTGAAAGAAAGTGAAAGAAGCGCTCTACTCAGCTGTGTGTGGTTGGAAAGGCCGTGCGCATGCCTGTTCCATCAGAGCTGGATGCTGATGACAAGACAGTCCAATAATATCACCCCACCACCAACCCCCACTTTGGTCGTCTGCCCAATTTGATGGACTATTTATATATTGACGCACAAAATGATTATAGGGCAGGGCTTAATATAAAGTCTTATAATGTTAAACTTCAAAAGATTAGCTTTAAAAATGTTTTCTCTCTAATTTTATGCCTTCAAAATGTTGTTGTCTTACCTTATTTTTGTTGTGTAATTAAATCTACAACCATTTCTTTAAAAAAATGTGTAAGATTAGAACCTTTTTCTTTTTTGACATATTTTTAAATTATTTTATGTCTTACATTTTTGCTTTAATTACAGTGCCCCCCCCCCCCCCCCCCCCCCCCCCCCCCCCCCCCCCCCCCCCCCCCCCCCCCCCCCCCAGCACACACAGACTTTAAAGACAACTACTTATTTTGTTCTGCACATTAACTTTTTAAACCCATTGAATAAAGCAGGCCTGATCATTTTTATAAGTGATGAAGTAAAGTTAAAAGTATGACCTTTTCATTTGAATATTTCCTTTAAAATGACTGGATAAATTCATCTTAAGCTTCCTTTACAGTTGCTGCACATTATCGGTCTCTATAGCTTTGGTTCATTCTGCAGTTAACTTCCAGTTCTAGTCTTCTTTTCTTTTTTTTTTTAGTAATCTTTGAAATAATTTGAGCCTTCATGCTAAGGTCTGCTGAAAAGCTTCCAGTCAAGCATCCAAGGTCCAGACTGGAAGTTCTGGGTTCAGGCAGGACCAGGGGTGTGCAACCTTAAAAAGAGCTTACTGACCAGAGCCAAGCAAGAGCTGAAAGTCCCACATTACTGTTTAGAAAAATACATTTTAATGATCTTTTTCTTACTTTTAAGCCATTAATTTGTAAAATGTAGCTTTTATATACTTACAAGAATTAACTATAATAATTTTATATAGATAACAAGTCAAATTTCTTTTACTTTTGACAGCAGCACACGCTTCTTACAAAGTAAAATACATCCAGTGCCAAATAAGAATTTCCTGCTACATCAGATTTACTTGCAATTGTATAATATTTTGAGAGATTTGCTTTTAAGCAGCAAGAAGACACTATTGTGCCATTTTAAGCTTTTTCTAAATGGCTCTAACATCATTTCAAACCACCATTTTTTAAGTATGACATCTGTATTTTGAAGAGATTGGTAAAGCAGCAAGGCTGCTGTAATGTCAGCAGTGGTTTAAAAAAGAGTTTATTTAACCTATAAAGGATCACATCATCTTAAAATGTTAAAGATAAATGCCAAAAAGACAAAACAGTTATGTCTTCAAATGGTTTATATTTTTCTTCAAAGCCAAAGAGCCATGAAATAATAAAAGAGCCGCATGTGGCTCCGGAGCCTCAGCTTGCAGACCCCTGGTCTGGACGGCCACAGAGTGACTTCTATATAGTTTTATTTACATTTTATTTATTTATTTAAATCTGTTTTATTCAGTCTCTGAAAAACAGATAGAAACTCTTTTTTAATAGAATGCACATCAAAAAGGATAAGTGCTGTGTATTAGGGTATATCTCAGCCGTGACGGCAAAGTTAAATTTGTCAGTAATAGAAGCTAACTTTAAAAGTCATTGTGTTTGTTTCGGTTTCACAGCCTGAAGATACTTAAGTGCTGATGTAGCTCTGCTGATTACTCCTTGTCTGGTAATTATTTCCAAACGAGATGACCATCAATAACACAAATCTGCATTTCTCAGAAAAACATCACCCTCGTCAAGCTCCTGGCATCTTTTTGATCTTTCACAGTTTTTTAATTGTATTCATCATGAAGGTAGAAGGCAGGCGTTGGGGTGTGTAGCTTTAATGGGATGCTGCTGTGGAGGTGGGAGGGAGTTGCGCGCTCTCTGAGGAGAACTGGCTTGCAATTAAGATAGGGAACAAAGCAAAGGAGACTAAAAACACATGAAGCAGAGGAAGGGGAGGGGGGTATCACTCAGTCACTGTATGTGCCCCGTTCATGGGGCTGCTGCCACATAAACAGACTTTTGAGCAGAACAGTCACACTAAGTACGGGGCCGTTCAGACAACACACCTGAGTCTCCGGCGCTCAGCCACAAACCCCCCCCCCAAGATGACCGTTGTCATGTCACACAAAGCAGAAACATCAGCTTCATTTCATCCAAACCAACAACACGTAAATGCTGCATTATGGGAACCTCAGGGTTGGTTTACATGGATATGTGTCACAACCGTAGGAATAATTGCTCTTTAACACAGTGCCTCATATTTCAGCAGAAGCTTTGACTCATGTTTTCCTGTAGAAGTGAAGAAACAAAATCACTGGTTCTGATGTTTTGCTGAAGTTTTTGCTCTCCGATTGTCACTCACTCCTCCTCTCACCAGCTTTATGAGACAACAGTATCACTCTACTCTGTCTTCACTTTTACAATTTGAAATTATTAAGAAGTAATTGGTAACAGGAGCGTTTTTGTGCCTAAAATGTCCAAAAGTGAACTGAAAAACCAAGTCTTGAGCTTTCACACTGAATCTGGCCACTTTCTGGACTCTTGTTCCTATGGGCTTCAGAAGGCAGGTCTTCCATCTGCCTTTGACCCTTTCATAACGTATGTCATTCATTTGCAGAATAGCAAAAGCACTTTGGGCCTTCAAGGAAGGTAGAAAAGCGTTATATAAGTATACACCATTTACATTCAGGCATAAAGGATTTGAGATCAGAGTCTGTACTTTTACATGAATACGTGTTTATGCTGGTGGCTTTTTTCTGTCTTCTGAAGCCCAAAGCTTTGAGGCCTTCCTTTCTAAATTTTGATACTGGGCTGTAATTTGCTGATTCCTCTCCATCTTGTCTCGCTCATGTTTCAAAATTGGACATTTGGGAAATTTAGGGAAACTTATAGTTCTATTGGTTACCTAAGTGCACTTCTTTTTGATATTACTAAAATTACATTGAACAGTTGGCATATTTTATTATAAGGACTAAACTACAAAGAACTGGACTGTACTGAGTTAAATCTTTGCTGGTTGAACTGGGACATTGTCACAAAAAGGGCAGACGGCTGGTTCCAAATGCAGCAGGTTTATTGGCTCAGACAGGAAGACAAGAGCAAAAGGTCAAACGAAAACTCCACAAATCTAAATAAGGGTCAGGGCAGGCGGCAAAAAAGAGGAGTGAAGTTGGATCAGGACACAGAAGATCAGATCAGATCAGATCAGATCAGATCAGATCAGATCAGATCAGATCAGATCAGATCAGATCAGATCAGATCAGAATGCTTGGTACACAGGCTGAAAGACACAAACAATACTTCACACCTTGCAGGGCTCTGTGCAGTGCTTAAGTGTCCTGTGGCTGATTAGCAGATGAGATTCAGGTGGGCAACATCCAGACACTGTGTGTTGGGGTTGATGGGAGATTGAGTGCAGTCAGTACTATGGAGACGGCTCCCACTGGTGACTGGGGGTGGGGGGGTGGGCAGAGAGCTGACTCCTGACAGTAATTAACTAAAATCTTTTTTTGCTTCTGCTTTTATTTTTATTTTACTTTATTATTGTTTTAAAACCTTGTTAGAAGTGTGCTTGATTTGCTTACTTAGAAAATAAATGACATTGAATTATGCAATTCCTCATAAAAACTTGCACATCTAACTGGCCGGCTGCCTGGCCTTCAAACTTCTTGCCTGAACACAAAACTTGTGGTAAAGACAAAAAAAAAAGAAACGCCTATTATATTCTTATAAAAATACACTAAAGTGAGCAAAAGTTATTTTGTAGAAACATGATCTGTCTAATTTATTCCGAGTTTCATCTGATACACTTTTAGTTTCTTTTCACCAGTTTGTCAGTTAAATAACATCTGTTAGATTTATCTAAAAATTACCCAAAAAATATCTTCAGTGAGTAAAAATATCTGCATGTTTCCTTTTCTGGGTCACAGAAGAAGAAGAAAAAAATGATATTCTTAATCTGTGTTTAGACTAATTAAAAATTCCAACTCCAAAAATTTTAAGTCAGCTTTTTTAAACTTTTGTACAGCTGATGACTGTATGGAAAAGTAACTGATTTATGCCCCTTCTTTCTTGTGTATATTCTCTAAATAACTGAATGAAAGTTAAAAGAAAAGTGGAAGAGAGATGGCAGAAATGTGACACTACGATTACATGCAAACTCTTTCATAAGATTTTTACATTTCTACCTTCTAGTAGCCAGACTTTTTCCCTCCTCCATAGTGGTCTGAAGTTTGACTCTCAAAGCATAAATGTGTTTATTTGAAGGTGCTTTATGCATTTTTAAGCATTCAGGTGACTTTTATTGCACGAAGAGAGAAAATCTGCTTGCATTTTGCAAAACAGGCAGCAGAGATGAACAATAAAAATAACACAATAACAATATTTAAAAGGAGGTCATATTAAGACATCTCTTTTTTTAGTGAACCTTTTTGCAGCCTTTTGTGCGACCCACTGCTGTAAAGGTTTAGCAATGACCACAGCCAGCAGGCAGGACCACGAGGAAGAAAATGTTGGATGATGGCAGCAGTGAGGACCCAAACACAGATCTCTCTGCTTCTTTATTCTCCTCTCTTTAAATCAACACATTGCAAGATTCCCCACTTTCACTGAGGCAGCATATGTTGGTGGTGAGATGGTGTGAGAAAACAGCAGAAAAAGCATGCCGGTCTATTTTTAGCACAGAGGTGGAAATGAGTGTACATGTTTCTAAGCTGGATGGATGGAAGGGAAATGAGAGCAAGCAGATTCAAATAGGCGCGAAGCGATGTTTCAAAGCATTTAGACTTTATTATATTATATTGTTGTTTGTGCTGCATTATAGAAAACCTACTGTATGCTTACATAGCTTTTGCTGAAGCAGCATTGGAGCATGAAAACTAATGAACTGAATAAAGGCAACTAAAAGTGTTAAATTTAGTTTAATCCCTTACTTCCAAATGACTACGTCCCTATGGTTGATTTTTGCAAGCAAAAATGCTATTAATGTATTTACTTCTGATGGAGACAGCAAACTTACAGTATTTAGTTATTTTCCACACAGACCAGACTGCCTTTAGATGCAAGTTAAAAAGTCTTCCCACTAAACAGTGTTGCTATCATGGAGGGAAACGTATGTTTAAGGCAGCTGTAAGCAGAGATAAACACCTATAGACACACAGCAAATGCGAAGTATATTAGCTCTGTGTTTGCAAAACTCACTAAAACAAACTAACAAGTAACAAGAAACTTTAATTGCAAAGATGACTTCCAAAGAAAAGCTGGAAAAAAAATTGGATTTGAAAAAATCCTAAGGATTCTGGAGCCAGAATGCAACCTGCCAAGTCGGAAGCATTTCAGTGAAAGATTCCTCCTGAAACTGGGAGACAACTTTAAGTAGGAGATGACTGAGTCTTTGCTGGAGGAGCTTCACCAGTTGATGCCATCATGCGCAGTTCATTTCCATGTCACAACTGCTGTGAATACCTTTCTAAAATAATAAGAAATAACTTCCTGCAAAAATGACTATTTAGCTGGAGCCAGACAAAAAAACGCTGCTCAGTTCTACGAAGCAAAACATTTTAAAATGTTTTTAGGAGAGTTTTTTTTTCTTTGCACACAAATAACAAAACATTTGTGAAGTCTGAAAACCTTCCATTGATCATTACTATTAAAGCACTAACATTAACACTCATAAGAGTGCAGACAAGCAGCTAACACTTTAGCTGCTTGTCTGCACTCTTATGCTACATTCACACCGGGCTCAGAAATGCCGGTTCAAGCAACTACTTTCAGTGAAGAGTCTACGTAAACGCACGCATTTCAGGGTCAAAACTCTCGTCTCCACGTGTCACTACACAAGTATTTAACTCTGTTTTTGCCCTCTATATACAAAACGTGCAGCAACTGAGCGGATGTCAAAAATTAAGCCAGTTTAACTTTGACCAATCTGAGACTCTGATTTGATAGCGACATTTGGCTGGTGTTTTTTTCAAAAAACGGGAGTGCTAACTGATTGAAAATAGATCATGAAAAAGATCACACCAAGTCACTGATATATCAGAACAGAGCTGTGAAAGAAAAAACCTGCAGCAAGATTCATGAGTTTTGCCCCACTTTAGCATTTTGCATCAAAATTCTTCCAACTGTAGGTAAATGTGCAAGTATCGAGTAGTAACAGTGGAGTGCAAACACCATGTGCTAAAAGTGTGCACAAAAGCCCATGTTCAGTGGGTTCTTGAACGCAGCACACATACCCGGTGTGTTCGTAGCATTAGGGATAAGTTTGTCCATTTTGTTGCTCATCTTGGCTCTGTTCGTTGGCTGTAGCTCAGAGCCTAGTTTGATTTCTTCCTGGGTGTCTCTGGATGTGACACAGAAACTTGCTAGTTTATCTGCAAAAAGTCATAATGTTAGAAAAAGTTGTTGAAGTGGTTTAATGTACAGAGCTGATCCCCAGCAACTCCCAATCACACACAGGTGGTATGTTTTTCCATTGAAAACTGTGTGAGTGTTTTGATTCATGTCACACTGCTGCTGTGTGCAGGCCTTGAGACTGCTGGGGGCCATTTTATATATATATATATATATATATATATACATATATATATAAACAACGTTTGTTTCTTATGGCTGTATATTAGCATCTTTGTTTTCTTGGAGTAATACTGCAGACATAAAAGTCTTTACAGTTCTGCTTATCTTACTGTTGATTTGTTGTGTGCAGACAAATTACATTTCTGAGTTAACACTTTATACATTTAAACATTTCAGATAATAAAAATGAAGTGAACGTTTTCTTTATGGTCTGCATATTGTCGTATAAAGTGTAATTCATAAAAAAATTGTGATTAATCTGATTTTCTTTTTTTTTTATGAATTGACAGCACTAATCAGAACAAGAATGGTATTCCAAGAACAAAAATTCAGACAATTAGAATGACTGAGTAATAGCTGTTTACTTCTATATAGAAGTCTTTGGGATTGTGTGTTCTTGAACCAAGAACGTATTTACACCTTCATCCCAAACCAACTTAATGTATCTGTATCTGTTTTCCCTTTTTTCCCCAAGCAGTCATGGGGAATTATCACTCATTCTGTATGCATTTTTTGGGGGAGAGGCAGCAAATTCCCAATTTAGTTTGTTTGTAGAGTTTGTTGTATATCTTTTTTTTCTGCAATGGCATCACTTAACAGCTTAATGCGATGTTTTCCTCAGTAAATGTTCAGCAATATTTACGTCACAGCAAAAATCAAGCCTGAAGTGAGAAGATTCATTGGCCAGAGAGTTGTTCCACCCAACTCAACAACCTTCTCAACGGCGTTTTGGGCGGGACAAAGAAAACCTTGACAGTGTTTAGTTCATTCATTCCTCCACCCACCTGCCAATTAAAAACTAATTCAGGAAATCAGAACAGCTGAATACCTTCCAACCCCCAATAAGCATAAAAAATCATAAACATGAAAGTCTAATGGAAATTGCTTCCTCTGGAAACCGGCCCCTAGTGGTTTTTGGAGGAATCGCAACTCTAGGTATTTCCTGGTTGCAGGATTCATTTAAATATTTGGAATTAACTTGCACAACCATGTCTGATCACCTTCATTGATGATTAATTTAAAAAATGGAAATTTGGCTTCATAAGAATGACTTTGAACGGATTTTGGTTAAAAAAAACTGAAAATAATTCCACTTTTTGTTGTTTGGTCTTTTTTTTTTCTGTTGTTGTTAATTGCTGTTTTTTAATGAATAGAATAGAATAGAATAGAATAGAATAGAATAGAATAGAATAGAATAGAATAGAATAGAATAGAATAGAATAGAATAGAAATGGAAAACAGAAGAGGGGGTCCATCAGGTCAGACATGCTTTTCTTTGAATATGGTTCTTTGGATGTTTTCTAAGTTGGACGTACTTCTTAGTTTGGAAGCTGTGGCTGATTCAGACCCGCCTCATTCATGGTCTTTTTTGAAAATACCAAAGCCGAAACTGCAAGCAGAGTTTGTGAGTGAACATGTTCAGAAAATGTCACTGAAATTGGCTAATTTTCTTCTAATAATTCAGTAAATATGTCAAAACTACATGCTTCCTCCTTGACAGTGGCATCCTTCGTAGAGATAATCAATACCAATCATTGTGTGTTAGTCTTCCCATCACTGAATGGTGGCGGTGGTTATTTTGCTGGTTTAGTGTTGTGCCGCACTCCCAGCCCAGCTCCTGTCAATCAGCCCCAAACAGCGCGGATAACAAAAGACACTCATTCTGCCACTGGAGCCCCTCTTTAGTGAGCAATTCTAAAACTTACATGCTTCTTATTTGTTGGGTCAAAGGTTAAATTGCTGACCCTCCCCTCTATTCCTCCCTCTCACTTTCCCCACCGTGGCCAAGCTGTACTCTGAGTCTTATATTTACATGGATTAGAGTCCTTTCACCACGAAGAAAAGAGCTGGTTCACAGTCAAAGCCTGAGGAGCAGTCCATGCTGCCCGAGTGGCCACATTATTCACTCACAGACAATAACCATATTGTAGTAATGTGGAAAGGGAGGGGGCAGGAGGAAAGAGAAATCCCCCTTTGCCATGGCAAAGTCCTACACTTGTGCCACGGAAAGGGGAGGGCTGAGCCTCATCCGCTTTTTCAAGCAGAGCAAACAAAGCCTGCCCACTGTGAACAAGATGAAGATGTCAAAAGCTTTTTGGCATAGGGGTGGGGGTGGGGGGCAAATGGGGTTTAGGGGATAAACCAACAAAACAAGTGAAAAGACCTTTTCTCAAATGGATAAATCCTACTAAGTCTACATTTCCACATCAGATTTCTTTTCTCTTATAACATCCCCTCTCCTTTCCCTTTCGGGTGTCCTAAAGAGAAGGAGGAATGCTGAAGTCCTGCTTTAAGGTAAGGGCCGATGCTCTGACTGCTTCTCAAAAACAGTTCAAACAAGGACATTTTACCTAAAAAAAAGCGCATTTTGATGCAACATTTCTTCTGAAATCCGAGTTTCTCATCAAAAAGAGTTACCTGACTTTTCTGAACATTTCAAAAGCTACATTTTCTATTTCAGTATTTCTTTACAACGTATACCTAAGGAAGTGTGATCACCAAACGGATGAAGCCCAAGGCATTGAGAAGTGAAAGACATAAAGAGGCCCAGTATATAGCCACAGCCGATTCACATGCAAATAGCCAAACTTGCACTGAGTCTGATTAACTCCCTGTGAGTTCATGGTTTGCCGTTAACAAAGATTTAGCCGCTTTTGAGTGGAGGCGTCCACTAAGTGGGCAAAGATTGAAGGGGAGAGAGCTGGGATCAAACTTTACTGTAAAAGCCTCTCAGGACACAAAGCAGCCTTCGTCCCGCAAGCCTGATCCGCCTGACGAATACGGGACACAACTGACACCACTACCAGAAGCAAGGAAGAGGAGACAAAGGTGGGCATGCTTCTGTATGGAGGTCCATCTCAGCAGAAGTCATTTACCACCCAAACCATCATCAGTGCTTGTTATATGTCAACAACAAGCCAGCCCCATTGAAAGAGTTTGGAAGTAAAGCTTTTGTCTAATTTTAATAAGGAAGATCGACGAAGTATGCAGTTACTGATTCTTCACTGCACCGTACTAATAGCACGGTCTGGCTCAACCATCATCAGCGTCAAGGCTTTGGGGTCTCTTCACTTGGTCCGAGGTCATCCCATCCATGCAAGACATCTCTCGGCCTGACCGCCAATACAGACACGCACAATTATCTGTTCAAAAAGCCCCGCACCAATCATCTCTTGATCTATCTTTAAAGTGCTCCCACTGGTCTACAAATTATGATTGTGCTGTTTTTAACCATAATCAAAAAGCCTGTTTTGTTTTCTAGGACCTCATTTTTGCAAAACGGCAGGAGTTGGTTGGAAATTGCCTCTGAATTGTGAGCTCAACTGTTGGCGTGGAGCAGTTTCCGATCTTTTCTTTGTTTATTCTCCCTCCCACTAGCTTACAACTCCAACCTAACATTTCAGTAAAACAAAAATGACAAGCAATATCAGATCTATCCAGCCGTACAAGTTTGAGCCAGATGCCAGATGAGGAAAATAAAGACGTTAATGGATCCATTTGCCTACAAGTGGATATATCAGAATGGAGTGGAGCAGGGAGCCTGCGGTTCACTGATGCTAGAACCTACATCACTGCTACAAGCTTTTCAAACTGCTTTTTTCATCTGCTCCTGATTCACAATGATCATATGATGATATGAAATGCAATTTTTATTCATCTTACTTTCTTTGTATATGTCCTCCATTGTGAAAAAAATGCCATAAGAACATGTTAAAAACACCAAAAACACACATTTTAACGGACTGGGTCTTTTAGAAAATTGTTGTAAGTGTTGTCAATGGTCAGCAGAGAAACATGTTCTCTGTCTTTATGTAAATGCTCAATTTGCAGCATCTTGTAAAAACAATTGACTCTATGTGTTAAGCATTCTATAACATACTTTGGAGTGTTAAGAATGAGTAGGAGACTTGAATGACTTTCACAAATGTGACTTTTGTACAGCTTTGATTCATGCTGGCTGCTTACTGTACCACTCCTGGCCTGTGCAGCAGCACCCTGTATGGTGCAGCTCTGCTGGTGTGAATCCGGGAGAATAGCCTTTGTCAAGGTGTACTTGCTTCAATTCTCACTCATTTCCCTTGGTATAGGGGTGTTAAATTATATGCTCCAGAGGACCCCACATTTGTATTTTTTACAAGACCCAGGTTATTAGGCAAACAGGCTCTGCACACGTCCCCCACTATGACAGTTTTCACAGTCAAGGATTTCGACCTTTATTTCCATCCAAGTACTGCTTGCACTCCCCTTCACACCCACTGTGACACACACACATGTACACACACACATCCACTAGCACTAGCAGCCCTCACCAAATCCTGCTCCCTCTCTTTCTAACTAGGCGATAGCGTCTAAGTCTGCAGAGTGTGTGATCACACTGTAGTTGCTCTGGGTGTGGGACCCCAGGCAGAACGGCAGCAGACCCAAACCGTCCAATCTACTTGCTCGATTGACAGCACAGCTCTAAACCCCCTCGTCTCATTTTGGAGCTTTATTTTTAGTTCCCTCTTTTCACAGCTAAAGAAATGGAAACAAAAAAAACTGCATTTCTAGCCATCATTTGTTCCTAAACTGTAGACAAATTACATATGCGGGTGTCTCCTTTGTACTTTAAAACGCCTTTTTTATACAAAAAAAATCCTGATGAAAAGACCAAGGAACATCAAAGCAGTGGATCTTCTAACAGAAAGGTTAAAAGCTTCAACGCAAATTCTCTTGCATTTTTTCCTGCCGTGATTCTCATTAGCCACTCATTTTAATCAGGTACACCATCAATTAGCGTGACTTTTTATGCGTTTGATGCTTGAAGGTTGGGTCTCAAGGACACAAAAACTTTCAGATGCAAGGCAGGGTCAGTGAAGCATCAAATGTTTGCAGTGGTTGGGATTGTTATTGTTTATTTTATTTATTTATTTATTTTTTGCTAAATTTGTTTCAAACATGATAATAATTACAATCAATATGAATAAAAACACACAAGTAATAATATAATAACGTTATTAATAATAATGATATCATAGTAATAATTCAACAATAGCATGAATAGTACAAAAATAGGAATGCAAAACATGTTTGAAAGGAAACAGACAGAACTCAGAATATCTCAGTCTGATCATAAGATCGCAAACCTGGCCCGATCACGTGTTTCAGACTCAATCGGAACACAAATAATGACCTACAAAGGGATCTTTTTTTTTTAAGTTTGTTTTATTATTATTATTTTTTTTATGAAAATTAAACAGAGAGACGGTAGTGAGACAGGATCGTCTACAAAGTGCAGGAATTAAAGAAAAAAAATATCTTAAAAACAACCAAAACTCATACATGTTTTTAGTGATAAGAGCTAGTCATGAATACTCATTATTCTAATTATGCTAGAACAACAATTTTGAAAGAAAATCTTCATTAATTTTTAGGACTTTTTGATTTTAGATTTTTTTTTTGGAAATATGAATCACATTTGATCATCTCATCATCATAATTATGCTAAAACAACATTTTTGAAAGAAAAACTTTTTTTTTAATGGAATGATGAATCACATCTTATCAAAAATGTTTAATACGTCTGAAGACACTAAAGGTACAGTCACCGAACTTTATCACATGACTAATTATTATCTATTTTTATGAGTTTACAGTTTAATAATTTTTCCTAGTTCACGATTGCACTATTTTTACTTGTTTGCTGAATTTCCTTCACAGAAGTGCATTGTTTAAGTGTTTAAGTTGTAAGTACCCTGGAGCTGTTTTTTTTAATTTGTTACAAGACTATCAGACTGGGACTCGGTATCGACAGATTCTCTAAATCAAATGACTCAGAAACGTCGAAAATACCTGATTGAATTTCCCAGGCAGAACCTTAGCTTATTAAAGCCTGCCTCCTACGAAAAATTATCAAGATCTCCATGATACCCAAATGATATAATTGCTATGTTTTAACAATCATTATGATATTCATTATCATCTATATCATCTATACAATATTTAACAATACCATGTTCGTGGGTTCCACTATTAAAATCTTTTGATTTATATTGTTAATTCACACATAATTATGTTTAAATGCTAGTATTTATCATGTATTCTGGTATTGTACCTGTACAATTTGCCTGCAATTGTTTTAAACTTTAGAATATTTTTACATTGTTTTTGTTTAAACCCCTACACTGTTCCAGTTTTTTGTTGTGTGCATAGTTACACAATTTATTGGTGGTTTTATTCAAAAAATGCAACAGGGTTCCAGCAACCTGAGGCTAAGCTTTGTAGAGAAATGCACTAAATAACAACTATTCTAAAGTAAATCTAAGTAAAGTAAAAATATGATCAAATGTGACATTATATAAGTTATAAGAATTACCAGAAAGACTGTCCAGAATAAAAACAACAGAACTAAATACTGAAAAAACAAACATGAGTTTATCACACATCCCTGGGAGAATCAGCTGCTTGTTTAGAAAAAAAAAAGCTTTCATAAATTAACAATGCAGTAACAACCATAATATTAGTTTGAAATATCATGTTTTAAACTTGCATTTTTGTCCTATAAGACTAAAAACATTTTCTAAAAGTTTAGAATTTTTTTTCTTCATCAAGAGTTTCCCTTCTTTTTGATTAGCAAAAAAAATAAATCAAAATGTGTCCATCCAGACACAGAATTTGCTTTAAATATTGAATTGAATTAAATGTTTTAGCTACAAAAATGGAGAAATGTATCCATCATGGCAGCCCAAAAGAAAAATAAAGTGAATATTGAAAATATAGTGAATAAACAAACAAATAAATGAATAATTTTTGATGGCCTGGTCAACAGCGGAGAGAAGAGCTGAGGATACACAGATAAAAAAATATAAATGTATGAAATATAATAAAATATTAATCTAATAACTACTATAAAATGGGATATTTGTTTGGTTCCCCTTTTTGAAGTGTGTTGCTTCGTTTCTGTTCTTCTGGCATGTCTGCATTGAGAGACAAACATAAATGATTCAAATGTTATGACATCAGAGTGATCATTCAGTGAACAGCAAGACAGTGCAAATGTCTAATAGTTTTAGCGAAAAGTCTTTGTTTTCCTGCTGACTGAATTGATTCTTGGAGAAATTGTACTTCCTCCAACCCTGTCCAAGTCTCACTACAACTGAGCAACCCCCCCCCCCCCCCACACACACACACACACCCACCCCACACACTCACACCCACACACACTCACTATCGAGAGCAGTTGCAGTACAAATGTATATATAACTAAGAGCAGTTACAGTACATATGTGAACAGGGCTTACATCTGTATTGAGCTAAAAGTCCTGCTTTTATACTTTGGACTATACAAGGCTATGAATCCCCAGGGTTAGGCCCCCCCACCCTGTTTGAACATGTGGAGCGTTATGTAGCTTGATGTGTAGTGCAGAAAGCATTCCCTCTGCAGTTTACTGTGGGATTGGCTGGGTATGGCAGATGTCTGCAACACTGTACTGCTGCGAGTTGAAGGCTCCATTTCAAAGGCCTGTTTACTGGCAAGCCTTAATAGGAAGTGATCTTAAAGTGTTCTTTTAAACATGTCAGAAGCTAATGGTTTAATTTGCTCTGAGTATTGCTCTGTCTAATGAGAGTTAACATGTGCTCCCGACTGCACTACTCAGATACTCATCTTTTAGGATAGAGACATAATTTTCACTTTCCTCCATCAAGCTGAGGGTCTGTTTTGTTTGTTACATGTGGAATTTTGTTCATAAAACTCTGTGAGATTTAATTTGTTTTACAAGTCATAAGTTGCATATACATGGTAGGTTTGCATGTTTCTTTCTTTTTTTTACCAATATTTTTGTAGAATGCAAAGTGGCTGGATGCAAAGTTGGTTAAGTCCAGGCCTGGCACACTGGAAATCAGGGTTCAATTCTCAGGGTATAACTATGATGACAATGTAGCCACAAGAGGACACAAGTCTGGTGCCAGTCCCCAGCCTGGATAAAACACAGGGTTGTGTCAGGAAATGCACAAAGTATTGGTATAGTATTGGTACAGTTCTATGTTGCTAAAAGCACATTCATATATCCTTGTTCTGAGTGTTCTTGAATGTGCCACACACACCAAAAATAGCAAACTTAAAAACAACTTCAGTTTATTATAAGTTATAAATGAAGGAACATGTCCTCCTCTCAAAAGTCTGTTTCTAAGCAGCACTTGAATTGCTGAGTTTGCAGAAATTTTCGTTTACTTCTCTGATTGCCACTGTGTAACAGCTTGTGTGGGTGTGCTGTGGCATGCATGTGTGTGCTCCCACACACAGGATGGCAAGGTGCAGGAATGAGCAGTGATTGATTGGGCTTCCAATGCCCTCCTGTATGTTCGTTTTCAGAGTCCAGTCCGTGATGCGGGTCATCCCAGATACCAAGGGCCAGGACTGGATCACTGTAACATCCCTTCCTCCAATCTTCAGACCTCAGCAATTTTTCTAGTCACTTGTCTACAGATGAAGATGGATATGCCTCCTTGTCTCTGACAGCATCCTCACTTATCTCTCTCAGTAGGAGCATGTCCTGCTGTACTCTGCCAGAGGCAATATTGTTCTCTTTCATTTGATCCCTTGTTGTTTGCCTACAGTATCAGGATGATTCCAGAACAGAGATTTAGAGCCTAATGTGAAAACACGGAGCATAAGTCCAGCCACACTTCAGGTTAATTCTATAAAATATCATTAGTCATGGCATATTAGAGAGTGCAAAAATCTCAGCATTTAAACGATCCAACCCCCGACAACAGCCTTTATTTGCTCATTAAACCCCTCAATGTAACCTGAAGCTGAGTGCCAAACGTTTTTAAAGTCTTTAGTCTGATCCAGCTGAGGAATTGATCCCGCAACTCCCAGTCTTGTACCAGACACTATATCTTAAAGCCACTGAGATGACCCTGAAGATAGCTCTGAACTTTTATTTCTTAGATGAATTTGGGGTGGAGACTTTCGTAGATTTTAGCACTATTACCTGACAACTGGACCGAGTGACCCCTCCACCTCGCAGTTCAAAAAGGAAGTACCTGCTGGCTCCAAGAAGCTAAAATGCCACAAACTTCTACAGAGGAATAAACAGCTGTTACTCTGTCACTCAGAATAATCATTCTTGCTTTGCTACCTTTTTTATATATTCTTGCTAATCCTAAGTTTTTTTCGTGATATTTTTTCTGTAGTACAAGTTATTCAATTATATACTGACCAACCAAATGCCTCAATAAAAGGATAGTGAAAAATTCTGGCTCCAATATTGTTGTGTCTGAATTGTGAAAACATAGAAACTGGATAGACTTCATTTGGTTAGAACTAGATCTAAGCCATTCCAGTTTTTAATGGTTAGCGTCACACTCAGTCCATTTCTCATATACAGTCTATGGTCAGCATAGTTTGGTCTTCATAATGTGAACTTTTGCATATTTTCCATGTTTTCACCCTTTCTTACCCTGCAGATCAAAGTCACACATAGTGGTGATTCTGTTATCTCCACATGTCGGGTTGAGTAAAGCATTTTATACTATAGCATAGACATTGGAGGATTAACCCTCATTATGAGACTGGGACATCTGGGGATGACACTTAGAAAAAGGGAGTAAAAAAACAATTAGCTTTGCATTACATACGTACACACAAAAAAATGAAATACATTAAATAAAACACAATTTTACATTGCTTTAATTGTATGTGCCTGGAAGTGTCCCCCTATCAAAGGTTTAAAATAACCATCTGCCACTGTTTTTGATGCGTATTAGATTTTCTTCTCACCTCAGATGGCAGTGATTAGTAGTCAATAACAGGCTTGTTCCACAGTTAAGTCATCAATCCACTCGGAGTGGCAATGATGTTCATGACAACTCTTTTTTTCCTCTCTAAACTCAAAACTGCACAATGAACACATTCCCTTTGCTGAAATCAGCTGAATGCATGTTAAAAAAGTGGCACTAAACCTCATTAAATCTTTTGTTCAGTCTTGTTAGGATACTAGATCAATGAGCCTTTGTGTGAAACTTGTCCGAAGATAATCATTACACTTAAAGCTTTTGTTGGAAAACTTTCACACTAGACAGACCTCCTCCAGAGCTTTCCCAACAGTATCATGCTTTCTCTGTCTTGTTATTCGAAGGTTACAAACTGGAGATAAGCGTAGCAAAACTCCATGAAATTGAGAAATGGGATAACGTGTTCCATGCATTAGATTGGAGCAGTCCTTTGTGAAAAACTTTGAACTTGGTCACATCTGCTTTCCATTTAATTGGGCTTTTTTTTCTTCTCTTTAAGCCACAGATGACAGTTTGTCAGTGGAAAATTACAATCAATTACAATCAATTCAAGGGTATAAAGTCGCCATTTCACCTATAGAAATTATTGAACAGTTCTTGAAAATGTTGCTAGAACTTGATTATCCATAACATAGTTTTCCCTTCTGTTGTTGTTGCAATCTAGTCTGAATTTGACTGGATCAAGCCTGAATAGGTCAGAATATTAGGCAAATAGTTTTGCAACCATGTTATGCCTTAGTCACAACTGGCCTTACAGATGGACCCATATGGAAATGATATTGATGAATTTTAGAAAGTTTTTGTCTGTTTTATCTTAAACTTGTAAGTTAAGCACTACACAGGCAAAGGACTTACAAGATCCTTAGTAAAACTGTACAATATGAAACGTCCATGTTTTGGTATGATAGTAATTTCACATGTATTTTCCTTAGTAGATTTGTATAATATCAAACTTATATGAGACAAACAACTATTATTGAAACTGCAGTCTTTCAATTATTGTAGAAAATATTTGCAAGTCTTATTTGAACAAAATAGTGTTTTGACACAAAACGTTAGCAGTTAAGTTTTCTACAAACCAGGCAGCTCTGTGTCATCTCTCAACTAATGGATGTTGCTAACAGCATTCCTGGAGTAACGCTTGTTATTTAGGACCAACTATTCCTGATGTAAATGGCAACATGATATTGTACCAAAAAAGCAGATATTCAAAATACACATGGGAAGTAATCAATATGAAGCAAAGAGATGGAAGACTCACATATTCTTTCAAGTGCTGCTAGAGGAAGAATTCTTTATTTTTGTACAAGCCTGTGATAACATGAAGTGCAAAATGTCTTACATTAAAATACATGTGCAAGTTATCTTTACCCTGTTAGATGATATTTCATTTTAATTACATTGGTAATATTTGAGACAGAAATTTCTCCTTTTGGAAACTCAAACTCAAACTTTTAACCCTCACATATAATACAAGTCCAAACAGAATATAAAGAAAACATAATTTCACTCTAAATAATATATATTTTATCTACAGAAAACCTACATGTAATGTTTTCTTTTAATATGTTATAAAACATGTGTCTGGAAAAGGGACAAAGTTTAAAAAAATATATGACCCATGTATGGAAAACATAGTTCCCGTTCATATTTCTTATATTCCACATAGACAATTTTTAAAAGTTAAATATATAATTCTTTTTAATGTCATATATAAAAAGAAGGAGAAAGTGCCTACTTTCAAGAGTTTTTCACACGGTACTTAAAAGTCTTATAGGATTCACCAAACGTGAAATAAAAACTTAGTGCTGCAGGTGATGTACATTTCTCATGTTTTTTTGTAGTTCTTGTAGATACAGTCTGTCTGCAGGTGAAAAATGGACAAAACTTTAAAGGGAATGTAGGTGGCAGGGAAGACATTTTAGGATCATTGACAACACGGTGCGCTCGTAAAGACTGGCCCTGATGATCCGACTCATTCATTTTCTTTGGTGTGAACAGTGCTACTTTCATTAACTTTCTCTAACATGGAACACTTGTTGTGGTCTTAATGTGTTTATTTGTCTTGCTACCATCTTATAGGCCTCTTTAGCATCCTAACCAGCTTCTGCCTATGCCTAAGCCAGGCTGAGCACTGTTCCTATTGTGTCTAGTTCTGAACATAAACATATAAACACTGTACAGTAATCCCTGATGCCACCCAGAGGACTCTTAATGGCAACAATCAAGCGTGAAGCAGTGTGGGCACATTGACTGGAATAACACAAGGCTAAAAATGGCCAATTGATAAGTACAAAGTAAAAGGGAACATGAGTGAACCCATGAGTTCACCCACCTGCAACGGAGTTAATGAGAAACTGCTCCCATCTGATATCCTACCTCCAGCGGTCTTTTAAGAAACTGCAACCTTTGGTGCTTTTAAGTCCGAGTCAAATTCAGGAATGTAGGTGGAAGATGGTTCTGACAGAAGTGTTGAACTCCAGAAGAGCCAGCGTCCAGCTGTTTTTTTAAAATATCCATGTCCTACTTGCTTTACATTACTTTAATCAGGTAAGAAAAGCTGGAAGGGATGTGTTGATTGGAAAACAACCAGAACACTGACCCTTCAGGGAAGGTGATCACTAAAAAATGAAAATGTTTCTCAATAAGATCAACTTACTCAGAAATCACCAACAACTTTTATGAAGATGACTTCAGACCGGGGGGGGGGGGGTGCTTAACATTAGGCACAGTAATTATGTAGTACTAGAAAAAAAATCCTAGAAGACTACTCATGTGAGAGACTCTTTTATGCAGTCAGTTCCTGCTGTTCCTACTAGAAAGTGAGTGGGTAAATAGTGCATTCAATATTTCTCCAAGCAAAATGTATGGATTTACATTTCCCTTTTTAGATGTTTATCAAAACATCTGAATTCTTTAAACTGATGCTGTCTAAACTGAAGCCAGTGGGAAAGATTTAAAAAAAAAAACAGTAAACACACGTCCTGTTACTCCTTGGACCCCATAGGGACCTG
The DNA here is from genome assembly GCA_014656515.1 of Oryzias celebensis. Lineage (NCBI taxonomy): Eukaryota > Metazoa > Chordata > Actinopteri > Beloniformes > Adrianichthyidae > Oryzias > Oryzias celebensis. Next base: position 9,690,367 of record BNCR01000009.1, on the reverse strand, counting down.
CGACTTAGATCAACCAAAAAGCCTTTACCAAGCACAAATACCAGGTCTCTACAGTGCTTGATGCTAAGAGGAGTTGAGTATGTTAAAGCAGGGTAGAATTAAAATCATGGAGGGCAGTGGACCCTGAAAATCAGCAAAACTCACTCAGACGACTATTGCTTTTGTGTCTCCACCGTCTCACTCACCAGTTTAATTACTTTAGGTAACAATGGCAGTGTCTGTAGGCAATGGCAGAATATTCCTTCATGAAAATAATATTCAGTGTTTAGGGTGCCAGTTGAGAACACAATTTAATCATTGATTTGCCATACACCTGAAACATGTTTAATCAAATGAAACCAGACTTTTTTTAATAGGAGACTTTTTCCTTATTCTTACATTTTCAATTTTTTGGGATTTTGTCAGTTTAGGAAAACTACACACTGTTTATGAATTGTACACATAAAGGGTTCAAAGCTGCTTTCTGAGGCAAAACCAGGTCAGCAAATTCACTCACTTTGAGAATGGGCAGTTTTGGTTGAAGGGTCCTACTAATCTTGAGTCATTTGTGTCACAGGATGATCTACAGCGATGCCCTCTTCACAGCATGGCTCAGAAACAATCTCCTGACAAAAGTAGACCTATTCTATTGCCCCTGCTATCTTTAAATTGAAATATTGTGATTATTCCCGTGGTTCAAGGGAGGCAAGCTGTAATAGCTGGACAAATGATGTGGAAAAGCAATAAAAAGCTGTTCCCTGGAGACTCTTCAAGCTGGCCAAGTGACACAAGCCATGAGGGATATGAGCTGCTGATGTGTCTGTGGAGTGTTATCCAAGTTGTAGTGAGCTGCTGCCTCACAGCCATAGATCTGCACTGCTTAAAGGGGATTTGACTAAACAAATGGCAGCATATGGTAGATGAGGGTGAGCGAAGCGAGTGGAGAAAGGGGGATGTGGAATTGTTTTCAGAGAAAGAAAGGGAGGGTGTACTAGTGTTGTTAAGGGGGTGTCCATGTGTCCCTACCCTCCTCAATCTTTCATTATGTTGTCACACTCTGGTTGTGTGCTTCCAGTAACACTTTAATTAGCCTCCATGCGTTTAATTGTGCATGTGTGTCTGCCAGCTTCTTTTGCTGCGTAAATCTGTCTTGTTTGTTTTCTTGAACTCCAAGGATCAGTGTTGCTGCACGAAGCCATGCACCTCTTTTTTACCTTGTGTGGAGGCATGCTTTTTTTCTTCACCCACTGTTATTTAAAGTTGTATTTATGTGGCATCACACCTGACTGCATAGGTGTGGCCTACTATCCAAATGTGGAAGAATGTAAGAAACCTTTTTGTTTTTATGACAGAAAATAATGGGGATTTTGACCCAAACAGATACATTGTACCTATGTCAAAGCATTTAATTTTCTTAAAAAGTAAATGCACACACTGGGTGCTGTTACTGGTACACAGCCTCTTTCCATTCCCAGCAATTACTGCAAATATTTTCTTGATTAGGGTGAGTGCACAACATATTAAGATCCTAGAATAAACTCAATGGTTCTCAACAGTTTTCTCTTGAATTTCCCTTTGTAAAGTAACAAATCTTATTAAAAAGAAATCGTTCAAAGTTTATGTGGAAAACATTACTCAGGTCGCATTGAGACGGGATTTACTTGGTTCTGTTGATCTATCTATTTTATTATTAACAAAGACCTTTGCACACAATGATTTTAAGCTACAAAGGACCCCCTACCCCCCACTTAAAGCAGGGAGCTTGTGTATTGGGAGCCCAGTGTATTTTTAACATCACAAATACAATCTTTTTCAAACTGCACTTTTTCATGTGCTCCATGACGATTCAAATAAAAAAATACTCAGAAATTAATTTTTATCTTAATTTTCTTCATATATGTCCTTCATCATGAGAAAAATGCCACAAGTACATGTTGAAAACACAATTTTTATTGGAGCGGGTCATCACCGAGAGCTGTATTTGTTTTCATGGTGATCTGGTTACATGGTGATAATTTTTCTGTCTGTACAACCATTTCTTTTAATTTCAGAATTTATTAAATTAGCTTATTTTTTAATGTTGTGTTTTGACTTTTTACAAAAAGTATGTGACCCCTGTTCCCAAACCACTGCCATTGAACTATTTCATCAAAGTAAGTGACAGTCTATCAAGGCCTCATTTTTGTTAAAGGTTCAACTTAAAGTATAACAAATGTTTTCAAGGCTAAATGTGCTGGGTGTCATTCATGTCCGTCAGCTTTCTGAGTCCATATCTCAGTTGAAAACACGTGACCTGGAGTCCTCTCACGCTTTGTCAGAAAAAGAAAAGCAATCAAAGCAGTTTTGAGAGTCGTTCCGATTCTATTCTTTATTGCAAAATAAGAACCAGACAGTTTGCTGGCAGGATGAGGTTCTGCAGCCTGGAGCTAACAGAAGCATCAAACCACAATTGTGTGTTGCCATCTGTGTGTGTGTGTGTGCTTGAATGTGTGTGTGGCTGTTTGGAGCTGCTGCGGTTGCTGCTGTTGCTGCTACCTCCACCACTTGCCTTCGTCTCCTCCCTTCACTGGCCTAATCAACAAAACAGCCTCAGCTGCCCCTTCGGATCCCCTGCCAGGGTCCCTATCATCCTCTGATCAAATATTAATGTGTGATACTGAGCTTGCTCACTAATCCAAAGCCAATTAATATTATCTGTCAATTATTTACAGATCCTGAGGTGTGGAGGCAGATCCCCAAGGACTATATCGGCCAGGTTCAGAATACATAATTAACTTCCTCTTTTGCACCCCCCGACCACCTCAATCAGAGCCCCTCTTTATTCCTTTTACTCTTGTGTTTTCCTTCATTTTTTCCCACTCTCCTTTCATCTCCTCTTTTCTTTTTTGTTTATGTGTGCCTTTTAAAGTCTAAATGGTTGTCTTTTTAGAGGTTCAGGGCGACTGGCTCAGGATGCTTCCTGGGCATTAGCATTTCTGATATAACTGACATTGCAGGATGGGGGTGGGGGGGCTGTGCTCTGCCAAGGCTTTGTGTCTGACTCTCACACAGTGCAGTCAGGGGATACTCTTATTAGTTTCCACCACCGATGCGCAACAACATGACATATGTTTCAAATCCGGAAGCTCTGTGATTTGGGTTGTTAGCTCCAATCACTTACATCGTTATTCCAATGCATGCTGTAGCCGTTTTTTCCTTGACATTTTGTCTTCTTAGAGGTGGCCAAGCAAGTGGGAAATTGAACACGAATACACACACACACACGCATAAATCATCTGTGATCGGGCGGTTTTGTTTGACCTGGACTTTATTTTTTTAGTTCTCCTTTGATAGCTGTAAGAGGCAGTGTGGAAATGAAGCTTTCACCCTCGGAAGTCTCTATTCCATACAGCACTGGCATACTGCTGCAGCCTCGGCATGTAGCAGCCGATGCAGCTGTTGATGCACGGGGTGTTGGGGCTTGGGGAGGCCTGCTGGTGGTGGTTGTGGTGTTTGGGCTAGTTGCTGAGGGGGAACTGGCAACGTGAGAGGGAATGATGACAGCCGGTCGTTTGGATCCCTTGAGCCAAAAATCTGCCTCCTCAGCCGAAACAGTGAGGGAGAAGAAAGCAGGCAGAAGAAAGGCGGGATGAAAGGATCTGCACTGTTCTGATGGTGTGATTTGTGCTGAACTCCAGCAACTTTGACCTGCCGAGGCCACTAATTGGAGGTCTTGGTGAGAAATTGCAGAATGCTGAGGTTTAGGCCTTTTCCTCTTTCTTCCGGCTTTTTACAATCTTTTATCTTATAAATTGATGAGGGTGTTTCTGCTATGCATTTTGCACCAACTAGCGTAATGTTATGTTCACACTAGGCATTAAAGAATGACCTATGCGTGGTTTCAGAAACACATCATGTTTGGCCCCCTGATGTTAACACCGGACCAGCAGCAGACCAGCAGGGAGGAGCAGCCTATTCTTTTATTTTTCTATTGTTTACTGTTATGCTGCCACACGCAATTGGAAGAAGCTTGGTGTGAACTGCCAAAGTGGGGTAAATCTAGTAAATCTTGCTCCAGGTTTTTTCTTTCACAGCTCTATTCCGATATATGAAAGACTCGGTGTCATATAATGTATGGCCGACCACATCCCACAATTTTAATTTCTCCTTCATGATTATGTTTACAACGGTTGGTACTTCCTTGTTTTGAAAAGCATGCCATCCATACGTCACTACCAAATCCAACTCCCTGACTGGTCAAAGTTCACCTCTTTATCATATCATTTAACAGTCACAAGTTCAACTGGCTGAACTTCCAGCGTGCAATCAATGAATGCCCAATCTGTACATGGAGCCCCTGAACAGACCTAAAAACCTGTGCAGGGACTCGTGAACCCAAATGTGGGTTTGTTGGTGTTTGGGTGATTTTTCATTGAAAGTGGCCACTTGAACGCCAGATGCCGTGGCCGGTATGCATGTAGCTTTAGACTTCATCAAGTCTAATAGGAGAAGGAAGATGGCTTCTACTCGTTAGCTGAGCCTTCCCAGCTTAGCCTCACCATTCCACTGCAGTTTAATCTGATATGTAAATGCAGTGTTTGATCCAAAGCAATGGTGTGACGGACAAAAATCTCTAGCTTCTCTGCCTTTCCTGTGCTGGTAATTAAAACAAAGCCTGCTTGAGTTTTTTCTTTCATCCCCCCATTTCCGTCTCCCTTCAGTTTTTCTCTTCTTTTACCAGCACTGCAGTGTCTTCATTTCCACACATTTCATTCCTAACATTGGGCAGCTGCTGCATATTTTTCAGAGCTGATGCTGTAAAGCGCGCTTGTCACACTGTAACCATAATGTTTGAAGCTCTGCTCCTTTGATGTATCTGACGTGGGACTGTTTTAACAGGAAGGCCAGTGGTGGCGGTGTGTGAGGGTGGGGTGGTGGTGGGGTATTCAAATGACTGGCCTCTAGATGACAGAGCCAACCAACTGCGTTATGAATAAACAGCAGCTTGATGTGTTGCTTTGCACTGCTCTTTGTTCAGGTGTTGATATCATGTTCCTATCACACTGCCTGTTAAATGACTGAAGGTCACTGGTGACTAGGAGATGAGATCCATTTAGCTGAGAGACTCCCAGCAAGTGCACAAAGCCAGTCCTCCTGAGGTGCTAGTGTGAATGGGGATGATTACCACAGAGTCCTTAAATCCATCTGAATACATATTTGTTCAGTAAAAAGAGAGACAAGGATGATTGGGTTATTTCAATCCTGGCAGATAAATAACATATTTAAGTGTAAATGAACTCCAAGCAGAGTGAGGGCAGGAGGAAGACTCTCTTAAAAGGAAAAAAAAACACCTAAAAAAAAAGCTTTGTTCCACTATTATGTTTGAACATGTAAATCTTTCACTTTTAAGAATTCTCACAAACCTGAGTGGTATTTCAAATATCTCCTTAACTAACAAGCAAACTCTTTAGAATTATATTTATCTTGTGTTATCATTTTTCCTTGATAAAAATGTCAGTCTGAAAACACAAATGTTGCTATTATTTCTTTGGAGATAAAGTTTTACATAGAAAAAAATCCTGATATTTTGTTTTTGAGCACATTCAGTAAGACTTCACTACAGTCAGTTTATGCCATTTTCACAGCATTTGTTCCAGTCCAGATAAGACCAGAGACCAAACCCAGATCAAAATGTGCCGTAAGCCTTAGTACAACTGCCCTTACAAGGGGATTCAAGCTGTCGGCGGATGGAAAATGGGCAACACAGATGGGTTAAACAAAATATCAAGATCTTTGACCACTTGGTTAGAATGACAATAATCATGCACATTTTGTGTCTACGGCATGCTGCAAGCAAAAGGTCACAGTGAACACTTAAGTACAACCAAAGGGTAAGTAAGGGGAAAGGAGGTGAGACAAAGGTGTGTCATACTGATTTTTTAAGCGTTTACAATCCTGGTCACAGGGCAAAGGGTTCAGTTAGTGCTGTTTCGAGTGATAGGTGTGTGCCCTTTGTTTGCAGTCTGACTGGTAATATTTAGGGAATTGGATAATCAGAGTGGAGTTTGTGTGGGCATCCTATGTTGTGACCAATGAGGTGGGTGGAACCCAAGAGCAGACACGTCTTTAAAGGATGAGAAGGTATGTTTATTGAGTAGGTGAATAGTGGAGCAGGATGACAGGGCGGGCAGGTAGGCAGGCAGGAAAGCTTAGCTGTCGGAGCGGGGCTGACAGGCTGACAGGCTGGCTGGCGGGGCTGGCAGGCTGGCAGGCTGGTTGGCTGGTTGGCTGGTTGGCTGGTTGGCTGGTTGGCTGGTTGGTTGGCTGGTTGGCTGGTTGGCAGGCGAGATGACGTAGTGGCAGGCAGGCTGACACACAAGCGGCATCACGATCTGACAGTGGCTGAAGGTTTGACGCTGCTTAAGAACCCATGGTGATGATAAACAGGTGGTAATGATCAGGAACAGGTGCGGTGCTGATGAGGGAGAAGGAACGCCCCCAGGGCACAACATCCTATGGGTGTCATACAGGCACTTGTGCATCAAGTTGCACACCCCGTGTGTGCAGCATTTGCACATGATCAATAAGAAGCCAGTGCACGCACCTTACTAACGACTAGAGAATGGCACAAGGGCACAGTACATCAGCATCACCTAAACTTCAAAAGTGGAAGCAACTTACACTATCCCTATAAATATACGTAATGAGACCCTTACCACACACTACTAGTCATTCCACTTTCACAACGTCCACTGAGGTAGCCGCACAAGCCTCAACGGAACTACAGGACACACCTTCAGAAGTGACCCAAAAACTCACAGCACTATATGGATCAACCTGCATACAGATGACGTGACTAAGGCTTTATTCACATGCATCTGATTGATCACTGATATTGTTTTTTTACCATAATTAAATAATTTAAATGTAAATAACTTTATTTAAGGCCCTTTAATTAAGTTTGAATGTATTAGTAGATATTTCAAAACCAATGGCTGTATATCATGTCCTGACAAACAATTGGAGGAACCTTCTATAACAGAATGGCAGCTTTTTTAAAACCATAAGTTGTGTATGCTGCTCACTTAAATTTGAGAAACTTCCTGATTATGCAATATTTTAATAACTACAGGAGTTTCTATTGATATTCAAATCCTTTTTCTCTTTTTTTCTAAGCACAAAGATAAAGATTACAGAAGAAAATTTCCTGAAAACCAAATGTTAATGTAAAACTACCTTCAAGCGTTTCCGTAGAAAACTGATCAAAGAGAAGTATATTTTTAACATAACTATGTTTTTCCTGAAGAACTGAAAAATGTGTGTAATTCTAAATGAGAGAAATTGGATCTTGACTCCCAATAAGCTTAGCCATTCAACTCTTAAAGCAGTTAATGATTAAATCACTTTTGTTGTATTTTATGTCTTGATTATTCACCTCTACAGGCTTACTTTTCAGCAAGTTGCTCACATTGTGATTTAAAAACAGAAAACCTTTTGCAAGAACCATTTAAAAGTCAAACTTCATAGTTTTGCTTTGTCTATTGATGATTCTCCCTTATTTACCAGGTATTTGTTTGAATGAGAGAGCTAGACTGAGCCTTGAGGAGCCTCCTGTTCATCATGCGTTCTGCAGGCATTTGCTGCCAAAGCTTGATGACTCCAAGGATGATGGCGCACCATAAACTGTGCAAATGCCAGACTGTGGATTCAATCTAAAACCTGTGCTTGGCCAGAAATACTCCTTTCAGATTCATATCTCTCCACCAGGTTCGCACCTCCTTTGTCCTGCAATGCTGCTCAGAAAAACAGATACTGCTGCAGTGTGCCATTGCATGGTATCCCCTCCAGGGGTAATCTCAAAGCCAGTAAAGAGGAGAAACAGGTGACTTTCTAATGAAGCTTAGGGAAGAGCAGATAACAGTTACTTTGAATCTTTGCATCATAAGGTTTAGGCAAAAAAACCTCCTCAGTGGCAACAATAAGCTGCTCTCATTCTGGCAGAGTAAAGGCAAAAAAATTACTAGACAAAGGAATGTTTTGTTTCAAATTTTCAGCACTGTTGCATGCACCAGATCATAAGATGCCCTGTCAACGAATATTCTATTTTGGAGTTTAATGTAAAAATAAGGTAGATCGAACAATGAAGCTACGTTAACATCACCCTCAGCAATGCACATTCAAGCAACCACTTCCAATGGAAAGTCTATGGCGTCCCATCTCTGCCATTAATTGAACAGCACATATTTGATAACTAAGTGAGCGTATCTTACAACTGTACCGTGCAGTCCTAAGTGAGTGCGCGCCGACCTGTCACTGTGCGTGCGCGGAATTCTGACTGTGCTCGCAGAGCTCTGACTGCGCGCTCGCTCAGTTTTTTTTTTTTTTTTTTCACTCGCTCAGTTTCTTTTCACTGGTTCAGTTTTCTTTTCGCTCGTTCAGTTTTCTTTTCGCTCGTTCAGTGTCAGGGGGTGCTTTGTTACTTAGGGGGCGGTAACCTTTCTGGTTGATCTGATTGGCCGAAATTTCAGGTCCAATCCGGTGAGGCAGCGGGGCGGGGCTTTCATTTTTTTTAATCTGTTTTAATAGAGAAAAAAAACGGCGGATGAAACGTGGATTAAAACATTAACGAGCGGCCAAGAACAAGATAAGAAAGTGCTGCGGGTTTTTTTGTGCTTTAAGTTTGAGTCATGTGTAAATCACTTTATTAGGTAAATATTCATCATTCATTCATTTTCTGAACCGCTTTATCCCTTTCGGGGTCACAGGGCTGCCGGAGCCTAACCTGGCTACTCATGGGCGAAGGCGGGGAACACCCCTGGACTGGTCGCCAGTCTGTCGCAGGGGCCACAGTCACACACTCATGCACACTCACATCCACACCTAGGGACAATTTAGAGTGACCAATTAACCTATGAAGCATGTTTTTGGACTCCACACTTTCTGTGTGGAGTTTGCATGTTCTCCCCGTGCATGCGTCGGTTTTCTCCGGGGACTCCGGCTTCCTCCCACCATCCAAAAACATGCTTCAGGTTAATTAGTTACTCTAAATTGTCCCTAGATGTGGATGTGAGTGTGCATGAGTGTGTGACTGTGGCCCCTGCGACAGACTGGCGACCAGTCCAGGGGCGTCCCCTGCCTTCGCCCATGAGTAGCCGGGTTAAGCTCTGGCAGCCCCGTGACCCCGAAAGGGATAAAGCGGTTCAGAAAATGAATGAAAAAAAAAATGAATAGGTAAATATACATGTAGATTTTAGTTACCGTCGGTTGGGCGACAGTAACCCAATGTTGTTTGCATCAAAAACAGACTGATAGCTTACCACCAAAACAAACGTTACTGTTACTTGGCTAACTCCCAAACTTGCTAACTCCCAAACGTGTAACGTTAGTAACATGCAAAAGAAACCTCACAGTCCAACACATGTACACATTAGACTGACTGAAATTTTGACTAAGCGCAATGTACCTCTCAAAATAGCTTTAACATCAATAAAACACGGCCAAAATTAATCCATGTATAAAGTGCTCCAGATTATGAGGCACATTGTTGTTTTTAAGAAAAAAATGCTTTTAAGTGCACCTAATAGTGTGGAAAATACAATATTTGGTCCCACAATAATATTGAAAGTGATCATTTGTATTGTGTTTGTCAACCTTGTTCATGTTTGGGGTTTTCATTAATTCAATGCTAATTATTTTTCTGTCTCTTTTCTTTTTGAATGGTTGCCTTTTATTTTTTAGCATTGCCATGCGCTCTCTATGGTTGTCCACACAGTCAAAAGTGTTCACAGCTCCACAATATTATAGTTTAATGTGCAAACTGTTTATAGGATCTTACATTTCTGATACCAGAAATATAAATGCTGAACTTCTGGACGGATACTCTCATTGCAGAGTTGGTCTTTTTGTTTGTTTGTTTTTTTAATCTAGAGAGGGATTCTTGGCCTAATAACATCAGAGAGTTTGGAACTTGTGAAGGAGACTTTGGCCATCCACACTGGTTTTACTATCACTATGTGAGGAGGATAAGTATGAAAGGAGGAACTCAGAAAGAAATTTAACGGCATTACAGCATTGGTGTGAACAATGGAAGAGGGAGTATGTTAAAAAGAGGTGCTCACCCCTGAAAGGCAAGTCAAGCATACCAACCCCTCACCGCAGCCCCTGGCTACATGCTCTCTTGCAAAATGGCATAAGAACATTTCAAAACCCAATGTAACACTCTCCTGTTTATAGCAGTACACATACCAATCCAATGACTAACCATGTAAAAGATGACCACTAAGTCCAGTGTTGCTCCTTACAACAGTTATAATAAGTCCTCTGTAGCAGTGGTCCTCAACCACCAGGCCTTGGACCAGTACCAGTCTGTAGGGACTTTTGGCACCAAGCTGGATAAAGAAACGGAAAATATTTTATTTACCATCTGACTCTAAAAGATGTTTATTTTGGGGAGAAAATAGTTTTTTTTCCAGTAAACAAAATCAAAAATTGCAAAGTAGATTGAATAAAAGGAATAAAAGGAGCAAGCGTTGGAAGTCACTGTCACCTGATCATCTCAAAGGGCATTGGCTTCCTCAACAAAAATTGTTGTAACACGAATATATATTTAAAGGCACTTTGTTTTTTTGCACATTTTCATTTTGTTTTATTTTTAAACAGAAATGTAATTTTGAACTTCAGCTCAACATATGCAAGTTCTTACCAACACACTGCTTTACTGAATTTTGATTACATTTAAGTTCATTTTTTATGTTTCTTCAAAACGTGACAAAAAAACTGTATTATAAAGTAATATAATATGGCAAGATCATTGGAAAAATGAATGGAAGTTCATCTCGTCAGTGTCTATAAAAATGTCAAATATCAGGTATAGAGAACATTCTGAAGTTCTCAGTGCCAAAAGTACAGCAACTGAAAATTTGAAAGATGGAAAAACGGGTTTAGTTTAACCCTTTATAACTATTTCTACTATAATATTTCTACTATACAATACATATTTAATTTGATATGTGCATTTGTGAAACTCTTATCTCATTAGCAAGATCAAAATTGTACTGTATTTGTTCCATGTTTTCTGCCCTGTAGTTCATCATGATTCCACTAGGGGCAGTAAAAGGGCTTTCCTTCTCATTTCAAATTGGTTGGTTCTGTGAAGTTGCAAAAATACTTTTGGTGGGAAACGTTTAACTAATTTTCAAACCTTTATGGTGAGAATAACTCATCTATTATTATTCAGTTTTTATATGGATACTTGCTGTACTGAAAAAAAGCAGAATTAGTTAAAAAGAAACTCTTTACAATACAGTAACACCATGTTAAAATGTGTGGATCAAATTTCAGATGGTGGGTAAATAAGGTGATTCTTTTTCCTGAATACTTATGTTAAGATTTTTGGATCTTAAGCTAAATTTGTTATGAACCAAAAATGGTCAAATTTATTATAATTGATACTATCTATATCTCACCAAAAATATTAGAATTTTTTCTTTTTTTGTGGATTTCATCAAAGGATTTAAAAACATGTTATTTATTTAAAAAATATATATAATTATCTGTTAATTCTTTGTTTTGGTGGGCTCTACAGAGCTAAACATTTAAGGAGGAGGGGGAGTGCTTCCATTTTTGCTTTGATATTCTACACCTCAGATGTTTGCATCTAGCTTTGTTAAACTGATATCTTATTAATTTATTAGTCTGCAGTCAGCTTAATTTAATGAAAGATTGCATTTGGAGGGGGGACACTTGGCAACATATGCTACAGGGACCTGCAGCAGAGGAAAGAGCGCCAGCTGCAGAAAACAGACAGGATGTTACAGCAAACGTACAGTCACAACTCACCCGCCTGACACACAAGTAAAATAGAGATTTGTTAAGCTGTTTTTTTTAGAAAACTCACAAACAATGTTCTAGCTTGGGAATGTAAATACATATTTTACTGTTTTGAAATGTCCTTGTTTGCACCAAGACCAAAAGACACTAAAATTACAACAACCTAAAAAGTGATGTTTAGTAATCAGAGAAAAGTCATAAAAAAAAAAATATCTGCACAGCAGTCGTTTACAGAGTTTTGCTTTCAGGCTCCATTGAAAACTGTTCTGTTGGCTGCCCCCCCCTTTCCAAAAATAACCAAACACTGTAAGCCGCTGTGAGTCTCATCAGTACGGCCGCTCGGCTCAACATACTGGATCAGATTTCTGTTAGGGTGGCACAAAGTGAGGAGATGAAACTCAGCTGGGGAGTGAGGATGGGCAAATCTACCACTTAATACCACCTTGTGTTTTGGGTCCAGGGAGGAGCGTCCCCACAGCTGCCCTCCCTCATGCCTGTTTGTCAGTAACTGTCGATAAGTCTCACAGTCTCGTTGCTTTCATCGGGAGTGGAAGAAAAGGCTGAAATAGGATGCTTCCTGCCCTTTAACACGCCAGAGGCTTCGTTAAGGGAACCTGTGAAATCAGTTTAATAGGCTGACATCACCCCTGGGCCTCCCTGACCCAGGCCTCATAAGACCCTCTCTCTTTTTTCTCTCTCCCTATTTCTTCATCCTCTTCCCACTTCTCCACCTAGTCTAATTTTACTTGTGTGAAATCTCCTCTTCCCTCTGCCATTTGATTTTCCATCTCTCTGTTTTCTCTTCCTGCTGCATTTCACTCCTCCCTGTTTTTTTATCATGTTTCTTTATTCCACTTCCAGATTTCTCCCACCTTTCAATTTCCTTCAGCCCATTTGACCTTCCAATATATATATATATATACATATATATACACATGTTTTACCTGTCTGTTCTTATAATTTTTCCTGTTCTTTAATTTGTCTTCTACCTCTTCTTTCTTCTCTCCTCTTAAATCTTTTCTCGCTAATTATTATTATTTTTTTTTTTGCTTCAGCAGCAACGTTTTGTAGTCAATCTAATGGCAGATGGCTCTATTTTTCACCCAGCTGACCTTGATGAAAATAGAGGAGCAGGCCAGTCTGAGGACGAGCAAGAGTGTGCCTGAACCTACCTGACACTAGTGAATAAAATATAGCATTGGCTTCCTGTTGGGGATGGCTGCTGAAAGGGAGATCACCCCGCCGCCTTATTTATTCCCTTTTCCTACCTCTTCAGACGCTTACGGCGGGTAAGTGACGTTAATGTGCATACCGGCTGTTTGAACCACCGACCACAGGTCAGCCACTTTAATAGATAGGTTCAACCCTCTCTCAGAGGAATAGCAGCCCGACGCCTCCATTAATGTAGAGCAGGAATGTAGCCATAAAACAGTACTTCCTCGTGTAATCTCTTAGTGGGTTTCCTGGGAAGTGACAGGACGCTGGAGTTTTATCATCTAGAAAGTAGAAAAACAAATCATATTTAAATTAAAATAAATCCAAAAATTATCACATCAATTTTACATTTTCATCACAATTCAAGTGTTTGTTTTCAAATATTATCTATACATTGTAGGTGCTCTTGTTGGTAGGGGGCTGTCTGCTTTGTCTGTTCCCCTACTTTGTTTTCTTTTTTTGACATTAGTATTTATGTATTGTGAATATTTGGTCTTTTGGATATTGTATGAGGAGTGAGTGTTCCCTGGGCTCGGTGTGTGTGTATGTGTGTGTGTGCTGTAGCAGTCCTTACTCTGCCAGGATTGTTATGGCTGCCTATGGCTGTAGGCAGGCCTTGGGGGAAGCAGGCCCTCTCCTGGTGGGGATAAAAGCAGGAGGCATCTGGCTCCAGCGGAGCTCCAAAAACTAAAAGTAGCCTAAGATCCCCTTCTCCTACTTTAGCCAAACAAGCTGGACTAATCCCAACTATCAGGGGATGCTCTGTCAAAACAAGCAGCAGGGCCCTTAGGCAAGCCGATCCACTGAGCGTTGAAGGGCTGCAGAGAAAGGGAGAGAGGGAAGGAGACGCTCCCATTAGCATAATGCCTCTTAGTAGCGAGCTGGTGTGTTGGCCTGACAGCCTGCGCACAGGGGCACAGCATCTCACAGGGGGTTTGGGCTCATAGACAGGGCAGAAGGGGCAGTAGGGGCAGCACTGGAGATGTGGGAGCTCTCTGGTTTAAATCAGCAAGGGGCAGAAACCAAACCCAGTCTGCTGATGGCAGTTCCTCTTCCTCCCTCTCTCTCTGTGATATCTGTTCCTCTAGCTTATTTTTAGCTGCCTTCATCCTCCGAAGCAGGTTGAGTCCTCCTCTCTCTGAATATGTGGGCTTGTGCCCTCGGCTCACTGTCGTTCATCCAATTCACCAGCTACATCACTACCTCACAGTTATTCTGGTGATGCTGTGTTGTGGCTACTTGGAAGCAACTAGGAATTCATGTCAGGAAACTAGAGACACACAAAGCAAAGTGGATCATAAACCTAATTGCACGCAAACTATATATGTTTTGCAAACTCATCAATTCTTATTGACTAATGTATGCAAATGGATTTTGAATACAGGATGAGCTGAACTTATCCATTCAAAATTTGCAAGTTAAAAGTAACGTGGTCTCATTTGGTCACAACTGTGTGTCATTTAATTTTGTATATGCAGACTGGCTAAATGAAACAAATGAGCTAGCTGTCTGTGTTATAAACCCTAATGGGAACATAATGGGGTTAGCTTAGGCCAAGTAATAATGAGTATCAATATAAGTGGTCCAGCCCTTTATTAAAGTCTTACATCATCTGCAAGACATTTCATTTAAGAGGTAGCTTGCTGACAGTATATGTGTGTCTGTGTGCACGTGCATGCATGTAAGTCTGACCATTGTCTAATTTTCTTTTTTTTAAATTTTATTGTGACCCAAACCAGTTCTGTCATTGTTTGCAGTAGTCACTGAGTAACAAACATAGACACACTATTTATGATTTATGACGCTCAGTTGGAGGCCACATCTTAACTAAAAGATCTTTTTAAAAACAGGAAACCCTGCTGACTGTCTCCAGTCCAGTAAGCCCTGCTGGGATTGTACTTGGATGGGATCCAGTTGATTATCATTTCAGCCCACTGTCACTCATAAGGAGGCAGATTCACAGGCCCAATTATCTTTGAAAACCCAACCATGCAGGCTGGCTGTGATCAATGAGGCCAATGCCAGCGTCGATATGCTTCGAGTCAAGCCCATTGATCAGAAGATGCATATGGACAGACGTTGTGAGCTGTATAATGTCAGGAGGGCGGTTGGGTGAGAGGAAAGGAGGGGAGGTGAAGAGGAGGTGTATGGAGGGTGTGTGATCTGAGGGGGCGTAGCTGCAGCGCTGAGAGCCTCAGGTGTGCAGCATCAGGAGTAAGAGGTGACAGTTTGGTGTGTCCCATGGGACAAGATCAGGACCTTGCCTGACTCCAAGTTCCCAGCTCAGAGGATCAGGGTGACACGCCACCCAGCAGCCCCTCCCACAGCTGCCACCGCAATTAAGTCTGGCTCAGTTGCTGGCCCGAGTGCAGTAAAACAAAGGGCACAACGAGCCTCTCACCTTATGCTCAGAGACTGATACACACACTCACACATGCACCCATGCAAGAAAGAAAGCTTCCCCCTGTCCTCGCCATTGTCAGAGAAAGAAAAAAACCCCCCAGTACAGAAACACGGTTTCATGTCAGTATTATCAAATTCTGGGTGTCGTAGACGGAAGAACTTTTTCTGTTTTAGATCCAACATAAAAAAAAACAGAGGCCAGTATTTAAAGTTATGAAATTTTTTTTATTTCTGGAAAATTTGTTTGTTCTTTGTTTACATTTTTTACTTTGAATCCCACATTTTAAAGGGCTATCTTATTCTTTTTTGTCTTGGTAGGAGGATTTTAGGGCAGATCAGATGTTTATGGGCAATGTCCTGTTCTATGTTATTCTACTACAGTTAGAATAGGATCGTTGGCCTATTCTTGTTCATTACATTTAAAAGTAATGATACTGAAAACAAGTAACACAATGACACAAACACAATACAATACAAAGTTTTCCATTTATGTTACACAGTGACTAAAATTAAATATTCATCGGAATTTTTCTTAATAAAAAAGAGAAAGAATAGTTGAGGTTCTGAGTGTCAACCTTATAGTCCCACTCCAATCATCGTTTGATCAATTGAAAAAGCATTCCCAGTGGTCTTTTATTTATGATTATCCTTTGTTTGGCAAAAAATAACAACTGTGCTTTTTTTCTAGAGCATTGTTTCTGCAGAATGGCAGGAGCTCATCATAAATTCACTTTTGAGCAGGATAGTTGGTACGGAACCTGTACTGTCTGTACTAATTTCCCATTATCCCTTTATTTTCCATTCTTTCTCACCAGCTTAAAATCCCTCACAACTCCAAGCTAACATTACAGGTGCAACAAAAAAGGCGAGTAATATTGAAGCTACCCAGTTTTGAGGGGGATGACAAAATGAATGACGTCCATTGGAATGGAGCGTAGAAGGTAGCATATAGCCTGCCGATTGGAATTTGTCCGTAACAACTACAAGCTTTTTCAGACTGGATTTCTTTGTTTGCTCCTAATCCACTACAATTTGAATTAATAAATACACTGAAATGTAATTTTATTCTTAATTTTCTTTGTATACTGGATGTCCTACATCATCAGAAAAATGCTACAAGAATATGTAAAAAAATACCAAAAACACAATTTGTTTTGGACTGGGTCTTTAAACAGTTTGTCCACATCTAAGTTGCTGGTATTGACAGTACGTGTGTGGATGTGCTTTAGAACTTAACATGTCTATGTTGTTCATCTTCACTTTTATCTATGTGTAAATGTGTTGGTAGGTCTAAATACAGATGTTCTGTGTTAACTTAGGAAGAGCAGTGTAGTTAAAATGCTTTCAAAAAGTAATTCACTCGAAAGTGTTACTAACTGCAGTTTATACAGATGAAACACTGTTCAGTCAAGGAATACAAATTATTTTCTAAAGCTTTGGGTCTTGAGCAAATCTCTGCGAGAGCTATTTTCCGCACTTGTAAAAGGTTTGGAATAATGTTGCCCTTGCCAGGAAGGGCCGACCCACCAGAATCAGTCTACTAGTACAACAATAATTTATGAAGAACCAATAACATGATCCAAGATCTGTCTGATAAGAGCAGTCTTAACAATTCAAGAACAAGCAAGAAAATAGACAAGTATGGTGAGATTCCATGTGATAAGTTATTGCAGGTGTAAGACAAAATTAAGGCTCATATTTAAGGCTTTGGGCACTCTTCATCACCACCGTCTTCTTACAATGTTCTGTGATGTTAATATTTCTCGTCTGAGGTTCTATTTTGGGTAGGTAGAAAAATCCATAGGTGGAAAAATTCAGCTCTCACCCAAGATGTACCCCAGGTGGAACATCTTGCTGAACCCACTGTCAAAAGGGTCCTCAACTCCCATATCCAGGAGAACTTTACCAGGCCTAGCATGAGGCAAAAGAAATCCAAGGAGTCCAAGTTATTTATGTTTTTTGCCTTTACTGTCAATGAAGCTTGTTAAAGCAGTTCCAGTATGGTCTCAGTTGGGGCAACACAACACTCCAAAAACCCAGCGGTTGTCACCAGAAGTAAGGGATGCTGGAAAGCTAAAGAAGAAGTATGGTTGGCTTGTGGAACTCCAAAGGCAGCTCACAAGTATTGGTAGTTTAAGCAGCACTTTGTGAAGGATGTTGCAGAGGCAAAAACATTATTCTCTGATGAGCTAGAACTATCCTTCAGCCTCAAAGAAATTCTTGAAAGTAATTTGATGTTTGAGGGGTAAAAATCTGCCAAGACTCTTTGTGGAGGATATGGTGTTGACTTCAATTGAGTACATTGTTAAAAAGTTGAGAGAATCCTTTGAACCCTACCCATAGGCTACCAATGAAGAAGTAGTGGCTAAAGATCTGGGAGATAGCCTGTTTATCACCCATACACAGAGTTAGTAAAATAGCAAGGCATTAGGAGGAAAAGGATATCAGTTATCCATATGATGTTGAGCAGTCTTGGATGACCAGCCTGTGCAACATCAAATGGCAATTGGGCACAAAGTGTTGGGTAATGGCAGAGTAGAGTGGTGGTCCCTTTTTTCAAGAGTGGGGACAGGTGGGTGTTCTCCAACCAAAAGGGGATTGCACCAATTGGCTTCCTTAGAGGAGGGTTGTGGGGAAGAGTATTGATCTGACAACCAAACCTGTGATTCACAAGAAAGAGAAAGTTTTGTCCTGGTTGTGAAAGATGAGAAAGGCTCCACAGACTGCTTGAGGGTTTATGTGAGTTTACCCATGCACTGAAAGTTGTCCCAGGCAGTGTTTTGTGAGAGGCACTCTCAAAACATGGTATCCAGGGCCACTTACTGAGGGCCATATGGTCTTTTGAGAGTCTGGTTTATTTTGCAAGGGAACCTGGCACTGGGAACCTTCTCTCAGTGCATGATGATTCCTTAAAGAATGCACTTTGTCAGTGATTCTGTTCATTGTTTTCACAGAATTTCTTGGCAAAGCCAGGAGCTGGAGGGAATCCAGTTTGGGGACCACACGTTTTGTAGATGATGTTGCTCTGATAACTTAATTAAACAAGGACCATGCAGTTGAAAGTGACGTGGTTGGAATGAGAATCAGTACCTCCAAATGGCAATGGTCTTTCTCCAGGTAGGTGGAGAGTTCATACTCAAAGTGGAGGGTTGAGGTCTTGTTCACAAAAGATGAAATCTTAGCGCATGAGATTGACAGGTCGCGGATGGTTGTAACAATTGCAGTAACAATTTGTTGCAGTGAAGCTAATCCAAAATAGCAAAGCTCTTAATTTACTGGTCATGTACCTTGGACTATCCAAACACCCTTACCTAAGATCAAGAGCACTGGGTCATGACCAAAAGTTTAACATCCTGATTCAAGCAGCTATAACCAGTTGTCTTCCACATTGAAGCTAGGCTCTCTCTCCCCCTTGTGAAAGGATTAGGGGCTCAGTAAACCAGGAAGATGTTAGGCTTCAGCTACTTCTCTAGATTGAAGATGAGTCATTTCAGGTAGTGCTTCATTTCTAAGAATGCCTCCTGGAGACCGCCCTGGAGTGAAATCCAGAGCATGTCCCAATGGGGAAGATTTAAGGTAAGCTGAAAGGACTGTGTCCCTCTTGGCTGACCCTGGATTTTCTCATAATGTTCTCTTTAGTTCTAGAAGAAATTTCTGGGTTTCTCTGCTCAGACCTCTGTGACCATGACCTGGCTCCAGATAAGTGGTACTAGATGGATTGAGAAAATGACAGCTACTTGCATGAAAGATAAAACATCAGCACATTTTTGTAATAGTTATGCAATGAGGGGCCGGAGGGGGTCTGGTTTGGGGACCACAAACTTCCTCTGCTCTGCAGATGATGTTGTCCTGTTACCTTCATCGAGCCAGGACCTCCAGCATGCATTGGGGCGGTTTGCGGCAGAGTGTGAAGCTGCTGGAATGAGAGTAAGCACTGCTAAGTTTGAAGCCATGGTTCTTGACTGGAGAAAGGTAGTTTGTTCTCTCTGGATTGGTGGAGTGCTCCTGTTCCAGGTGGAGAAGTTTAAGTAACTTTGATATTCCCTCACTGCCCAAGATACAGAGTGTGAGATTGGCAGGTGGATTGGTGCAGCATCCACCTTTATGCAGTCGCTGTACCAGTCTATTGTGGTGAAGAGAGAGCTGAGCCAAAAAGCAAAGCTCTCAGTTTACCGGTGGATCTTTGTTCCAATACTCACCTATAGTCATGAGCTCTGGGGTCATGACCAAAAGAATTAGGTCCCAGATACAAAGGGTTGAAATGCACTTCCTCTGTAGGCTGGTTGGGCACTCCCTTAGAGATGGAGTGATAATCTAGATCACCCTGAGAGAGCTCAGAGTAGAGCTTCTGCTCCTCCACATCTAGAGGATCCAGTTGATGTGGTTTGGGTATGTTATCTGGATGCCTCATGAACACCTCCTTAGGAATGTATTGCCGGGGGAAAGGAAAGTTTGGGCAACTTTGCTTAAGCTGCTACCCTCGGATCGCTCAGATGAGTGGAAGAAGATAGATGGAATTACACTTTTCTGATTTAAAAGTCAAAAAAGTTCCTGGTCAGCCCTGCAAATATTCAGAAGTTTGGATTTTTCAAATGGCATTGTTAACGAATGGGATTTGAGTTCTGTTTCCTTTGTTCTATGTTTATTTAGCTTGTTATCTTTTCTTTTTTCTTGTTCTCTAACAGTTTAGGTTCTTTTTAGTTTAACTTTTGCTGCAGCTTAGGTTTATTATTTGGCAGTGGTCTCTTTAAGGCTATTTTGGAGGGCTAAAACCCCCTAAAATATAGTTAATCCCCCCTAAATAATTTGGTGATGTTAGTTTTTTTAACTTATTGATTGTTTTTACAACAATTGCAGAAATATTCAAACATAAATATGCTGAAATGTTATTTTAAATAAATAAAAATGTAAATCTGTCAGTTTATGATCATATATCTGTTTGTCCCATTTACTTGACATTGTTAAGGAGGCGTCAGTGCTTTATTATCACAGGTAACACCCACAATACTGAAAATCAAGTCCATGTTTTCACTGCTACTTAACACTCTGCTGCCTCAACACCGCAGACACACAGCAAAACAAGTTAGACAACATGGATATACACACGTTTTTCAAAAAAGTAAATCTTCATCACGGCACAAATTCAATGTTTAAACTTAGTCAATTTTGAATCAATCAGGGCAGGTCACTCAGTTAGTCAGGCATTAGACACAGAGCAGGAACAATGCTGTCACGTACACCAGTGGTCCCCAACCTGCTGGCCACAAACTGGTATTTGTCCGTAGGACAGTTGGTACCTGGCTGCGGAGAAAAAAACGTCTTTCATTTTTTCCTGTTCTTTTGACAATTTGATTTTGAAGAAACTATTATTTTGGAAAACCACTGGATTCTGTCCACCACATCCGACTAATTTTTGACACACATCATGTTGATCAGTCACGTGTCAAAAACTATCCGCTACTTTCTCAAAGTAGCTGCTCCGAGTGCTAACCTGAGACCTCCAATCCAGCAAAGTTATCAAAAAGCAAACATATTTGGTGGTAAGTTTCTTTAGAGCAGAAAAATCTGCTTTTGACAGACAAAAACCATGGAGTCTTTACTCTAATTATGGACTTAAAGCAACAGTTGTTCCCATACACCATAATAATCATGCATAAGGGCTGGTTTATATTTCCAAGCCATTTTTATTCGCTTGCGTTGCAGTGGTCGCATGGCCATCGAGGTGGAATCGCCCCAGTCGCTGCAGAATGTGACACTTTCAGGTGATATCACTCGCCACTGGAATTTTACGCCTGCAGTGCAATTGCGTGCAAATCATATAATTTAACTTGAATTTATTTCAGAAACCAGATTACACGATTACAGAATCACTTTGTCCTTTTATAAACCCTGAATACAATGAAAACATGAGAAAGTTATTGTAAATACAGACCTTACAGACACACAGAAATAGAGAGTGACAGAGAGAGCGGGCAAGTAGAAAGAAAATAGAGCAAGTAACTGGAAAGATATGTCTCATATTTCCTTTTTTGCAACACTAGAGAATGAAATTCACCCATTTTATTAGTTTTAATTTAATTTTTTCGCCTTTGTATCCGACGAACACAGTAAGATGTCATTCATGTTAAAAATAAACACTGGAGACGATCGTGTTGCTTGAAAAGTTTTAAACACCACTCAATAGTTCACCGTGGTCATTGTGGAGAGTTGCAATCAAAATCAGCCAACATGAGTATGTCCTTGACCGCGCGATTGTGAATATGATAGATGCGATGGCTGATTGCTGTGAAGTAGACAATAAACCGGGCCTAATATTCAGCGACCAGCTGTCTAATTTTACGAGGATGCTGCCAATAAATTTGGTGAAATTGTAGATTAATGTTTATTATTATTGTTATTAGAAAAAAAACAGTTTCAGTGAGTGTTTTTTTTTTTTGTTTGTTTTGTATATATCAGTCCCACCTTAAAAGTTGGTTGAAGTTGGTGTCCGATTTTTTAGCTTCCACTTAGCTTCCACAGTTGTGGGTTAAGGGAAAATCTATATCACCTGGTTGTGATATAGATGGTTAATGGTTCCTACATGAAATCTAGTGTACAAATATAGATTAAAGTAACTGGAGATATTTTATAGGGCGAAGGAATACTGAAGGCTAAAAAAAACTGGAAGCCTGGTCACTCTGTGAAAATATTGTCTGACATTGAACTGGTCCTTGGCACAAAAACGGTTGGGGACCGCTAATGTCTGAAATCATAGCCCCAGTTTGAAACTGCTGAGGTGGATATTAAAAGTGTCAATGAACAAGAGTAGCCACATTAAGCCCTCTGGTTAATGGAAAAACAGCTAATCAGTTTCAGCAATTGTTAGGGTACCACTCTATTTGAATATGGACATTAAAAGAAGGCAGACATGATTTCAGCTTCCACTCTGTGCTGTTCCAAAACAGCAGTTCATAGTGGCTTATTTAGGTGCTGCGCCAAATGTTAAAAATTCAAAACTGTTTCAAAAACATTACATTTGCTTCTTAATGCACCACTGCAAAATGCATGACCCTGTTACTGCAGCTGCAGCTCTCAGGAGAGTGAGTGTTAGCATGTGACTGTGTGGGTGAAAGGGGCAGTGCCATACATGATACAGAAAGATGAGAACTGTACACAGGCCTGTGTCAAGAAATGACTCACCTTTCTGTTATGTTAGTCTTATTATGAAAAGGTATTTTTGAATTGATGCATTTTTTGATTAGGAATGTTATTTTATGGAGTTATTTTTTATTATCAATCATTTGTCATTTTAAAACATCTGTGTATTTAATAAAATGCTGTAAAATATACATACTTACTAATGTACAAATTAATGTAAGATGACTTTTTTGCCATTTCTTTGTATTATAGATATATATTTTTTTAATTAACATTGTCTGTTACTGCAGCTCTGTGTAACAACACAGAGCTTCAAATACAGTATTTTCTGCTCTGTAGGATGCACCTGAATATAAGGCGCACTTTCAATTAATGGTCTGTTTTCAAACTCATGTTATAAATGCACCAAACTATAAGGCGCATTCAGACAAAATAGTCAGAGATAAGTCCGTCAGTTGCAGAATTGGTTGGACGCTTCACGTTAGCTGAATATGAATAGTTATCATATTTGCAATATCTGTAACTCCCAATATTGTTGGCAACGCGTAAAAACAGACTCATATTGTTTAAACAAATGTTTTTTTGTGATTCTGCTAACTCCCAATGTCGTTGGTAACACACAGTCAAAAACCGCTACACTTTAGCTGCGCTAGAGAATTTAAAAAAACATCCAACTTTGTTTGCAAAAAAAATCTAAAATCATTTGACTTCAGTAAGCACAACCAGAATTAAACCATATAGCAGGCGCTTCGGATTATAAAAAATATTTTTGAAAAAATGAAGGCACTGATAATCTGGTGCTGATCAGTACTCTCCAATACTAAGACAATGAGATGTGATGCTAGATGATGAGGAGGCTGAGAACACCCACAAATGCATTTCTTTATGGTTTCTTAAGATCTTCAGAGATTAATTTGATCTGTGTAGTAAAAAAAAGTTTTTTTTACAGTTTTTTTTCTATCTGTTTCATTACAAGTCATTACATGGTCTTGTGTGTCTTTGCACTGTAGTGAGTATCCAATCTCCCACACCTTAGTCTAACGAAATCTGTTTCTATTCCGCCACTAGGTCCCCAAAGAAAAATTGTTGTCTCGATAATGATGAACGATTATTGCCCTCAGATTGCTTTATGATGTATGGTCTCGTTAAAAGTAAAGAGACGATCCTTTCACTAAAGTGACCTTTCAGTACATCATTTTGATTGCAAAACTAATAATGGTCACATGACAGACTAGAATTGGAGGATTCCCTTTTGCCTCGGCAGCACAGTGGAACTCCGTTCGATACATCATAATATGAACAAAGTGGTGAAAATAGTAGAGTAGAGCTACAACCCTTGTACATTATTGTCATTAGTAAATTCAGGCTAACGTTTCAAAGAAGCAGTACCTCACTTTAAAAGACATGAGAATGATGCAAATAGTTTATCTCCATCAGATTTTAAAGATGCTCATAAATGTTGTTGCTGTTTTGTCTCTTTTTTTTCTTAAGGAGGAAAAATTTTTATTCTTAAAGTACAGTGGCCCTGAAGTGCAAACACAGCAAAAATCACTAGACGCAAAACTATTTTTAAGTATTAAAATGAAAACAAAGAAATGCAAAACAAATAACCATAACAAAAAACTATTCCAAAAACAAGAAACAAAGTAAAAATGAAATGCTTTGGAAAACAAAAGGGATTTCCAGAAATGAAAATGAAATGTAAATGAAACAAAACACAAAAAGAAACAAGTACAGGTAGGTACTATGACACATCCATGAATGAATGATGGCGTTTGAGTTTTGACATTTAAGCTTTTGTCAAATGCGTCTTCAATGTCTGCATATTAATACAACGTTTAATGATTAGTTGGGAGCATATCCAGTATTGATTCATGCTAAATAATTTCATCATAAAAACGTTGTAATCCAATTTTCTTTTGATTTCTAAAATGTAATATTGTTTTTCTATGAACTGTTTTGATTTTTTAGTTGTCGTTGTGATCTTAAATATGTTTTTACATTGAGTGAATTGTTGGTGTGATTTGCACTTCAGGGTTACCATAACTTATAGGCACGTTTAAGCATTGTTTTCATTTTATTTTGCCTAATTCTCATGAATACTGTGGATTTAACATAAATTTTATTTTAATTAGTGTAATTTATGCATTTTACTGCGTGCATAAGCCATTGGAAAGAAAGAGTGCCAAAGGCTAAAATTGAGGAGAAAAGATCCAAGAAGGAGGTGAATGTAAATTAGTGGTGTAGCTGTGGAAAAGACAGGAGAGGACAAGACATAGAAGTCCAAAGCCACGTCTGCTAATGCAAATACTACCAGCAAAAAAACAAAAAACAAAAAACAATCTTCATGAATTAATCCCTCCACTTCTCTTTTGCTAAAGGCAGTCTTCATTCCTTGCTTGAGGCAGGCTTCTTCTCGTGTGAGGGAAATTAATTAGCTGTTTGTCATCCAGAGCTGAACGGGGGGATTGAGAGAAAATTTAAGACTCAAAAGCTGACAGGTAGCAAATTGACTGGAAAGAAGTGAAGGTTGGTTGGATGGATGGATGACTGACAGGCTAAGATGTAATTCACGACCTCCAAGAGGGAACTTTAGTCCAACCTCCGAGCATGTCGTAAAAGAGACAGCAGATTGTTGGCTTGTGAAGATTGAAGACAAAAGATAGAAAACTCTACTTTTGGTGCGATTAAAGGCAGCCAGGTGGTACTCTCATTCACTGAGCCTTAGGAAACACAGTCTAATGTTAGCCATGGCTGTTTTCATGGCCTCAGGCTACAGGAGGGACGGAGATAGCAGACAGCAGGTACTCACTGCCATGGGGTAGATTTAGCAACGGCCTGAAGCTTCTCATCTTGCCCTCCACACAACACACTCCCTCACTCAGTTTTTTGATCTAGGCAGGTAACTTTCTCCAGCTGGATCACAACGTAGTTTTTGGGGGTAGATTAAGTTGAAAGTTTGGTCATGGGCCTGACAGGAACTTGGCAACTCACCAGAGCAGCTGGCTTAACAATTTTTTTTTTCCTTTTTTTTTTCCAGGAGTCTTCCAGCTGCACAGAAGTTAACAAAAAACTTCCCAAACACATTTATCTTCCTCGAGAAATGAGAGCCACTGATAGTGTGTCATAATGTGCACACAAGTAACCCAGACAACAAATAGAAAAACAAGAAGAAAAGAACACAGAAAAAGCTTGAAAGTTAATTCCTGTACAGAACTAACTAAAGGGAAAATACAAAAAGTAGTGATGTGTCATTCTGTATTGAGACTTTCATGTGTGTGCCGAGTCTATATCCATCTATACACTGCATACAACAATATAAATGATTAGCATACTTCATTTGTTCTCTGACAGTTTCATTCACAGGCTTTTTGTGAAAAAAGGCCACACACGTCAAAGTCACACCAACTGATATTTTTTATTCCAATAGATATCCTAGTGGAGCAAATGAGGCTTCAAGAAGCCTTTGCACTGGAGTGAACCAATTGGATGAAAGGCTTGAGTGCTTCATGCCCATCATGACCTTCATCTGCCAATCAGTAAGTAAAAAGAACCACACATGCAAGTTACAGTGCAATACAATCTTTAATGTGAGCTTATTATAGTTATGTTGTACCAAGAGTTTATAGTAATAAAAGTCACTCTCGTTCTGACAGTCATGACCCAGTTCATGACCATAGGTGAGTATTGGAGTGTAGATTAACCGATAAATTGAGAGCTTTGCTTTGTGGCTTAGCTCTCTCTTCACCACAACAGACGGAGACCGCATAACAGTGGATGCCGCCCCAATCGGCCTGTCAATCTCACGCTCCGATCTTCCCTCACTCATAAATAAGACCCAAAGATACTTATACTTCTCCACCTGGGGAGGGAGCACTCCACCCACCCAGAGAGGACAGACCACCTTTCTCTGGTTGAGAACAATGGCTTCAGACTTATGTGCTGACCCTCATCCCAGCCGCTTCACACTTGGCTGCAATCTGCTCCAAAGCATGCTGAAGGTCCTGGCTCAATGAAACCAACAGGACAACATCATCTGCAAAGAGCAGAGGGGAAATCCTGTGGTTCCCAAACCAGACCCCTCTGGCCGCTGGCTGCGCCTAGAAATTCTACCCATAAAGACTATGAACAGAACCGATGAAAAAGGGCAGCCCTGCTGGAGTCCAACATGCACTGGGAATGTCACAGCAGCAGCCTGCCTGCTGCCAATCAGCTGATTCCCTCCACCTGTGCCTGCTCCTATATATTTCTCCCTCTGCTCTTCATTCTCTGCTGAATCATTGCACTACAAGCTTCCAGAGAAATCTCCAGTGGAGTTCACGCTCAGCTCTCAACCTGACTGCCAGCTATACTGCTCAGCCTTATCCAGACATCATACTGCCAGCAGCTCCCGTCACATGCCCCTGCCTCTCTCCGGCTCAATTTCTTTCAAAGCCTTGTAAGTCTCCGCACTTTCTCCTTGTAGGAAACCTTCCCAGACAACCCTGGTGATTTCGTTTCAAGAACTGGTGACTAAGCCCCAGGATCCTGAGTGTTGCCACTCCCTCTTGGAGTCCATTTTCTTCTTCTATCGCCTCTACCTGGAGCCATGCTGTCGATGTCGATGCTGTCGAATGCCTTTTACAAATCCACAAAACATATATGTACAGGATAAGCGATCTCCCACGAACCCTCCGCCACCCTAGAGAGGTGGTGGAGGCCAAGTTCCATGGCGTGGGTTTAGGCTGCCGAGTCAAGCCCCTTCGACTGCCACCCAAACCACATTGCACCGGCCCCAATCCTTTGGGCTTTGCCTGACCGGGGCCGATGGGAGGAGCTCCGGCTACCAGGCACTCGCCTACGAGCCCCAACTCCAGGCCTGGCTCCAGGGTGGGGCTCCTGTAATGCCTATCCAGGTGACGTGACTGGATCTATGATTGCTTTTTTCATAAAATGGTTCTGAGCTGCTCTTTGTCTGGCCTGTCACTTGGCACCTGTCTCTTATGGGAGACCCTACCAGGGGCTAAAGCCCCAGATAGCATAGCTCCTGAAATCACTCAAGCACTCAAACCCCCCCACCACGTTAAGGTGGCGGTTCATGGAGTGGGGAGAGGGTTTCCCCCTTTAAAGCAAAAAAAGGCAGCCTGGATTCTGCTTTCATCTGTTTTGTTAATGATAAAAAAAACTCAGTCCTAATATCAGTAAATCTGATTTGTCATAATGTTGTGATTATTCTAATCTCATGGTATTAGTCATTATTTTACTTTTATAAACACTTTTTTAAACAGTACTTAAAGGTCCCTAAATCTGACTAAAAATATATTAAACAGAAACATGAAAAAATAAAGTTCAGTTGTACAAAGCCATTCAGAATGAAGAGACTGAAGAGCATAAAATCCAAACCTGCATGAACCAGAGGGTCTGCTGGAGGACTGGGGTGAAGAACTCTGTGAAAGAGGCGGTGGAAATCTTTAGGTGAAGCCTAAAAAGGCTGTTACAGCCATCGATGTGGGAGCTGAACAAAAACAGCAGAAAAGAGGGTAAGAGACTTAGTAAGAGATGGTTCTGTTTTTACAGGTGGAAGTATCCACCTCATACTAACATTATCATTATAAAATAAAGAGAGTTCAGTTAAGGATAATACTTTGGTAACTGTGTGGATATTGCATTTAATTAAGGTCCGTAGTTAGATAATTAGATTGTTTCTGACATTGTCAATATTATTAGGGTTACATCTTTAAATAATAGCTCTTGTCTTTAGTCATTCTTATCAGTGTGTGCATTCTCTCCAGTTAAAACACAGTAAAAATGTGAAGATTTAGTCAACATTCATGTGATACATTTGTCTTTTTGAGGCAAATGACTTACCATACTTTCTGCACTATAAGGCTCAATTAAAAATAATATATTTAAAAAAATGACAATATGTCTCATAATCCAGAGCATTTTATATACGGTACATACATTGTTTTTGGTTGAGCTAGCTGGTGTAATTTTGAGTGTCAAAATGCTTGGCTGAGTGTTTTTGTGAAACACCTGATACATGTAATGCTGTCAGTCTATTTTTTTACTTGTTACAAACATGTTTGGAAGTTACAGGCATTATAAAATATGCTAATGTGTGTTACAAACAAGTTCTAATCTAGAATTACTTACTCTGACTCTTTTGTCTCAGTTAATGCACCTTATAGACTATTTTTTGACGGTGCACCTTATAATCTCATGCACCATGTGACACTCAGCCATACTCTACTGTTGAAGAAAGGCTTATAGGACAAAGCTGGCTCAAATAAGTATTGCTGGTTTACTAGATATACTGAAAAAACTCACTCGTCAGGGATGTAGGTATACATTTAAAGTGTACATTTAAAGTCAGAAATTGCTCTATTATTTTAGACAGTAGGAAAAAATAATTACATTCAGTAATTTTTAACCTGACTACTAATTTGACTACCCAAGGCTGAGAAACTTGAGTAAACTGCACCCTGAAAAAATACTATTTCTTACTATTTAAAATAACACCCCAGAAAACAAAATTAAAAATACATATATATTTTTTTTACGTTTTTTAATTGTCTATGCCTAACCACATACAACACACCTTGTAGTGGTGCATTTATAAAAGATAATTCAACTTGTAGCCACAGATTTGAGTTAGTATTAAGAATAAATTATAGGTACATTTGAACCACACAACCCATTTTTTGTCAGCAGCAATCACAACATATAAAACATAAAATTTAAGTTTAAGAATGAAAAAAATCTTAAAAACTATAACGAGTAATTTGTAAAATAAATATGAATTGTAACATGAATGCACGGAACAATTTTTAACAAGTTTTATTACACTGAATTTTTAGGCAGTGCACAACCGTGATGAATACAAAGCGGATTCTTCATGTTTTTTATCCTTTTCTTTTGCTGACTGTTAGCGACAGTATTGTTTTCAATGAAGTTAGTGTTTCTTCTTTTGATCTTTTTTTTCATAGTCATAACATCATCCATCATAACATGATTTTATTTCTAAAATTGAATTGCAAACTTTGAGTGAGCAGTACACAGTTTGATTGTGTGTAAATCCTATAGAATATCCAAGTAAGTTTGATGTGTTAAAATAAATATTTTTAAAATGATTTGACGAAGGAACACTTGTTCATCTGCAATGTCTAATGTTCAGCTGAACATTTTTGGTTAAAATTACTCAAGAAATGGCGAATTATCACAAAATACATATTTAGATACATGTAACCTTGTTAGTAGAATAAGTTTCAACTATTAAATGAATCACTCATATATTTGCGATGTGTAAAGGTTGGATAAAAAATGTGTCTAAAAACTGCTTTTTTAAACATAGCAATTTGATTTGTAGTTTGTTTAAAAAATGTGTAGGTTCAGCTTTATTATTTTGAGTTTTACTGGATACTTCAGTCAGTCTTTACCAAATAAAGGCATGTTATTTTAAATTGTGTAAATTATTTTTCCACTACATACATGAAATCTCTCATTTAAAAAATGAAAGACTTTGTTGTGTATTTGTCACTTGTGTTTTGCTCCTTTTTTGTAGATAATTTCAAAAACGTAGCTTAAAAGTACTTTAGGTGTCATATAACTCATTACAGTTTTTAGATAATTATTTCTGAGTAACAGTAAGAAATTTGTATTGTGCTGATGTCTGGACGTAATTTACATAACACACTAGTCATGTAAAAGCACAAAGAAAATTAAAAGTGGGATTTATTGACAGGTGTGGAAACGTCTGAGAGGTTAAAAACCCACTCTGATGAAAATTGTGGTTTTAACATTTTATTGCAACATTTCTCTAATGATGAAGGACATATCTAAAGAAAATTCAACTTAAACGTGTATTTCTGAGAATGTCTTTATTCAAATCATTGTGAATCAGGAGATGACAAAAAAATGCAGCTTGACAGAGCTTGTAGGATAACTGACGCATCCCTTTGCTGACACATTCATTCATGTGGGTCTTAGTTTCTCTCATCTGTGCTGCCATCAGGCTCTAAACAGAACAGCTGGATACCTGCGGTTTAGCTTATTATGTTAGTTGCATCTGTAATGTCAGGTTGAGATTGTGAATGGCTACAAGCTAGCAGGAGAACTGTAAATCTGTAAGCACATTGATGATGGGAAGTGGGGACAGACTTACAGTCCCACCCACAACTCAGAAATGAACTTCTACTATGTCCTAGAAAACAACACCGTTTTTTTTTTTTTTTTTTTTTTTTATTTTGGCTAAAAACAGCATAATGATAAGTAAAAGACCACCGGGAACACTTTTACAACAGATGATCAGACAAACTAAACCAAATATATGTTGTAACTTCAAAACGTGAATCCTGTGTAAATGTTTTTGTGTGTGAGAACATATTTGTGTAGTTGCTGCATGAGTGTGCAGTTTTTGTATCAGACTGAGTGTTCACACTACTTGTTCTTAGTCTTTAGCTGATCTTAATCCATTAGACTGTATTTGCTTTCATACTGTGTGTGCTGGTGTAAGTGTGCATGTGTGTATGGAAAGCCTTTTTAACATTTATTAGATATCCTTGATATCAGATGTTTTAAACCTTACTAGTAATGCCAAAATTACAACTAGTTAACTAGTAACAGCCAAAAATGTGAACTAGTAAACTAGTAATCATTAAAAGTGTGCACTAGCTCACTAGTGGGCACTATTTGTGCTCACTAGTGAGCTAGTGTCAATCTAAAAAGGCCACTAGTTAACTAGTTACTTGTAAATTTTCTACTAGTTTACTAGTTAAGGTCCTGTAAAGCTCACTAGTTAACTAGTGTCACCAAAATGTTGTACTAGTTCACTAGTGACGTGACAAATGTTAACTAGTTGACTAGTGAGGCATATTGAAGTCTTACTAGTTAACTAGTGGGACAGAAAAATGGCACTAGTTAACTAGTGTACTGCAAAAAGACCACTAGTTAACTAGTTGGCACAATTTCTTCTCACTAGTTAACTAGTTCATCCTTGTAAGAGTCACTAGCTAACTAGTGAAAAGTGACATGGTAGC
Organism: Oryzias celebensis; assembly: GCA_014656515.1. NCBI lineage: Eukaryota > Metazoa > Chordata > Actinopteri > Beloniformes > Adrianichthyidae > Oryzias > Oryzias celebensis. The sequence continues at coordinate 9,658,808 of BNCR01000009.1, read as the reverse complement.
TAGTTAACTAGTGTTTCAGTATGCTAATGTGGAGGAGTGCTGGAATTCAGAAAAAGTCCTCCTATTGGCTCTGCAGCAAAGCTCCAACCCTCTCAACCCAGGATTAACCCTTTCAGCCCCAGTGTACTTTTACTGTTGATAACTGAAGACATGTGGTTTTTATTATTCTTTCAGAACAAAGAGAAATATGTGAACATTGCATTGTCAATGTAAAAACATTAAACATTAATGTCAATATGATTTTACTTTTTCCATTATTATGTTTTTTTAGGGACCATTGTGGGGTTTTATGTCATAAATAGAAAGGTACTAACATTCTACACATGCCTTAATAGAGGAATTATTGAGCCAATGTTGTGATGCATTCTGGTGGTAATTCTTGAAATCATGATACACTGACCTCACCTGTCCATCATGCGAGAGGATCCCTCCTTCATGTGGACATCACAGAGGTTTGTTTTTTCTTGGCTTTTCCTTACTAAGAAGGAGGGTCGGATGGCAGGTATGCCCATCTTAATTTAGTCTGTTTACTATAGTTTAACAATCAGCTACTGTTCAAATTTTATAACTGTGTTGACATTTTTCTGTATAAATATCGATATGAAGTTTACAAGGAAATTATGGTGTAAGATTGGTCAATACAAATGAAATTCAACTTAATTGAATTCATTTAAATTGTATTTGAGTGTCTGTTTTTGTTCTCATATGCAATAGCAGTCAGATGGTCATTGGTTAAAAAAAAAAAAAAAAACAATCACATAGAAATAGCAATTACCTACCTCACACAGTGGCTATTAGGCTACTACAGTGATTGGACAAACTGTGACACATTTTTGACTGTTATCCAGTTAGGATTGTTGTCTCCCGCCCTTAATGAAAATGTTTTCTTTGCAGTATAAATGACAAAATAAAATGAATAAACAATGTAATACTGGGGGGTTTACCGTATCTGCATTTACCTATGAAATATTTTACCATAATCATAAGATTGACGCTAACATTTGACTGAATGCATAAAGAAGCCACAAAATAAAACCCCTAACTGTCTCTTTGTTTCTGTTGTTGAAAAACATATTCATGTTAAGTTTGTAATAAATATACTGCTATGCCATGAAACCATGTTTATTTTTATATCCATTATAACACTCATGTCAGCATTCCGTTTTACCAGCAAGAAGAGACATTTCTAAACAGCTTTGAAAATGTCAACATTAACTGTTTTAATAAAGCTTTAAACTTAAAATGGTAAACGTGGAGCCAGTAAACACCAAGTCCTAAATAAAACAAGTCCAATATGATGCAGTCCTTTTGGATGTTGTTTTCCAGCTCATCAGCCCGACACTTTCAGCAGGAATCACGACTCCTCTTCCCCAAGACATCGTTAACAACCAATCAGACTCATGTAGCAGGTCAAGAAAAAATGGCTTTTCCAATGACCTGCAGTTTAGAAAAATGTAAAGATTAGAGTCAAATAATTAATAATTGTATTGCATATAAATCAGAGAAATCCATCATAGTGATTTGTCTGTATGCTATATACCATGGTGAAATTACTTTTGTCTTCTTTTTATTCCCTTGTAGAGCTGTCCTCTGTTCTTCTGGTTCTGCACAAACTTTTCTGGAACTTTGCTTCTAGAAACTTGACCTGTAGAAATCACACATTTTAACTCAACATCGTATTTTATGCTTTATTGGAGTTTACTGTTGGTGTCAGTTTATGTAGATGTTCAAATGTCATTTTCAATATAGTTTAATATAGTAATATATATAATAATATAGTTTTACTTATTTACTGATTTAACTGTTATATATAAATTAAGCAACTTTGATCCCATATAATTACTGTATGAATCACAGAATCATCCAGGCTGGCTGGGGCCGTTTCTAGTCTTATGCGGGGCCCTAGAGTAGATGCTGGTTAAGGGCCTCCATTTTGTAAACTGTAGTGAAGAGATTCCTTACCCCTTTGGTCTACTAAGACAGCTCTATTTAAGAAAAGAAACCACTATAAATCACTACAAGGGGAAAAAAAAAACAAATCCTCTTCATCTCAATAAATAGAAGAGATTCAATAAACTAACAATTGAAATTAAAACAGCAAATGTACACTTAAAATAGTGCTTGACTGTCGTAGTCTCACATTTATTATACCTAATAATAACACAGTATTTTTTGTAACAGTCATGGTGCTTTGTCCTCAAAACGTCGGCTTTCTGGCTTTTCTATTATTTGCAAAGTCATCCAGCTAAGTCTGTTTTATCTTTTCCTCACTAGTTCTTTAAAGAAAGTGATGCTAAAAGCTTCTATTATCTCCTTTTTTGGAGGAAGGGGAAATGATCTGAATTGTCTCTCTGCCTACTTCATCAGTCCTGAATAAATTAAAGAATACATTAGCCAGTCATCTGCATCTACTGGTTTAGCAAAAACAGGCCAATATCCATGTACATGTGCAGATGATACCTTTATGTCAGAGAAATCCTCAGAAACCTTATAGTCCTGGAGCTTTTTGATCAGGATGTTCCTAAAATCCCTCTGGCTTAATGTCTTATCTCCAGATATTTCAGAATTGCTCCTGCAGAGAAAAAGCTCATTAGATTATTGGAAAAAAAAAAACATAATGAGTGCATATTCCTATTTTTTTATTGGTGATGTTGCAGTAATGCAGAAAAAAATTAAATTATTTAGTTTTAATAAATCTATTTTAGGGTTTTTCTAAACACAAGTTTACACACAGTACTGATTACAATCAAAATAATTAAGATAAATGATCCACTGCCACAATCAAAAACAATTCCTTTTAGAATATTTCCAGAATAATTCTGTGAATTTTTAAAATAAGAAGAAAACTTTCACTGAATCAGTGCTCTGTCATTGCTAAAGATCACAACAACATGTCATGTTAGAATCTGAAGAAATGGCTCTGGATACTTTCTGGATTTTCTCCGCTACAGCTGTTAGCGGATAGTTTCCCCTGCGAGAATTTATATCCACATTTCTGACAATAGTTATTACTTGTCGGTTGAAAAATTATTCCACAACAACGGTTTCATAAATTTCACATTTCTTATCCTAAATTAATCAAACAAAGCTCTGTTTGTGTTACTGACTCCTGGAACTACACCGGTGTCTGACGCTAGCTCTAGCTAGCTAGCAGCACATTCCACACTTTGGAGACGCTGCAGCAACATTAACTTGTGTGGTTCAAAAGAGATGAGACACAGCTGATTATTGCATTTTATTGTATTTACAGTCAATATTTTTTCATATATAATTACATAATGGGTTTAATAAACTCAAGAAATAGCTACATGTAAAATCGGACATTTTAATTCTCCTCATGAGAAAGTTGATGAACATGCAACTTTAATGCCTCCTTGTTGCTTGGTGGCCCTTAACAACGTTATTACCAACAACAGGAACGGTTTTCAGGTTCCTTTAGTGCATCCCCGAGTTTCAGTTCACAACAGTTACTTGTCAAAGCAAAACGTCTAACAAAGTAACATCGTCAGAGAAGTGACGGAAAAAAGGTAATTAAAAGGATTCTTACCTGGAAAGTGAAGGAATTATTTTCAGTTATCATATCTTGGGTCTCTGGGTTTCCTTTTACGGTTGCAAAACAACAATATAAAATATTTTCCCTTTGCTGAAAGACAACTGATAGCACGAGCAGTGGATCAACTTTCAAAATAAAACTCCACGCAAACTACTTCCGGTTGACCCAGACTTTTCAGACGAAATTGCGAGAAAGGAAACTGAACGCTCGTTATTCCGTTTGTTCCATTTTCGATTTAATATACAAATCAGAACACGGAAAAAAAACTATTCGTTGTCAGAGCAATAATCTTTGAATTTAATGAGTATTTTAATTTTTAGACCACCTAAGTTCAGTTAAAGGTCATCAGAAGTACTTCCTGTTTCTCCACTAGCATAGCACGTCTAGAAAGCACGTTCAAAGTTGGCCCGACAAAATTTAAAAGGAGCAAAATTGAGAAGGTTGTTTTTTGTGTGTGTTATAAATCCACATATAAAATGAATTAAATGAACTAACGTTCATTAGCAGGCCAAAGTGGTATTTATGTATGTCTATTATTTGTGTAAATGATTTGTGAAATTCACGTTTTATTTTTAAAGTATTACCTTTTTGTCTGTTAGTTCTACGGTGTTGGCGTGGTGTGAAGTTGAAGAAAAGAATACCACATTAAACAGCACTGCATGGAACTCTAGTGCCTCTCCTGTGTGTGACAATGAACAGGCTGTCATTGTGACAAACTTTATCATACACCTTGTTCCTTTCTGTCATTCCTTTTGCCCTTCATCTCAGCTGCTTTACTCTCTCAAAGTAAAATTCATATTATAATAAACCACATCTTTGTCTCAATTTCTGTTAATTCCCTGAGCAAAATCAGCAAAATGCCTGCTGAAGTGATAAAAACAGACTGCTCTTCTTTGGAAGCAAAAACAAAAAGATCACTGCCCCTTTAAAAGCGTCAAGTCCAGTGCTTTGGAACAGACCAATCAGGATTACAGCCCCGCCCCTTCATTTGCATACAAAGTGCCACTAGTTAACTAGTGGGCATAATTGTGCCCACTAGTTAACTAGTTAGGTTTGTAAATTGCCACAGGTTAGCTAGCTGACTTCGAAAATGCTCACTAGTGAACATGAATGAGCCAGAACGGCAGCTAGTATACTAGTTGGCCCTAAAGACTGCTACTAGTCAACTAGTAAGTGCTAAAAAGCCTTCTAGTGAACATGTTCAGATACAATTGTGTCACTAGTTAGCTAGTGAGACCTAAAAATCTTACTAGTTAACTAGTCATTTGAAAAAATGTGTACTAGTTTACTAGTGAACGCATTTTGAGCTCTACATGTAAACATGTAAGGCCAAAAAAGCATACAAGATAACATGTCGCAGTAAAAAATGTGAACTAGTTAACTAGTGAAGCTTAAAACTGTGAACTAGTTCACTAGTGAGCGCTATTTGTGCTCACTAGTAAACTAGTAACAATCTAAAAGGGCCACTAGTTAACTAGTTGCATGCTGACAGCCCTACATGTTTTCTAGTAAAATAATTGTTAATGCAACTAGTTAACTAGTGGCCCTTTTAGATTCTTACTAGTTTACTAGTGAGCACAAATAGCGCTCACTAGTGAACTAGTTCACAGTTTTAAGCTTCACTAGTTAACTAGTTCACATGTTTTACTGCGACATGTTATCTTGTATGCTTTTTTGGCCTTACATGTTTACATGTAGAGCTCAAAATGCGTTCACTAGTAAACTAGTACACATTTTTTCAAATGACTAGTTAACTAGTAAGATTTTTAGGTCTCACTAGCTAACTAGTGACACAATTGTATCTGAACTTGTTCACTAGAAGGCTTTTTAGCACTTACTAGTTGACTAGTAGCAATCTTTAGGGCCAACTAGTATACTAGCTGCCATTCTGGCTCATTCATGTTCACTAGTGAGCATTTTCGAAGTCAGCTAGCTAACCTGTAGCAATTTACAAACCTACACTTTGTGGCACTTTGTATGCAAATGAAGGGGCGGGGCTGAAATCCTGATTGGTCTGTTCCAAAGCACTGTACTTGAGGCTTTTAAAGGGGCAGTGATCTTTTTGTTTTTGCTTCCAAAGAAGAGCAGTCTGTTTTTATCACTTCAGCAGGCATTTTGCTGATTTTGCTCAGGGAATTAACAGAAATTGAGACAAAGATGTGGTTTATTATGATATGAATTTTATTTTGAGAGAGTAAAGCAGCTGAGATGAAGGACAAAAGGAATGACAGAAAGGAACAAGGTGTATGATAAAGTCTGTCACAATGCCAGCTTGTTCATTGTCACACACAGGAGAGGCACTAGAGTTCCATGCAGTGCTGTTTAATGTGGTATTCTTTTCTTCAACTTCACACCACGCCAACACCGTAGAACTAACAGACAAAAAGGTAATACTTTAAAAATAAAACGTGAATTTCACAAATCATTTACACAAATAATAGACATACATAAATACCACTTTGGCCTGCTAATGAACGTTAGTTCATTTAATTCATTTTATATGTGGATTTATAACACACACAAAAAACAACCTTCTCAATTTTGCTCCTTTTAAATTTTGTCGGGACAACTTTGAACGTGCTTTCTAGACGTACTATGCTAGTGGAGAAACAGGAAGTACTTCTGATGACCTTTAACTGAACTTAGGTGGTCTAAAAATTAAAATACTCTTTAAATTCAAAGATTATTGCTCTAACAACGAATAGTTTTTTTTTCCGTGTTCTGATTTGTATATTAAATCGAAAATGGAACAAACGGAATAACGAGCGTTCAGTTTCCTTTCTCGCAATTTCGTCTGAAAAGTCTGGGTCAACCGGAAGTAGTTTGCGTGGAGTTTTATTTTGAAAGTTGATCCACTGCTCGTGCTATCAGTTGTCTTTCAGCAAAGGGAAAATATTTTATATTGTTGTTTTGCAACCGTAAAAGGAAACCCAGAGACCCAAGATATGATAACTGAAAATAATTCCTTCACTTTCCAGGTAAGAATCCTTTTAATTACCTTTTTTCCGTCACTTCTCTGACGATGTTACTTTGTTAGACGTTTTGCTTTGACAAGTAACTGTTGTGAACTGAAACTCGGGGATGCACTAAAGGAACCTGAAAACCGTTCCTGTTGTTGGTAATAACGTTGTTAAGGGCCACCAAGCAACAAGGAGGCATTAAAGTTGCATGTTCATCAACTTTCTCATGAGGAGAATTAAAATGTCCGATTTTACATGTAGCTATTTCTTGAGTTTATTAAACCCATTATGTAATTATATATGAAAAAATATTGACTGTAAATACAATAAAATGCAATAATCAGCTGTGTCTCATCTCTTTTGAACCACACAAGTTAATGTTGCTGCAGCGTCTCCAAAGTGTGGAATGTGCTGCTAGCTAGCTAGAGCTAGCGTCAGACACCGGTGTAGTTCCAGGAGTCAGTAACACAAACAGAGCTTTGTTTGATTAATTTAGGATAAGAAATGTGAAATTTATGAAACCGTTGTTGTGGAATAATTTTTCAACCGACAAGTAATAACTATTGTCAGAAATGTGGATATAAATTCTCGCAGGGGAAACTATCCGCTAACAGCTGTAGCAGAGAAAATCCAGAAAGTATCCAGAGCCATTTCTTCAGATTCTAACATGACATGTTGTTGTGATCTTTAGCAATGACAGAGCACTGATTCAGTGAAAGTTTTCTTCTTATTTTAAAAATTCACAGAATTATTCTGGAAATATTCTAAAAGGAATTGTTTTTGATTGTGGCAGTGGATCATTTATCTTAATTATTTTGATTGTAATCAGTACTGTGTGTAAACTTGTGTTTAGAAAAACCCTAAAATAGATTTATTAAAACTAAATAATTTAATTTTTTTCTGCATTACTGCAACATCACCAATAATAAAATAGGAATATGCACTCATTATGTTTTTTTTCCAATAATCTAATGAGCTTTTTCTCTGCAGGAGCAATTCTAAAATATTTGGAGATAAGACATTAAGCCAGAGGGATTTTAGGAACATCCTGATCAAAAAGCTCCAGGACTATCAGGTTTCTGAGGATTTCTCTGACATAAAGGTATCATCTGCACATGTACATGGATATTGGCCTGTTTTTGCTAAACCAGTAGATGCAGATGACTGGCTAATGTATTCTTTAATTTATTCAGGACTGATGAAGTAGGCAGAGAGACAATTCAGATCATTTCCCCTTCCTCCAAAAAAGGAGATAATAGAAGCTTTTAGCATCACTTTCTTTAAAGAACTAGTGAGGAAAAGATAAAACAGACTTAGCTGGATGACTTTGCAAATAATAGAAAAGCCAGAAAGCCGACGTTTTGAGGACAAAGCACCATGACTGTTACAAAAAACACGGTGTTATTATTAGGTATAATAAATGTGAGACTATGACAGTCAAGCACTATTTTAAGTGTACATTTGCTGTTTTAATTTCAATTGTTAGTTTATTGAATCTCTTCTATTTATTGAGATGAAGAGGATTTGTTTTTTTTTTCCCCTTGTAGTGATTTATAGTGGTTTCTTTTCTTAAATAGAGCTGTCTTAGTAGACCAAAGGGGTAAGGAATCTCTTCACTACAGTTTACAAAATGGAGGCCCTTAACCAGCATCTACTCTAGGGCCCCGCATAAGACTAGAAACGGCCCCAGCCAGCCTGGATGATTCTGTGATTCATACAGTAATTATATGGGATCAAAGTTGCTTAATTTATATATAACAGTTAAATCAGTAAATAAGTTAATATGTAAAAAAAACATTAAACTATATTGAAAATGACATTTGAACATCTACATAAACTGACACCAACAGTAAACTCCAATAAAGCATAAAATACGATGTTGAGTTAAAATGTGTGATTTCTGCAGGTCAAGTTTCTAGAAGCAAAGTTCCAGAAAAGTTTGTGCAGAACCAGAAGAACAGAGGACAGCTCTACAAGGGAATAAAAAGAAGACAAAAGTAATTTCACCATGGTATATAGCATACAGACAAATCACTATGATGGATTTCTCTGATTTATATGCAATACAATTATTAATTATTTGACTCTAATCTTTACATTTTTCTAAACTGCAGGTCATTGGAAAAGCAATTTTTTCTTGACCTGCTACATGAGTCTGATTGGTTGTTAACGATGTCTTGGGGAAGAGGAGTCGTGATTCCTGCTGAAAGTGTCGGGCTGATGAGCTGGAAAACAACATCCAAAAGGACTGCATCATATTGGACTTGTTTTATTTAGGACTTGGTGTTTACTGGCTCCACGTTTACCATTTTAAGTTTAAAGCTTTATTAAAACAGTTAATGTTGACATTTTCAAAGCTGTTTAGAAATGTCTCTTCTTGCTGGTAAAACGGAATGCTGACATGAGTGTTATTTATTACAAGCTTAACATGAATATGTTTTTCAACAACAGAAACAAAGAGACAGTTAGGGGTTTTATTTTGTGGCTTCTTTATGCATTCAGTCAAATGTTAGCGTCAATCTTATGATTATGGTAAAATATTTCATAGGTAAATGCAGATACGGTAAACCCCCCAGTATTACATTGTTTATTCATTTTATTTTGTCATTTATACTGCAAAGAAAACATTTTCATTAAGGGCGGGAGACAACAATCCTAACTGGATAACAGTCAAAAATGTGTCACAGTTTGTCCAATCACTGTAGTAGCCTAATAGCCACTGTGTGAGGTAGGTAATTGCTATTTCTATGTGATTGTTTTTTTTTTTTTTTTTTAACCAATGACCATCTGACTGCTATTGCATATGAGAACAAAAACAGACACTCAAATACAATTTAAATGAATTCAATTAAGTTGAATTTCATTTGTATTGACCAATCTTACACCATAATTTCCTTGTAAACTTCATATCGATATTTATACAGAAAAATGTCAACACAGTTATAAAATTTGAACAGTAGCTGATTGTTAAACTATAGTAAACAGACTAAATTAAGATGGGCATACCTGCCATCCGACCCTCCTTCTTAGTAAGGAAAAGCCAAGAAAAAACAAACCTCTGTGATGTCCACATGAAGGAGGGATCCTCTCGCATGATGGACAGGTGAGGTCAGTGTATCATGATTTCAAGAATTACCACCAGAATGCATCACAACATTGGCTCAATAATTCCTCTATTAAGGCATGTGTAGAATGTTAGTACCTTTCTATTTATGACATAAAACCCCACAATGGTCCCTAAAAAAACATAATAATGGAAAAAGTAAAATCATATTGACATTAATGTTTAATGTTTTTACATTGACAATGCAATGTTCACATATTTCTCTTTGTTCTGAAAGAATAATAAAAACCACATGTCTTCAGTTATCAACAGTAAAAGTACACTGGGGCTGAAAGGGTTAATCCTGGGTTGAGAGGGTTGGAGCTTTGCTGCAGAGCCAATAGGAGGACTTTTTCTGAATTCCAGCACTCCTCCACATTAGCATACTGAAACACTAGTTAACTAGCTACCATGTCACTTTTCACTAGTTAGCTAGTGACTCTTACAAGGATGAACTAGTTAACTAGTGAGAAGAAATTGTGCCAACTAGTTAACTAGTGGTCTTTTTGCAGTACACTAGTTAACTAGTGCCATTTTTCTGTCCCACTAGTTAACTAGTAAGACTTCAATATGCCTCACTAGTCAACTAGTTAACATTTGTCATGTCACTAGTGAACTAGTACAACATTTTGGTGACACTAGTTAACTAGTGAGCTTTACAGGACCTTTACTAGTGAACTAGTAGTAAATTTGCAAGTAACTAGTTAACTAGTGACCTTTTTAGATTGACACTAGCTCACTAGTGAGCACAAATAGTGCCCACTAGTGAGCTAGTGCACACTTTTAATGATTACTAGTTTACTAGTTCACATTTTTGGCTGTTACTAGTTAACTAGTTGTAATTTTGGCATTACTAGTAAGGTTTAAAACATCTGATATCAAGGATATCTAATAAATGTTAAAAAGGCTTTCCATATGTGTGTGTTTAGATAAAGTTTACTTTCCATAGGTGGCAGAACTTTTTGCTGCATCTTCCAGGGCTTCAGCTGCTTTTAAACATGTCTGTAGGAGTTGGAGTTTGGACCCATTTTCTCCCAGTCTTTGTTGCTCTCCAAGTGGATGCACTCTTTTCACTGGTGTCCACTCTGTATGTGTGTGTTGTCCTGCATGCATTGTCTCTGTTGTGTATATCTAATCCCCAGGTCCCGGGGGCTCCAGGGGAACAGCTGAAGCAGGGGCAGCAGTGGCTTGTCAGCCTGAGGCTCCCGCTGCTCCTCTCCCTTTCACTGCTCCCCATATGGTCCTGCAGCGCAGGGTCCCCGAGGGCCTGTTAGCGCCGCACCACCCAGGCCTGCGCCCTGCCACCAGGCCCCTCTCGCCTCCTGTCTCACCCCAGCCATCACCCTTTCGTTTCCTCTACTCTGCCTCCCTTTGAGGTTCCCCTCCTTCCTCTTTGTTTGATTGTCTGGATCATGTCTCAGTGTGAACCCACATCTTCCCTGCTTGTTTTATTGTCTCACTTTAGCTATCCTTGCCTTTTTCTTTTTTTTCTCTCTCTGCATTTTAATAGATGTCTTTTCTTCTCTGCCTCATCTGTCTCTTATTTCTTCTGGCCATGCCCTCTTCTGCGATGCAGCGAGGTTAATATGAGGATTTATGGCTCCCATTAGGTACATGAATTATCTACTTTTTCTTTCCTACAGGAAACTTTTTTAAGAAATTGTGAACACAGGCCAACTCCTGGTTCATAAAGTTAATGCAGCATGGTCCAGCCAGTGCCCCTACAACAATTTAACCCCCCTATTGACACACATCTGACAAAATTATGCTCATCGTCTCTCCCAAAAGTGATTTAGACTCTGCAGACCTCTCTGGAAGAAAGCACCTCAGTTTACCTCCACCCTGGAGCCCAGGGTATTTCTAAATCAGCTGTCACTACCTCTCTGGGATTACCAGGGATTCATAGATCAGCACAGGGAGTGCTGAACCACACAAGATATTACGCAGATCATAAAACACCATCTCTGGGATTTGACTGTTTGGTTGTACATGTTCAGGTTGCTACTTATGGGAAATGTTTTTGCGAGTCTTTGCACAAGAGGAAGTGAGTGTACGATGTTCCTTGTTGTTCCCTTTTTTATTTTTCAAAGGCAAAGATCTGATTTGACTGGGACTCCTCTCACTCCACATGACTAATCCTCCTGAAGGCAGACGGGAAGCTGGTGTAGATTTGGAGTCCCACCACATGTACACAGTTAGAGCTGTTTATCACCTTCCTGATTTAGCCATCCAGTTTTGTCAGACAAACTCTGTTTTTGTTTGCTGGTGTCTGAATTCTCCACTTTTCTCATCAATTATTAATCTTTAAAGGAAAAAAACATGCCTCATTGAGCAAAGATTTAGTGTACCAACAAATTGAGTCCTAGCGCCCTCTGTTGATAGTACTCAGAAAGTGTTTGACCACATTACCTCTCATTTCGGCTTCTATTAAAACCTAGATTTTCACATGCTTATTATGGGAGGGATGCAAACCAAATTGGACTGCAACACACAGACTTCATGTAAGTTATATCTGAGCTAATGCAATGATCATCTACATTAGTTCTGTTCCCTCTCTGCCTGCCCATTTGTTGAATTTGGGTAAGACACTTAACTCCACATTGCTCCCGCTGGCCTTGCTGGCGCTAATGCATGGGTGATCTGCCTTTATCAGTGTGTGTGAATGGGACTAGGATTTATAAGAGTTTTGGAGAAGGTGAAAAGGCACCTCAAAACAGTTGCCATTTACAGATTTTAGGTATGCAGCTGTTGATTCAAGTTTTTGTCAGGTTGAGTAGACATCCTCAGCCTTAGAGTTCATCTGTTTGAAATGTTTACTCTTAATCACTGATGATGGTATTACAAGAGGTGTCATTAATCAAAAGGCTCATCAATATGATTTAAATATTAATAGTTTTAGAGTTTATGATTATGATAATAGGTTTTGGTTATATTAAACGTGTTAATACACACAATATCATTATGAATTATGACTTAAAGAGTTGTAAAAATGATTCCCTAATAGCTAAAAAATCAGTTCTTTAACTGTCTTTATATATTTAAAAGGCTGAAACTAAATTTAAAGAACAAAAAAGAACTGAAAAGAGAAAGAAAATTTTCAAGAAATAAAATGTTATCATGTTTTTCAGTCTGATGGCAAGCAGAGGTAACGATCCTCTTGAAGAAAAACACAGCATTTTAATAGATTTCAGTTTATGAATAAAGCACCTGAAAGCGCTACACAGAAAACAGAGAACATCAGACAGAGATCCAGTGATTTTAATTGTTGTAATCCAATAAGAATGTACAGAGCAGTCTAACAAACTGAAAACAAAATCATTCAAGTTTCCCAAAGATGTGTAAATTATACATGTGTTTTTAATCATGTCCGTTTGTGGCCCATTTTCAGCTTAGAATGTATCAAGATGTAATAAACCCTTGAATGTGTCATGATCCTTAGCAAAAGATATTCTATTTAAATGAACTACAAGCATACTTAGTGTATGCTAAAAGTGAGGCAGTACACGTGAAGATTACTTTTCATAAATATATAAATATTTTGTAAAGCAAAGTTTTCCAATTTAGTCTAAAGAAGCATTCAGATAGTATACTTTCCACACTACATGTATATAATCTATAGTTGACTTACTTATACTTTATTTCATGTTAAATGTATCTTCAGCTAGTTTGAGGTAAATCATTTGCTGTGATGTCATATGACCTGATGATCTACATTTGTCTTAAATTGTTTGTGTCTCTGATCATCTTTACAGGTGTGTGTTTTTTATTTAGAACAAACCCCTTTTAAATTATTTAAAAAAAACATTTTTGCAGGTATAACATGATTTCCATCTGAATTAAACACAAGAACCTTAAGACACAGATGTGCTCAGCAATCTGTTCTTCTCAAACAAACTAACCCGCAATTGATGTTTTTATTATACTACTGTACTGCTGCTGCATTTTTCTTTTTTATTTCATTATGCTTTCAGGGTTCACAAAGCTGGCATACTTGGAGATGAAGCAAATGAACTCCCCATGTGTCTCACACACCTTTGTCTGTTTGTGAATGGCATTTCTTAAAAAATAATCAATCAGCAATCAGATGAGTTCAGTTTAGAACAAGAAGATGTAACGAAGTGACACTGCAATAGCATGACCCAAAACAGTCTTTTATTAGGCTGTGGATTACAGTGATGTGTAGATGCTTTCAAGGGTTACAAAGCAACAACAACCAAAAACTTTTAATTTGGCTTTTAGCGGAAATTCAGGAATATGCTTATTTTATAATTAAATTCCTTTATGTATTCATACTTCTTTTTTAAAACTTATTTGATTTGATCATTTTTATAGCTTTAGTTATTTAAATCCATCTTATAATGTTCATCTATTTATTTGCCGCATTATTAATCTCTGTTTTACTTTTATTCCTTTTTCATTTGTCGTAACTTCAGTGTTTCCTCCACACTAGTGATCGAGCCTTCTTAGTTGGAAGTTTCGCTGCATGGGATCTCCTGGGTCTGGCTCCTTGCTTTGATCGGGGGATCCTGTGGTAGTGTTTCCTGTGAACAAGAGGCGAGAGTTCATTGGTGTAATCAAGCCACAAAAATAGTGTTTCTGCACCTAAGTATCAAGTCAGATTCCTACTTTCAATAATACCTATAACACATCATTGCATGTTTTATTATGTAGTGTGTGTGTGTGTGTGTGTGTGTGTGTGGGTGGGGTGGGGGGGCTTTGTGTATGTATAATTTGTGTGTGTGCGGGTATTTTGTTTTGCTTTTGGTTCTTAAATCCGAAAATGTTTTACTATGTAAAGCACTTAGAGTTACATGAGTTTGGCAGATGCTTTACAAATAAAGTTTGGATTTGATTTGATTTAAAAAGAAAAAAGCATCACTTAACTTTTTATTTGGTGAGAAGCAATACATCCAAGACTTTTAAAGCAGAAAATTGCATTATCAGCCAATTGTAATCATAAAGATGGAATGATTTTTCTGATCCATTTCAGCTTCAAAAACTATAGGGCTGCAAAGAGTATGTGTACCATTTCCTTTCAACGAGGATGCTCTGGCTCAATGCTCAGCTTTGTGTTGAGTCAGCTCATTAAAATATCCCCTAATTGGTGATTCTAAACTTGGGGGAAAAAAGGGAGAGTGCATGTATGAGCATAGATATACCTGTCCAGAGTGTACGCCTTCTGCTTCATGACAGCTGGGTTTGTTCTAGCAAAGGTCTGTGAGTAGAAGCTATAGAAAGAAAATCAGAAAGTTAAAAAAAAACACCAGGTCCAGAACAGCGGAAGCAGCTTTTCACTTTGAAACTCAATCTCTCTGGGTGCCCGTGTTGTGTCTCTGAATGCAATTTCCTCTGCTGCATTCATGCTGTCATCAGCCACCTCTCTTAAGTTTTTACGTCTCACCACGACGCTGCCTTCATCCACTACAGCCCTCCTTCCTCGCTGTCCCCTCCTCCTCCATGTGGAGGGCTCCAGAAGAGCCTGCAGCTGCCTGAGACCTCCCCCTCCCCTGTGCTGGATCCTGGATCCAGCTTAAAGAAAAGCAGGCAGATCAAGGGCAAGAAATACGGGGAGAGAAACACGTAAGGTATGATCCTCTCTGTGAACATTCCCCACCAACCACCCACATCTCCCGCCCAACCTCTCCCACTTTCTACATATCTTTCCTCAGCCTGTATCCCTGCACCTCCTGTGCCCCTCTTTTACGGTTAATCTTGCTGCTACTGTTTGAGATAACTAGTTTCAGATGCAGAAAAAAACTTCATCCTGTTACAAACCGAAGCAGCACAAGGTGGAGGTCAAGGCACTGGGACACGGTGGTTATAAGATAAACCACTGTTTAATTTATAGAGCTTTTATGTGCAACTTTTTAAACCAAATAGTGTTTATATTGTTGTTACAGAAAATAATATGTAAACAAATATTCTTATTTGGTAAACCATCTGTTTAAAAAAATCTTCCTTTTTTCATTTCATAAACTAAAAAAATCTTGAATGAAATGAATGTGTTTTTTTTTTCTTTTATGCAGGTCATCTAAATGAACACATTTACTTGTCTTTGGTTTTTCATCTCCTGATGGTGTCAGACGGTGCTGAGCAGACATGAGTTTACCAGCTTTCCGTCATGTGGAACGAGTGCAGTGATTGCTGCTGGACCAGACCCGCCTACCTGAGCCGCTGAAGAGAAGTGGACCAAACGAAGGACTGGCCGGCAGCAGCTGGCCTGAGCACAAACACCTGTGTTTGTTTGAGTTACGGCCAATACTTTGTTGTGCTTCATATCTGTATTTATTTTTCATTATGGGTTATCGAACAATTGTCATAGCACTAAAAAACAAGGTTTCATTGACATTTGACTCCAATCCCAGCCTGAGCGTAGTTTTTTTATGACCTGATTACTTTGAGATACTTTTTGACCAACTGGAAATTTGATTTCATTCAGCTTTAAGAAAATATCAGGATGTCTCTCCCAAAACCCCCAAAAATGTGTAAAATAGAATATGGAGAGGATTCGGTTTTACATGGAAACATTTTTTTTGATGTTTTCACATGCAAATGAAAAAAAGTGAAGAGAAAGGAAAGATTCACAAAAGATTCAATTGTAGCTAAAAGATTTGATGAAAAATGTGAAGCTGGATCTAAAAATGTATTTTAAACAATCAAATGTTGCTTGTTTGGTTAAAAAAAATACTTTTGTGTATTGTACAGCTTTTTATGAGCTGATGTGAAAACTCCGCCTCCCATCTACTGGCAGCTGATGTTCTTCAGGTCACACTGCAAAAGCTGAATCCTGGGGAAAGGGAAAAGACCATTGTGTCAAGAAAAAAAAGTCCTAAAAATTTTTTTTTCCAATATTATTTTCCAACAGAAAACTTTGCCTAAAAATTCTGCCTTTTTCAGCACAATGTCCAATCCAGAGCTGAAAAATTAAAATTGAATGTGTGTGTTTTATGACTGGATTCTATTCTAAATACGGTCATGTGTATCAACTACTGAGCCATATTCTCGCTGCTTTTCATGAAGCATCAGGAGCCAAGTTTCATTGTCCTGAGGGGCCACATGTTAATATAATTTCTATGATGCCATTTAATATCATTCTCTACATCCATTACTCTGCGTGTTGCAGTCACCTATTCCCATTGGCCTGCTTGTCTTTGTGGCTGCACCTTGTCCGGCTTCACTCTACTTTTCCATGTTCCATTTGCAAGGTGTGATATTGCTTTAATTGTGCAGAAACATGTGGAGAGATCAGACATATCTCAGGGGATTAGGAGGAAAGCCGGGAGTTTGTGCGACTGGCAGCTTGTGTTTGGAGCAAAGGGTCTGCTGGGAATGAATGTAGTTAGTGTGACCCCTGACCTTGCGAGCTGTTGATGTGGAAGCCGGCCAGGAGGGGTCCAACAGAACGCTTTTGTTAATCTCATTCAGGGCTCTCTGTGAACTGTGGGCAGGAGGAAAGCTGGCAGATCAGACCTGTGGAATGCAGAGCTCTTTATTCCCATGCTTTGGAAACAGAGGTGGGCCTCGGAACTATAGCAAGGCTTCTTTAGCTGAGCCTCCACAACTCAGCTCAATCGACACTGACAGTTTTCTGGCTTGACCCTGCCAACTGGCAAAGCAGCGGTGCAGGAGGGACAAATGAACCCCACCAAGGCTGTAAAGGCCACTGTTCCTAACAAGCCACCGCAATGGTGTGGCACTGTTTAAAGAGTTGGACTTTGTTACTTTACTTAAGTTTTTTTTTTTTGGCCACTATCTATTTGTACAGAGTATCAAAAATATAAACAACTTTTAGTCTCTGCTCGACAGTAATTGTACATTTAAATGTAGTGGAGTAATGAGTACAAATATTCAATCAAAAATGTAGTGAGTAGAGAGAAAAAGTTTCTTGTTTGTTTTTGATACTCAGTACAAGTACAAAGTATATGTATTTGCCAAAAAAAAAAAACTTAAGTGAAGTAACAAAGTCCATTTACTCAAGTACTTTACACCACTGCTTAGACATTCACAGTGCCTGCTTCAACAGCCTTCCTGCATAATTATGATTGTTAAAGTTAACACAAACCTGTAAGATCACTGAAGCATCAGTAGCTAAATGCTGTCATTGTGATCACTTCTGAATATGTCAAAACTCAACAAAGGTCTCATAACTTTTAGATTCTTCTGGCTGATTAGTGGAAACTGCCTTTCACTGTCACATCAAGAAATCAAGGGATGATCTACATATTTGTACTGTCTGTATATGAGCTGCTATGATAAACACCTTTTGTTTTAGTCTCTTTGCATTTGGATGTCATGAAACCACCCTGAATCTTTGCGAATGTTTAGGCTGTGAACTACATTTGAAGTTTGGCCTAAATCAAAACTGTGAGATGTTGTTAAAATTCAAGTACAGACCATTTGGATGATTACACAGAAATCCTATGCAGCAAGGAGGAAAAAATGTAGAAAATTAAAACCTTAACTATCCATTTCTAAAAATTCTTGCATGACCTAGTTAAGACAAGACAAGTCAAGACAACTGTCCTACAATGAGGAAATGTAATGTTGCTACATTACAGATAGAAACAATAGAAGGGGATAACTATGTGCAGATCAAAAAAGGCTAAATGTGTTGCATATTTACAAAAACCTTACAGTAACAGAAAATAAGGGAATTACACCAAAGTCATACCAATGTAGACAGTCCTACACACAATATAATGTACACAAACCATTTGTGTTATGATTATATTTTGTCTTCTTTGTCTTTCTTCTTAGTGTTGCAACAACTGGTGAAATTAAGTTTTTCTATTTATTGTTTTGTATTGTTAAAAACATTTGCTGTTGCCTTACGCTACGGTGGCTCTGACGTGCAAATCACATCAACACAACAATGCAAAACATCTTAAAAATCACAATGCAAACTGAAAAGTAAAATCAAATTATAAAAAAAAAAAACATTACATGTTAGAAATCAAAACGAAATTCCAGACACCATAACATAATTCCCAAGAAATCAAACTAGATAAAAAGAAAATGTTTTGGAAAACAAAAGCAATTTGCAGAAATGAAAGTCAAATTTTAAAAAAACTGAAACAAAATAAGAAACCAGAAAAGGTAGGTGCTATGGGACATCGCTAATGATTTTTTTTTTGCTTTTTTTGTGACCGGAAGTTATTTGGAGGCAATATCTCTTTAAATCTATTTCTTTACTCTTCTGGCAACACCCACTGCAAAAGTTAAGTGATCGCTCATGCAACTCTTTACCACAGGTCAGGTTAAATGTCCTTCTTCTTCTTTTCTTCAAAACTCAAACATCATCATCCAATCAGTGATGTCCCATGATACCTAGCATTTAATGCGTCTTTGTTTTATTCCATTTCTTTCAGATTTCTGGAAATGCTTTTGTTTTTCTTTTTTTTTTCTTCAATTTTAATTTCTTAAATGTTGTTTTGATTTCTAAAATAGTGTGTATTTTTTTTATTATTTGTTTTTTTAATTGTCATTGTGATCACCAATTCGTTTATTGGTTTGTTGATCTGTTTTGCACTTCAGGGCCACCACACATGTAAGTTGTGCTGTGAATGATTATTTTTTCTTATTAGTTGGGTTCTTTGCCTCCTTATTCAAAATTAGAGTGAAAAGTCCATGTTGTACCTTGGTAACTGAACCTGTATATGTTTCATGAAAGTTTCACAAAGGAAATAAAATCAGAAACAAAAACCATAAATGCGCAGAAGCAGATGGTTTTGGTGTCTGGTTCTCAGACCCAAGCATTGTTTCCCATTGACAATGCCACAGAGTTTACTGAAGGTTTATATTTCCACATCTGGTGCTTTTTCTCAGACATTAAAGGCTAGCTAGACAGAACAGAAACCAATAGCTTCATCATTTTCATTTAACTTATTTTACATTCAATAAAAACCTTCTACAACAACTTCACCAGCAAGACATTCAAGGACAAAACTGCAGAAGCTGCTGAGTGAGCGTCCAAAGCTGCATTCAGGAAATAAAGAGTGAGCTTACTGAGGACCAGTGTGAACCCTTCGAGGGCCCCCATAAAGCTCCTGAATCACTTTGGAAACCTCTTCTCTAAAGGTTGCAACTATGGGTATTAGACAAGGGCCTCAGTCCCAACGCACACACACAGACACACACATAGAGGGCATTAACTACTTGCTGGGTAGGCTAGATCAGTCCAGATTAAATAAGTAGACCCCTTCACTGGTCTGAATAGAAAACTGCTGGATACTAAGTGGCTGTCTTTAATATTTGTGAATGTTCAGGAATTAACTAGCCAAACATGTGATCATTCTCACGCAGACTTTGATATATTTATCGAAGGGAAAACTTTAGCATCAACAATTAGCTTTGCTCCCCTGTTTTGTGTTTCAACAGAAGCTGGGCCCACGGACAGGAAGTGAGAAAGTCAACCCTTTAGAGGTGAACTCCTCCCGCTTCCACTCCCTGGCCAGTCAGTTGAGGCTGCTGCTCAGCGGCAGCGAGGGAAATACCTGCCGGTCAACACAATGGTGCTGCTGGGATTACAGGCCCTCCTGCTGCGGAGCAGCATGGCAACAGAAAAGGAGGTGGGAGGGGAGACACGTCCAACAGCTTCATTTTGAAAAACTCAATTGATTTGTTAAAAGCCATTTTGAAGTTATTTTTGTTAAACCTTTTTTGGTAGTTATTTAATAGACAAAAAGTAAAAAGGCACATGAATACATTTTTTAAAAAAAGAGATGAGAAACAGATTTTTTTTAAATGAAGTCATTTTTAAAGAAATGTAAAATAACTTTTTTTAAACATGATTTTCTTTTTGTTGTTGTTTTTATTTATAACGGACAGGCAGGCTCCTACCAAACTTAAAACACCTTTTAAAGTACAAAAACTTGTAACTGTCTGGCCGCTTTAGTTTGTCCCCCAGGGGTGTAAATGTCCTGCTCTGGTCTGCCTACCCATGGTACACTGCTCTGTTAAAGACCCACTCCAATGAAAATTATGTTTTTCGTGTTTTTAACTTGTGCTTGTAGCATTTTTGTCATGAGGGAGGATGTATATCAAGAAAATTAGAATAATACTGCATTGCTGAGTATTTCTTTATTCAAGTTGTTGTGAATCAAGAACAGACAAAAATGTTGTTGGAAAAAGCTCTTAGTTGTTACATAGAAAATGTCTGGACAGGCCATAGTCTCCCTACTGGCTTCATTCCGATGCAACTACTTGTAGACAAATTGATCCGTGTACGTCTTTGCTGCATAACTACAATATTGCTCAGCTTTTTTTTTTTTTTTTTTTTTTTTGCATAGCTAATGTTATTTTGGGGTTGTGAGGAGATGTAAGCTAGCGGGGGAGTTTGTAAACAAAGGGATCATGGGAAATAAGCAGAGGCTTCCTTCCGTGCCAGCAATCCTGCCCACAACTCAGGGGTGAATTTCTGATGAACTACTGCTGCTTTGCACAAAAAAACTCAGGTCTTTTGATTTTGTCAAAAAATGGCATAATCATAATTAAAAAAAAAAACACTGGGAACACTTTTACAATAAATCAGTTTGATGATTAGGGGGACTTAAAAAAGCCAAAGAGGGAGCAAATCTATTTATCCTGAGACAGACCCAAGATGCTGGAGACCAGGCTTGTGAAAGAAACTTAAAACATTTAATAAATAAACTGAAACATGACAAAAACCATGGAGAAACGAAGGGGTGACAAAAAAACAAAGCAGATGACCTGACAATGATGAACAAAAAACCAGACACTTAAATACTCTGTGGATGATTAACCTGAAACTGGTGTGACTGACACTCAGAACATGACCAAACGTAACAAAACCCAAACAAAACCACAGAATCTTCATGCAGCATCTGTCTCTGCAGTGTCACCGAGATGTTACGCCAGCTCACTCCTTCAAAGTGCACCCAAAGATGCACATTCTGCCTATGATTTGACTCTGAGAATACCTCTGAAGGCACATCAGAGACGGAACAAATATTAGGCTGATCAGATCAGGAGTTTCATGGTTCACAGGCTGCATGAAGAAGAGCACAATGAAAGGGGCTAAAGAATGCTTTAATACACCAATCAATGGACGCACACAAACACACTCACATACACAGATCGTGCTATTTTCAGAAAACCTTCTAAAACAACTGTTGTGTGATAAAGACACAACCATGGTCTGTTGTTGTACCATCACTACTTCCTAGATGCCTATTCCCACAGTGACCCCCCCCAGGCAATGATTAATATAACATTTTTGTGTTAATTTGCAGAACTAAAACAGATGCCCCTGAGAGAGACTACACCATGTCAGAAGGTTGGACTTGAAGTAAGAATGATGGAAAATATTTCATGATATTAGAAGAAATGGATAAGAACAAAGACGTGTTTCTGTTTATGTGTGTGTGCTTTGTCTTTCTGGTTGAGATATTAAGCTTTTTTTTCTAACAGCAGGAGGCTGATACCAGTGGAGAGAACAACTCAAGAAAGGATCACATTTCTGATAATAGAGAAAAGAGAAGTCAGTGTGCTGTACAGGCAAAGTAACAGGACAGATGTTATCAGATATTTGAATGAAAATAAGCAGGAGACTCTTTTATACATATCTAAACCCAGTTTGGGGAACGGTTTACATTTAACCATACCTGCAAGACAGAAGAAAAAACTAATGAAAAGCTATGGAACTGCGCGTGACACCTACTGAGGCTAAGAGGTCGTTACATGGCAGACATGGCTGAAGCTCACTGGGTTAAGCCTTAGACACAACTGCTCTTATGCAAGCTGTCTGCAGGTGAAAATGGTCAAACCTGTACGGGACATGCAGGTGACCCACATAAAATATCAAAGTTGTAGAGCTCTTGACGAGCCGGTACACTGAAATTACCCAAAAAAAGTGAGGTAACAATTTGCATCTGATATGGCTGGTTATATTCACCTGCATTAATTTGGTAAGGACTGTCTGAAGTATAATATTCACTACAACCCAAAATATCAAAGTTGAATCTACACATTTTTAAGCATACTACAAACCTAAATGCCTGCCTTAAAAAAAAGCAGTTTTTAGACAAATGTTTTATCCAACCTGACACATTGCAAATATGTAAGGGTGATTCATTAAATAGTTTAAACTTATTCTACTAACAAGGTTACATGTATCTAAGTATGGACAAGTGTTCCTTTATAAAATAACTAATAAAATATGTATTTTAACACATTAAACATACCGTACTTGGATATTCTACAGGACCTACACACAATCAAACTGATACTGCTTACTTATAATTTTACACTTTAATATTAAACATTAAAATCACGTTATGGTTATTAGAGTAAATGTTTTGAAAACATATTTTTTCACACAACTTTTGAATCAAATGCAATCAAATGGAGTAATGCTAACCCAAATATAGCAGGTAAATAATAAACATTTTAATAATGTTATTGTTTCTAATTCAGCAAGATTAAAACATACATATTTGAACAAATAAAGCCAACTTTGATTTTATATATGACTAAAACACAATGGAATTAGTAAAGCTTATACAAATTTAGCAGGTAAATATGAAACTTTTTAATAATGTTATTGTTTCCAATTTCATGTGCTTAAAAAACTTAATGTTACTTGTTCATGTCCTCACAGGAGATCAACAAGGACTATTTGTTTTACATTGAGGATTTGTTCTGAATGACACATAATTGCACACAAACACCACTATTTACCATGACAGTAAGTCATCTGATTATGGGAAGATTCAGAAGTAGATACCACATCCACAGAGGAAGATTCCAGCTGGATTTGAACCCTGTACACATCATACTCTGATGCTATAACACTAACCACTGTGCCACCAAACATATTTTTAATATTTAGCCACTAGGCTAAAGTAGCCAACTGGAAGAAACTTATGACCTTAGCCTTTTTGATGCAGGGTTTTGACTACGCTAGACTGCAATTGCGCACACATCCACTTGCGCTGGGTTCTTCTCCTGGATCTCCATAACACATGCTGAGATGCTGAGCCCCAGAGCTACCAGGATGGCAAAGCTCTCCCAAAGGGGGCTCAGATGAGCAGGGGCTCCAACCAGACCAGTGCAGATGAAGAGAACGTGATGTCTTCACGCTTGTGCACTGTTTAAAAATTCAGTGAAATAAAATTTGTTGAAAATGTTCCATGCATTCATGTCATATTTTACAAATGACTCGTTAAAGTTTTTAGGAGTTTTTTTATTCTGAAACTTCAATTTGATGGTTTATATGTTATGATTGCTGCTGACAAAAAATGGGTTCTGTGGTTCAAATGTACCTATAATTTATTGTTGATAGTAACTAAAATGTGTGGCTACATTTTACATTATTTATATGTTTTATAATTGCACAACTTAAGCGTGTTTCATAATGGTTATGCATGGACAAATGTAAAACTTAAAAAGTTATATCAATTACATATTTTTCATTTAGTTTTCAGGAGTGTTTTATTTATTTTTAGGATACATTTTACTCAATTTTCTCAGCCTTGTTGTCACTGCTGAAAGCAAGACGGTAGTCAGGCTAAGAATTACCCAATGTAATTATTTTTTCCTGCTGCTGAAAATAATTGAGCCATTTCTAAACAATATAAATGTATAATGACAACAACCCTGAAGAGTAAGTTTTTCCAGTGTAGAGCTAAAGTATTCTTGCACATTTTTCTATGGGCATGCTGCAGGCGACAGGTCGTAGCAAACACCTAAACAACAGGTGAGATGCAGGAACGTCGCATGAATTTTTCACTTTTTCAACCACTTCAAATGCTCTGCATTGCGTAAAGAGCCTGTTAGTGCTGTTTATGTGATAAGTGCATGCTCCTTGCGTGCAGCCTGTTAGAAATGAATAAAAATTAGACAATCAGAACATAGTTTGTGTTGCATTTCACCTACACACTATGTGCTTGCAGCATTTGCATGCCCAGTATGCACACCTTTCTAATGACTAGAGCATAACTGGCCAACCCTGGTTCTCAGGTCTAAGTACCACCTCAACTCTACAGCATTGACCTGAAAAAACACATTTGGTCTTGTCACTGTCACTGGAAGCCTATGGCCAAAAGAAAATATGTCGGTACTCTTTAAGCTGAATGTTGTTATTGAATGCTGCAATGTGCACAATGAAACGAAAAACGAGCATTTCATGCCTGTGTGGGACGACTATGCACCACTGCTCCCTGAACCTGATCGTGTGATGTATCAAGGAGCACAAATACTCACAGGCATATGCAAACTCATTATGTCTAGTTTTTTTTATATATATATTTTATGTTGGAGACTGCTTCTTAGTCTTTAAATAAAACTTTGAATTATCCAAAAAGATTATAGCATTTGGATTTAGATTTCTCATGCCTGGTCCTTAACCCTCCCACCCTAAGATATTCCATGGTCTATACCATGAAAAATGGAATGAAAAAGTTTATTATAATGTGTTTTTCTTATTATAAACAACCCCAAAGTGGTACTTTGATCCATTCACGCTTTTTTTGAGGATACTTCTAAAAGCCTGCACTTTGAGCAACAGCCCCTCAAACACAAGCGAGTTCTCATGAGCTAATGTAGACAAGTGAGAACAGCCCCTTCCAGGTGTATGCGCTGCCAGCACCACCCCCAGGCTAACACACACACACACTTCCTATGCGAAGCTAGAAGTGCCCAGCAAAACACTTTCACTTTAAATGCACAACACTGTATATCTTCCAATTGTGTCTCCAATATCCACCGGGTCCAACAGGTGTTCTTGTCTGTTGGACGTCAGTCTCTATAGTGGCCAGGCTTCTTTAATTTGTGCTGTGAGCCCGTATAGCAATGGTGAATACCTCATTGGATTTAGCGTTTAAACTCCGGGCAGTGGAATACGCCAAAGAACTTTCTGATGAGGAATCTGCACATTTTGGAGTGGCTCCAAAATGTATCAGAGAATAGCGCAAGCAGGTGGATGATATTTAAGAAGACAGTTGCCGAAAGAAGAGCATCAAGCTAACAACTGCCTGGTGGAGGTGCAAAGAAAGATGAATTAGAAGAAGTAGCTTGAACATGGATTTTTGACCAAGAGGGAAAGGTGCACGAGTCTCCAGGAAAATTATTTGCATGAAAGCGAAGAGGATTTTTGATACCGAGGTTGAGCTGGTCTAAACACCAGTTGGTAACTGGAACAACAGAAACTTGGAACATAGGTGGACAAACTTTATTCAAACGTTATTCTTCAGTTTAACACAGCAGCAATACAGTAGAAAAAGATCTCTGTCCTTAAGATAGCTCTTTGATTGACATATCAGTATCTCTATTGAATGTTGGCATTAATGGTAATGTTGGATTTCATTTTAAAGGAATCTTTTTCTGTCTTGCCTACTTTATTGCTTGTTTTACAGTTTCTTTTGAAATTAAAAAAAAAAAAAAAAAACAATAAAAATGTGAGACAGAATTGCAATTTTTCATATTTAATTTTCAATAGCAAAATTGATTTTCATTTTGCATGATCAAATTTGAAGCTAAATTATCACTGCATTTACTTTGAATTATGGGTGAAAAAAAACGCTTAGTTATCATAAACATGAATTGTGCTTTCATTTTGATTGTACTGTTAAATAAAAGCAGACCTCTTGCACATGTGCAGCTGAAAGTGCAGGCCGCTTGAGTTCCATGTGAAGTGTGCATGTGTGGTGCGGCAGATCTGTGGCTGGCAGCTCTGTGTGTGAAGCAGATGGGGTGGAGAGACATTCTGGATGCAGCTCCTCATGTTGTAAAGATGTGTTTGTCTGGTAGCATCTTCTTCTTCTTTGTGTGCTGATTAAATAAGTCACTGGAATTGAAAA
Source organism: Oryzias celebensis (assembly GCA_014656515.1). Lineage (NCBI taxonomy): Eukaryota > Metazoa > Chordata > Actinopteri > Beloniformes > Adrianichthyidae > Oryzias > Oryzias celebensis. The sequence goes on along the minus strand of BNCR01000009.1, from coordinate 9,632,375 downwards.
GGTAACATCATTATGTTTAAAAATACAATCTCCCTTTAATTGCAGGTATTACATAAAGAACATGAGGTCTGAGTTTCATTACCACAAACTATCACTGTGAAACAAAAAGCTTGTAAAAACTCAAAATGTTACCTTTGTTCTAAACTTTTGAGGTTTAAAACCCAACTGCAACGTTTGAACATTTTAAGGCTTCTTTAATTTATGGGTTCTCAAGTGAAGTTTACTTTCAACTTTTTTATATTTAAACCATTTTTACAGTGCAGTAGGATAAGTGACATTTGTGATAATCATTGTGAAGCTTTTGACATTTCTAAGATGAATTTAGATATGCTCTTTCTAATGTTAGCCAAGTGAGTATTTAGACCTGAAAACTGAGCAAAAGCAAGTTTGCACATAAAATTAACTGAATAGTGTAGACAAAAATGTACTTTATTGTTTTGACAAAAACAGAATACTAAATTATTAACATTTCAAAGATTGTTCTATATAAAAACTTTTAATATTTATTGAGATTTATTGGGATTGACATTTCATTGAATTTTCTGCTGTGGTGTTGAGAAAAAATATCTTTTATCCTTTGGAGACTCTCCAATTGTGATTTCTAGTCGTGTGAGTAGGAGCGTGTGTAGATGTAAGTATGAACTGTTAACTACTGGAGAGACACATGAAATGTACAATGATTGTGAATTACTTAGTTGATACTGAGGATTCAGATGTTGTTGCAGCGTAAATGGAAGAACAAAGAGAGCCTGGGAGCATCAGCAGATTGTGTGTCACTGTCATCCAGTGTTTGTGTCTTTGCTGAGACAGCTACCACACTGCTTCAAAAAAGACACTTTTCCCCATCATATAAACTACAAAAAAAGTTTTTTTTTTGTTTTAGCTTTTTTTAAATGCAAAAATGCTTTTGTTTCCAGGAAGTTTAGTTTTTCTCTTAAAATGATTTGAAGATATGAGCTCATTTTAAAGGTTCCAGAAATGATTTTTGTCAAAACTCAATGTGACAAAAAACACAAAGTGTGTACACATCAAATATGTGGCAAAGTCCTTACTTATATTGTCAATTGTCATTAGTAAAAAAAATCAGCCAAAGAACCAGTACATTACAAAAACAGGTATCCTGAAAAATACGAGAAGAAAACATTCTTAAGAAGAAAACACTAGAAAGTAATACAATTGTGTGTTCATGCAGGAAGTCACTTTTGTTCATCAAGAAATTTCACTGTAAAATAACAAAACCTAGAAACAAGGAGTTCCATACAAGCATTCAGAAAAGGGAAAAAATCCCATTGATAGATAGAATTGAATGCTAAACAGCCTAATAAGAAGTATTTTTTGTTAGTTCCAAGAAAATGGTTTGTATTGTTTTGAGTTTTCATGGAGCTAATTGCAGTTTATTTTGATTACAGTGACACAAGAAACTTGTGTAAAAAGTGGAAATGACTCATTGTAAAACAAAATGTGAACAAAATGAAAATACAACCTCAGAACAAGCTGGTTCATCTTAATAAATTCTCATGAAATCTAAAACTAGTGCTTACAGTATTCTTAGAACACAATTTAAAGTTTTGGTTTTCAAAACAATCACAATTAATGTCAGACTATTTGTTAAATTATTACATTTTTAAAAATGTAAAATAAACTTTCTTAAAAAATGAACCAAAAATTACAGAGCAATTTCAGGGTTTTTTTTGTGTGTGTAAAATATGGTTCTACTGTTTTTCAGAAAAAATATGGAGCAAAATGATTTTGTCATTTTAATAACTCAAGGGGGGAAGCTTGACCTTTAAAAAATATATATATATGTATAGGTTTTTTTTGTTATTTTTACATATTTAATTTCCATTCTGGAAAAAACTTCTCCAAATGTGAAGTTTGTAAGCATTCTCCCATTCCACTTTGTGGCAGATTGATGAGTTTCAAAGACAAATTAAAGTTAAAATGTTCATCCAAAGTAAACTTCTTGTTGCCGTAAAGATGTGGACAGCTAGTGGGGCATGTAACTGTTTCTGGGCCTGCCCCTGTGGGGTTTGTGCTCAACGGGGCAATACAAATTTCACATCCAGTATAGACGAGCTTCTTGCAAAGCAGGAGGAGCTTGGTTCTCTGGCTCATAACAATTGCAAAAAGGGGGAAAAAATGCAATTGTATTAATAACTTTCTGTCTTTAAGCTGTTTGCAGTAGTGAGTAGTCCATCCCTTTTCAACACTGCATTAGCCTTGATCTGTCCCACAGCCTCCTCAGGCCTGGCCTCAGAAGTGGAGGTAACCCTGGCAGCCCCTCAGCTCTGGCTCCATTGGCATTCCTTATGTTTCCTTTTTTTAACCTCTGACCTAAAGCAACATGACTTGCCCCAGAGTTCTGAGAAAACTGAGGCAGAGAGGAAGTCTTTGGTCACAAATTAAACATGTGTGTGTCATGAACCATAAATTGGCATGCCTGCAAGTCACACTGTTGCTGAAATGGCATGTGGCACCATTAAAGACTTACTTCCATCCTTTTTCAAAGATTATGGGTACGCATGGATCCATGACAAATAAAAATGGAGTCATAAAGGAAAAGAATACAACAAATGATGGTGGAAAAAAGATGGATGGCAAAGAGAAGAAAAACAACAAGAAACTTTGCTGGAGACACATTTATTTTACAATTAGAATAACTGCTTAGTCATTGAGCTCTCAGTCACAAGTAAATCTGAGGCTCTTTAGTGTTCGACAAGTTTATTGATTAAATATGGGTTTAATTTACTTATGAGCAAACCAAGATGGACCAAACGATTTTACAAGCTTTGTTATTTTAAAGTCTCACTCCCATAATTCGATGCATTATAAAAGTGTTCCTAGTGGTCTTTTCATTAAGAAATTGCCATTGTTAGTCAAATTTTTTTTTTTTTTTAAACTGTGTCTTTTTCTAGGACACAGTATCTGCAGAGCAGCAGAAGTTCATTAGAAATTTGCTTTAGATTTGTTGACGGGACTGCTGGTATTGGGTAGCCTTGTTCTCATTTTCCATCATCCCTTTGTTAACACTCTCCTGCTAGCTTACTGCCCCTCACACCCCCAACCTAACATTACTGGTGCAGTACAAATTGTAAGCAATATTTGAGCAATGCGGCTGTACAGCTTTGAGCCAGATTCCAGCTCAGACAAGGAAAATGAAGCATCAGATGCATCAAAAAGGAGCAAAACAGCTACGCCAACTGTAGCACATATATGCCACTGCTACTGTTTTTTTCCAAGTGCGTTTTTTTCATCTGCTCTAGATTCACAATGATTTGAAAAAAGAAATACACAGAAACACAACTTTAATTCTAATTTTCATTAAATATGTCCTCCATCATGGGAAATGCTCCAAGAACATATTAAAAATCCCAAAAAAGAATTTTCATTGAGTGCCTATTGATGCATACATGCATTAAAGGATTTCAGCTCCAAACTATGGTTAGCATCTACATCAAAGGAAAACATAGGTGAAAACATAGGCGTAAAGGGGTTAAAGGATTGCTGAAAATGGTGATCAATCTTTGCCAAATCAAACCCAGTCCACTCTCCAGCAGGGGCAGGCGCTGCAAAATGCTTCAACCAACTTCCGGTGGCACACCTGATTAGGTCGCGACTAAATCAAAGACAAACACTTTCAAATTTTTGCGCAGATGCACATCGAGTATGTGTCATTTGTAGTCCGGACGTGTATTCCAAAAATGTGGCAGCCGGTCCGGCGTTTATTAGAGACAGAGGTTTACTCCATCACAGACGGATTGCTGATGCTTAATGGGTTCATTCTGCAGAGAAATTCTGTCAAGAAAAGCAGACAACACCAGATGAACATTACAGGGTTTATTGAAATGATGAGAATGTTGTATTTTATTCTGATTAACACTGACTGTGAACGTTTCAATTCTATCAAACTCCATATCAAAAATCCTCTTTCATCTGCTTTCATGGCAATCATGCTCCTGGAGAAACGCCCACCTTTGTGTCTTTGCTCAATAACCCATGCTCAAACCAGTTCTTCTAATTCGTCTCTCGCTTTTTTTGTGCCTGCACCAGGAAATGTGCAGCTGTCTTCTCAATATCACCCATCTGCTTTTTGAGCAGATTCCTCACCAAAATGTTCTTTGGCGTATGCTACCGCACAAAGTTTAATCGCTAAATTGAATGAACATTTCTTGACCATCAATACACAACACAAACACCACAGACAGCCGGTTTCTGCATGGCGATCTGCAAGATCTATGGTACTAAGCATTTGAAATGAAAGTGCTTTGCCAAGCACCACTAGCTTTGTGGAGAAAGTGTGTGTTAGCCTGGGGGCAGACTCTCCCTGAGAAGGGGCATCACTTTGTGACATCAGCTCATGAGAACTCTCTTGTTTTTGTGTGTTGGGAGGGATAGTGTAATGTATGTATTTTTTTTTAATTTGAGACAGTGGGTACATTTGTCTTGAATACTCATGTTCACATTTTCCATCTTGAACTACCATTTTTGTGAGCAAACACTCATCAAATCACCCAGTGTTTCATAATTTATACTATCAAATTCCACACCAAAAAAAAAAAATGTATTTCATAAAAGGGTTTGAAAAACATCTTAATAAAAAATAAGTTGTGAGTTTTCTAGTGTAGATGGTTTTACTGGAATAATTTATTGCAACTTTTAACTTTACATTTTGTTTACACTGCAAAAACTGCACCTCAAGAAAATAAAAAAAAGGTCAAATGAAAGAAAAGAAGACTAAAAGAATTTGTAAGATGATAAAAACCAGTTTTAATCACCTGCTTGATATGTTGGATAAATGTTAGCTTGGAGTAAAAAATAACGCCCAAGTTTCTGACTCTTTCAGAAAAATTGAATGAAAGTTCTTTAAGTTTCAGAAACTGTTTCTCTCTCTTGGCTTCAGGACCAATAACCAAAATTTCAGTTTTCTCCTGTTTGAGCTACAGAAAATTATTTGCCATCCATGATTTCACATCTAAAATACAATTAAAAAGTGCTTCTATTGGTCTTGTGTTATCAGGAGACATTGCTATGTACAGCTGGGTATCATCAGCATAGCTATAAAAGCTGATGTTGTGCTTCCTGATGACATTCCCCAGAGGAAGCATGTAGCAAGGGGCCAAGGATGGAACCTTGAGGCACACCACATTCAATTTTGTGGACCCCAGAAAAGGAAGTGTCCATGCTTACCATAAAGTTTCTCTCCGTGAGATAGGAAGTGAACCACTGGATAACAGTCCCTGAAAGGCCAAGACTTCTAAGTCTGTTTAACAGGATCAGGTGATCAACAGTGTCAAAAGCAGCACTTAGATCCAGTAGTACTAATACTGTGATCTGACCTGAATCCGAGGCACATCTAACATCATTAACGATCTTTAACAGGGCTGTCTCAGTGCTATGGTTTGTTCTAAAACCAGACTGGTTTACCTCAAATATGTTATTGTGTAAGAGAAACTCATTTAGCTGAATGAAAACAATTTTTTTCCAGAATCTTGCTTAAGAATGGCAAGTTGGACACTGGTCTGTAGTTATTAAAAACCGTAGGATCTACATTGCTTTTCTTTAGTAACGGTTTCACCACTGCAGTTTTAAAAGCAGTGGGAAAAATACCAGTTTTTAGAGAGGAGTTTATGATGTTTAAAATCTCGCTCTCAAAAGATCCATACAATGATTTAAAAAGTGATGTGGGGATGGGATCTAAAAAACAAGTTGTTGGCTTAACTTGGGAGAAAACTCGACCAAGTGTTGCAGCTTCAACCAGGTCAAAACTGTCCAGTGCTTCCTCGGGTAAGGTCAAGTCATCATTTTTGTAACAATTGCCTCTTTGTGCCATCAAGCTAAAGATCGTACAAGAGCAATTTTGCTCCTGAAATGGTCAGCAAAGTCCTTACACAATGTAGCAGAAGCTGTCATTGTGGTCTTATTCATGTCTGAGTTCAATAAGGATTCTATTGTGCTGAAGAGGACTCTGGGATTATTTTTATTTTCAGAGATGATGTTCGCAAAGTATGAGTTCCTGGTCTGTTTTACAGTGTGGTTGTATAGTTTTAGTTGATTTTGGTATAGTTGATGGTTTATTTCAAGATTATGTTTTTTCCAATGTCTTTCTGCTGACCTAGCTCGTCTCTTCAGTTGTTTGATGTCTTCGGTTCTCCAAGGGGGTGTGGGTTTGATTCTCATCTTTTTAGATTTTAGTGGAGCAACTGAGTCGAGACTGAATCTAAGTTTACTGTTAAAACTTTCCCCAAGTAAGTTGCAGGGGGCTGGTAAGACAATTGGAGAGTTTGAGCGAACAGTTGACATACAGTTGAAACTTCAAATCACAATTTGGAGCACTGCTGACTGTCATTTCAGCAAGTGAGTTTCAGACACTTAGCAGCCTTAGCTGCTGACTCCCTGGGTCAGCAGCTCCCTGATTTATTTTTTTTTTTTGCCAAGGTTCCCATCCCTTTGTTTTGAACCAGCACACTAATAATTTAATTTTGCTCTTTCTTTGCTGGACACTGTTTTTTTTTATCTCTGATCAGAGGATTGCAGGTTCAATTCCCACCTTTGCCTGCCCATGTGCCCAAGGACAGGGCAAGACACTGAACCCCAAATTGCCTCTGATGGAAGGTTGGCGCCAGTGTTCGGCAGTGGAGTTGCCATCAGTGTGTGAATGGGTGAATGGGACCGTGACTGTGAAATGCTTAAGGCCGTCAAGGAAGGTAGAAAAGCGCTATATAAGTATACGCCATTTACCATAGTTAGCATTTCTTAAACTTTCTTAAACTCCTGGTGTCTGGTTCTTTATATGTTACGGTTTCTTTTTTGTGCCCCCCCCCCCCCCCCCCCCCCCCCCCCCCAAAATGATCTTTTCAACAATTTAAATAAAGAAAATGCTCAAAAATGCCATTTTTAAGCTTAATTTTCTTTTTGTTCTCCATCAGAAAAATGCCACAGGAACATTTTCAAATGCAAAAAACTTTCTTTTCAGGTTAGGTCTTTTAAAAAGCTAAATATGTTTGGTGCCCCAAAAACGTAGTAGTCATTTATCAAATACATTGAAAACTGAAGTGAATAATTTAACTGTTAAGGAAACAAGGACACACACTGAAGGTGATGCATCCAACATGTCTGTCGTCCGTGGCTAATCGTTTCCAAGGTAGACTTTGACTGCTGCCACATAACTAAATTAAAACTAAAACCTTTTGGTTAGAACAAGATTTAGGAAACTTGGTTTGTTTGTAACCCTCTAAGAATGGACATTTTTGATAAAAAAGCTTTTTGGAAATCAAGGGATTTTCTTAATTTTTGTACTAACAGCATAAAACATGCTAGTGAGGTAACTGTCCCAGCTCTCACAGACAAGTAAAAGCCAACGTCAAACTAACAAGTTAAACAACTAAACCTCTGCCAGTACAATCTTTGTCAAAGTGTCTTTTGAGTGGACCAAACACAGAGTGACAGCAGAAATCAGTCTGAAGTGCACTTGGCATGGTTTAACACTCCACCCACTTTATCAGCAGCAAAGCATGTTCAGGTTTCTTCACGGTCTGACTGACAGCCATCACCTCCGCCAGAATCCCAGGACTGTGGGGCAACCAAAGTGATGACAGCTAAACAACACAGCCTGAACTGCTCTCAGAGGAGAATGTGCAAGCTGCTACAGATATGACAAAGTCACAGGTCTGGCTGATGCAATCTTAACTAAATGTGCTTGTCTGGTTGGTTGAATTTGCATGCATATGATGTGCAAAAAAGTGAAGAACTAATTCTTACCTGTATTTGACCCCTCCAAGCTGTCCTTTCCAGAAATGGCACATTTTAATCTGCCTGGTTGTGCATACAATACTGTTTAGAGCAGCTTGTGTGCATGTGTTGGTTGTGTTGAGTGACACAGTTCAGATGCTGGCTGCCCACGCTGCAATAAATGTGTGTTTTGGGGGGGGGGGGGGGGGGGGGGGGGGGGGGGGGGGGGGGGGAAGGAAGCAAGGCTTAGAGAAACAAGGTCATTCCTGTTTTGATATGGCAATCTCAATCTCCCCTGTGGGAATGTAGCATTGATGCACACCGGTTTCCATTACTCACCGCTGAACTGTGGGATCACAGGCGTTACATGAACCGTTTGGCAGCATTGCTGCAGAAACTTGATGCTGCTACATCCAAAGTGTTACACAGTGTGAAGTTAAATATTTTTTAAAAGGTCTAATTATTTGTAAATTACAGCATTTGTTAAAAAGTACTCTGATGGTATTCTTTTGTAAATGATAAACAAGTGAAATTTTTTACTAATTTAAAACATTTTTTAATAATAACAATTTCAATATTTATTATAAAATGCAAATAAAACTGTTGCAGGAGCAACATTTAATTCAGAAAAGTATATTTGTGGTTATTATCTCTCAATTCCAACCACAAAGTCTACACTGATTCATTGCAGTAGTAATTTTGATTTTAGATGTGTTGTTATGTACTAAATATTATTCTTATCATCTTGTGCAGCTGCAGCAGTGGTGCAGAGATAGAACGGTTGACTTCTGAGATTGATACGGTCTTGTCTGCCTGTGTTGAAGTGTCCTTGGGCAAGACACTAAACCCTACATTGCTCCTGATAGTAATAAGTTGCTCCAGTGTTTGGCAGCAGAGCCACAATCAGTATGTGAATGTGTTTGTGAATAGGATTGTGACAGTAAAGCACTATATAAGTACTCACCATTTACAATTTGGTTTGTCAGGTTTTGTTTTGTTTTTTTCAAAGTTTAATCGTATATTTAATATTAAAGTTATTTTTTAAAAAGTGTGGAAATAGTTACATTTCAAATAAAAAAAAACAATCAAATGAATACAAAATTTCATCACAATTGAGTTTTCTGTCTTTGCAAATATACACACTTATGTAAGGAATAATGCAGAGTAAAAATCCTGAAACATCAAAAAAGAAGGGACAAGTTAGTATGTGCTATGAATGCCACAATGATCTATGTGTACAACCTACTTACGTGTTTTACACTTAACTGCTCAATCATTTCAGTTCACAAGACGTCTTGGAGCTACCAAGAGTCACCATAAATAGGCGCATTGTTCGTCTTTTTAGCAAAACACTCCCAAATAGAATGCAAAAACGATGTGTCATCTTGCATAGCAAACTTCGAAGGTAATTTGCTAAGACTGATGTTAAAAACTGATGGAAACTCATGTTGGCGACACATAATATGTGGAGCCAAGATGCACATTCTTGCATTATAGTACATATTTTAAGTGCATCCAAGGCTAAATGTAGGCACTGGTCACACATATTTAATGTCAAAGACCGGTTAGCTTTCATGCACTGAGTTGTGTGAAATTTGTTCTTTGCAGCTGAGCCATCCCCTGGGGAAGAGCGGTGTGCTCCAAACACGGCCGCGCTCAAGAACCATCAGGTGTATTAACCTTAACCGTAATTCTAACCCTAACCTTTCCTCTGGGTCAGTACGGCCAAGAAAAAGTAGAGCACTGGCTGCACGTATTTTTAAAAAATTAGGTGCGAATAGTCACTTTCATTTGGGCTAATGCAACTAGCATGAAATAAATATGTCATTACTGCTGCTTTTTCTTCATGACCGATTAGTTTGTGTTTCAATTACTCCACAGAAAAGCGGTTTTACATTTTTGTCAACGTAATATTTTGTGTCAGGTGAAAGCAGGCGATGAGACGGTTAGAGCACGCTGCTACCGCTCCATGAAGAAGGCAGAGGCACCTAATCAGCTGAGAGTAGGTCCACTTTCCTGAAAGTCACTTCAAAGTTCGGTTAAATGTTCAAAGTTTTATAGAACAGGTTTTATATGTTCTAACATTGCTACGTTGCATCTCAGACATATGATCATAAGTGCATGGTAACATTTTGTAAGGACAGGGTGATTGGTGTTTCAGAAAGGAGAACTTTTTGGATGTCATTTTGTAAACACACAATGACAAATTAACATACAACATAAAATTAGCAAAAATCCATCAATGCTGGGAATAGCACACAGAAATTTGCTAAGTCGAGGCATATACAGTTAACCACAACCAAAAGAAAAAGAGCGGTCTTATTTTAGACTGAAAATACGTTTCTCAGCCTCGTGCATAGAATCCATTCTCTGTTCAAAACTACATTGTGGACAAAGTGAAATGTTGCATCTCTACTGCATACCAGTATGTTTACGCCGAAAGTGTCAAACACGGGTTGTGCTTAATCTAAGACAGATATATTATTTATTACATTAATTAATTTGAGCCAACTGAAAACTTTTTCTTCATTGTTGGTCACCTATTAGCAAATATAAAAAAAATTAATCTAAATTTGTAGTTTTTTGTCGTTGTTTTGCAATACACAAATCATATATTGAACAGAAACGAAACAGTGAATCAAATATCAAGTTTTGACTAAAATTTTGGGGAAAGTGAATAACTGCTCAATGCAACAAATGCAAGCATGAACATAAAATGGGCAGATAAACTCTGAGGAAGCTAAGAAAAAAAAAAAACACAGAGCATCCTGAAAACAACCAAAACCCGTCTCCTGATCTGTACTTGTTTACAAAACCCTTTTAAAACATTGTCCAAATATGCATCAGAAAAAATTAAAAAATACATCTTTTCTGTGGAATAATGCTAAAAAAATATTAACTATAAAACTTTACTTCTGTTTTACGTTTGACTATAAGTGACACAGATTTTGGTACACTGACTATGTTGCAAATGATTTCCTGTTTCAAACATTTAAAATCCCAATTGGGTCATCTTTTCACCTATTTTCAAACTGTTCCCATATGTCTTTTAATTATGATTATGCTGTTTTAAACCAAGACAGTTTCTGCAGAGCAGCAGGAGTTCTTTTGGAATTCATCTCTGAGTTGTGGGCAAAACTGATGACGTGGAGCAATTTCCATGTTTTAACTGAGAGCTGTTTAGACTGTTCACTCTCCCACTAGCTTACAGCCCCTCACAGCCCTAATAGAGAGCAACATTGGAGTTATCCAGTTGTACAGTTTTCTTCTTAAATGTCCTCTATTATGAGAAAAATACCACGTTAAAACATAATTTTCATTGGAGTGGGTCTTTAAGTTGTTCTTGCTGGATCTTTGCCTTAAAATGCACAGATAGACCTTTTAAAAATTGGTCAAAATTGGTATGACACAGACAGTGCAGATATTGAGGGAAAGTGACCTCCCACAGCTAGCTTTCCAATAGAATCTTTCTTTGTTTCAATCCACAAAATAATATGCTTTATTTCTTACAAAGAATAAACCTAAACCACTTGTCGAGCTCACTGTGCGCCTTTCATTTAAAAGGCGTAATCCTCGTGGTATCAGATTGTTTACTCCAATTGCTCTTACTTTTCCATGGAGCATATCCTTCAAGAATTCCATGCTTCACAGAGTTTCTTCTTTGAATATGTGGCAGATGAAAGTACAAACAGGATTACAGTCTAATCCCTCTCAATTGTTTGTGTCTCTTGGCCACTGGGAGAACTCTGATGTGGTCCTGCCGTGCTCGAGAGGAGACAGAGGGGGAGTTAAGTGACGGCAGGGGGGGTGGTGGATGGAGACAGAGAAAGAGACTTTCCTCTGTACGGTCTAGTAATGAGAGCCAGCAATAAAGTGGATGTATTCATGGACAACTGAAGCCAGCAATTAAGGGAAGAGGTAGCTAGCTTCAGACGGCCACTTTGAATCTTTTAAATGTAAATACAGCCGCATCTCTCAGAGTACTGTGTGAGATATTCAAACTGAAATCCCCTCTCACTAATGAGGGAGCTGTGATATTTCTACACCAAGCTTAACTATGGCTCTACCTCTGTAGGCAACGGAGGCTTTTGTTGAAATGTTTTAATCAGGTTAAAGGAGCAGGGATTGTGATATAACAGAGTTGGTTGAATTTAGTTTCTCTCGACTTCCCTTATCAACACAGTTCTGTTTGATCTGCCCTAAAACCTACACCGTGACTGTCCTAATTAGCCAAGTGGATGCAGACAACATAGCCTACACAGAAAAACCGGACAGTTGGCAAGGAGTTGGCATGTCATCGAGGAATGTTCTGTGTTCCATTTACTGGAGAACAATACCTGTGGCTGGTTTCATAAAGCAGACCATGCTGCAAAGGAAAATGCTCATATCAATGCTGTCATGATGCAGATTAGACCCGTTTTAAAAGCAAAGCTGTGCTGCTTTGTAACATTTGGTGTGTGCGAGATCTCCTGCTCAATGCCAGCAAATTGCGATAGCCATGATCAGCCGGTGTGGACTGTCACAGATGTGTTGCACCGGGCCTTTATTTGGTTCCATCTGCCTGGATTTAAGATCTCCTTCCTCATCCTCAGCCTCCTCACAGCCGTTTTTGACAGCAGGTCATTGCTTTGTGATGCAGCTGCTTCCCTACCGGTAACAAACAACAGCTTGACTAAAATGTTTGGTTGTGTTTATTTATTGGGTAGAAACAGTGAGTTTTGTTAGATTTATTTAAAGTTTCTGTTTAGAACATAAAAGCGCAACTTACATTTTAAGGACAACTATCTCTCCAGCAGACAATTACATGCAGTTTTTGATCATTTCATTCATTACATCCTCTCAGTTCCTTTGTAAGAACGACTGAGATTTTCAGTTTTACACAGGATGACAGTCTTTCAGACGAATTCTAAATGGTTTTTAGCTCCCGCTGCATGGTAGTGTGGTGGTTATCACTCTGACCTCACAGCGAGAAGGCCCTGGTTCCAGTCCTAGCTGGATCCTGTCTGCATGTTCTCCCCGTGTTTGTGTGAGTTTTTCCACGAACCCTATCTTCTTCCCTCAGTTTAAAAGCATGCTTCAAAATAAATGTCATTTGTCAAGGTGTGAGTGTGTGATTGTGTGGCCCTGCAACAAACTGGCGACAATTGATTGTATATGTTAACTGGGCTGAGTGACTATGACATCACTTATAGAAAAGGCTTTACTTCCAATTCCAACCAAATGAAGTAAATTCAGTCACCATTTTTCAGGGTACAAATGTCAGCATGATTGAAATAAAAATCATCAGTAATGGTGATTCGTCCAAATTGGTGTGAGCCAACATTTCTATTGCAACCACTCTCAGTTTTCAGGAGTGAGCTTGTTGGAAGGCCACACTTCTACCATTTGAACTTGGTACCTAGAGAATCTGTCAATCAAATGATTTGAACATTCTACAGGACACCGTCTGCTTTTATCTAAACATCTGAATGATCAGTTTAGAATTTGCAGTCCAGGAAAAAATATCAAGAGAAATCTTAGGATTAACAAGAACATGCTAACAAAGGCAGCAGAGCAAAGGATGGTTATTCTGACAAACGTAATGACTAAGTAAAAGGTGTTTATTTCTCAACAGAAGTCTATGGGCATAAAGAAAACAGTAAAAAATTGCTACAATTATCACTTCTGTTAGTTTAAGGACTCAACTTTGAGGTTTAATATTGTACTGATGTGCTGAGTCACCCTTTGTACAATTAATATAGAGATACAGTACAATCTAAAACTACTTTTGTATTTGCAACACTGCAATATTTGGCCCTTCTGCATTGGCTGGAAATAACCTAAGCAGAGTTTGCTCCTTGCGTGTGCAGAAGGTCAGCTCTGTCTGAGGTACTAAAACCTGAAAGTGATGCATGGGAAACACATTTCAAGTACTAACAATATTAGAAATGAGGAAATGTTGGAAAAGGTTGTGTTGGCAGATGTGTAGCTGTGAGAAGATGCAAGCACTCACTAAACTAGATATTAGCACTTTATATTAGCCAGGTTTGATTCTCATGTTTTTTTTCTTATTTTTTTAATCTCCTCTTGCTAGTTTAAAGTCATCCTCCCCACAATCAGGCAGCAATTGTAACAATGTGACGTTGTGCACAGATGGGCTGCTTCAATGTGAGAGCAAACAAACAGGAAAATGTTAGATTTGTTTTTTTTACATTGTCTGCCTGGTGCCTTCTGTAGTTTACTGAAAGATATAGAAACTCACATGTACTGCAATACTACTTTGTGTACTTTAATGTGTTAAACTGAGGATGGAAAAGATACACACACACATATATATATCTATATATTTATATAAAAATCAATGAAGTAATGAGGGTTACGGCAGGATCTGTAGAAAATCACAGGTACCAATACGATTATGATGGTAAAAAGGAATGAAATCAATCAGGAAGTATATAATCCATTTTTGTCACATTTTGTCAGTTTTTCTTCCAGTTGTGTCTCTACTGTAATTTTAATGAACATGTGATGCAAACGAAAAGTCGTCCAAAGATAGGTTTGCTTCTATTAAGTCGGGTAATTTTAAGTGGCTGAAGGTAAATCACAGTGAGGGATGAGTGTTGTGTTCACTAAACATATAACTATTTTTTCACAGCACTGTAAACAATACTTGAATGCATTGACACAGCAACAGAACAGTCGAAAAACATAAAATAAAATAAAGTTTTGATGTTTGAAGCTGTCATGTCAAAAACATGTTGTTTTTGTTGATTAACATTTTTAAAAGTTTAAAAAAAGCATTTTCTTTCATAGTTTTAATGACAAATGAATGATAAATATTTAGATTATCTCCATTCAGGCAGGTGACATAATTGAACCGTTTTTTATCCCCCAAAATTAGTTGATTCTTTTATGTATTCAATTCATGGACCATGTATCCAGATGCAAATGCAATCAAATGAGAGGGAAAGATACACAAAGCGAGTATTAACCTAAAGCTAAATTTATTTAACAATTTTTGATCCCTAAAAATGTAGTAGTATTAATATTTACTTATAGGCTCAAAAATTAAACAAACCAAGTTCCTAATGTTCATAATGTTTTTGTTAAAATCTGTTGGTTACACACTAATACGATGTGTGTTTTTTAATAATTCCTACTGAAATGCCATACCTATAGATTATGATGTTTTTTTTTTTCCAAAAATCTTTTTTTCAATTTTTATTTTGCTGTGAACTAATATGAATAAACTTGAATAAACTACATTTTCAACAAAACTTTTGCAACACCAGTATCTTGTTTAGCAACATTAGAAATAAAACTGACAGGAAGCATATTTGTCATGTGGCCCAAAATTGTGAGTGATGAGCTCTTTTCCAGTGGATACCACATATTCTTTATTGTTGAAGCTCAGATTGTGGAAATCCAAGCATCTACTTAGCTGAATACACTTTGGGCTAAGTAGCTTGTTTCATATACAGATCAAACAGTCTGAACAACCATGAAATCATCACTCCTTTTTACAAAGTTAGTTGTCTGTGCTGACTGAGATCCCATGCACACAAAGAAATCTTGCACAGCACTCTTAATTCAAGCTTTTAATCCCCTGAAAAGTCTCAGCTCCACCTGGCGGGTCAAAGCAAATTCCTTAATCCCTGTTTCTCACTGACGCAGGGTTTTAGTTTACCTCAGGTCTGAAGTGATGCAAGCTGAACGCGTGCAAGTGCAACTGTGAGTTGGTGTCCCAAAGGACAGTGCTGTGGCAAAGGCAAACTGTTTGCTCTCTGAAATAAGAGCAAACACTGCCTTTCCCACAGTGGCATTAGGTGTCAATGGGAATGCACATGCAGCCTGCTTTTGAGCCCAGAGACTTACACTTCCAGTGGCTTCACTCCGCTGCTAATCCCATACTCCAAATGTCAACTGAGTTTATGCTGTTTTGTTGCACAGAGCCAACGCCTCTTATACTGCAGTGTCATTCTCATGCTGTGTTCACACAGAATGTCATTCATGCCACAGGGGCGTCTAGTTTCAGTGTAAAGTCACTACAAATGTACCCCATATTTGTTGATTTGATATCAAGAATTCAGGTCTTCCTACTGCCAAGTGAAAGTTTGAGGGCTAATGATGGTTTAAAGTCCCACTCCAATCATCTTTTGATCTACTGTAAACGTGTGGCCACTGTTCTTTTAATTGTGCTTATGCTGTTTTTAGCCAAAATAAAAAAGCCTGTCGTTTTTTAGGACATAGTTTCTGTAGAGCGGCAGGAGTATCCAGCCATACAATTTTGATCCAGATTCCACCTCAGATGGGAAAAACAAAGACGTACATGGATCTAGTCATCCACAAATGGAAATGTAATTCTAAGCCTAATTTTTTTAATATATTTTCTCCTTCGTGTGACAAATGCTCAAAGAACATATTGAAAACACTATTCTCATCGGAGTGGGTATTTCATTTGACCTGCAATAGTACTAAAGTGTGCAACTATGACAAGTTAACAAAAGGCTTGAATGTCCAAAATACTAAAGCACAATGTTATAGGCTCTAAAAAGTAAAATAGAATTGTGTTCTGTCAAAACTCCTTAAATCCGTCACACCTCACTGGTGTATGACTAAAAATGAATTCTGTCACATTTTGTAGCAGCTGGTCACACACACCTACACACATTTGTTTGGTATAACGCCCAGTGGCTTAGTGAAGACACCAGGCAAGACATCAAAAGAAAGGAAGTGGGAGGATGAGCACCTGTAACACTAATCCTACCAGTGGATTGAAATAACTGAACTGAAAGATCAGAACCACTGTTAAGTTTTTAAGAAAACGACGAAGTGGCAATGACTAAGTGACCAGACATTATGGTGCTGGACAAGCAGAAGAGAAAGGTTGAACTGGCAGATGTCAGATGACAATCCTAAGTTATAACTATTTGAAGTTGAACAAATACGAAAACTTCAAAAAGAAGTTCTGAAAGTGGTGCTGCTGAAATGTGGAGTAGTTAGTGGGCTTTTGTCTCCAAACAAATAGAGTGGATCTAGCAAGTTCATGGCATTTTGAATGGTATGCAAATGACACAAATGATCTTTCTGATTAATTCATATACTATTGAAGAATGTTCAATATATATAAAACGGTTGTGTACAAACACTGGACTAACCGCAGAATTCTGCCTTTTTTTATGCTTGTCAAATGCTTGCAATACATACAAAAAGTGGCCGATCTAGAGCAGGACTACACAAACAGATTGGTTTCATTTACATGTTTGATCAACTTAGCAGGTTTGAATTGGGATGTATATAAAATATTGTAAATAAATAAAAGTAACAATTGTAAAAAAAAAAAAAAAAAAAAAAATACTAAGTTCCACTCAGATAAAAAAAATGATATTTTGGTATTTTTAACATGTTATTGTGGCATTTTTTTTCTCATGATGAAGGACATATATAAAGAAAATTAGACATAAGATTGCATTTCTGAGTATTTCTTTGTTCAAATTGTTGTGAATCAGGAGCAGGTGAAAAAATGACGTTGGAAAAAAGATTGTAGTTGTGTACAAACTACGACCGCAAGCTCCCTGCTCCACACCATTCTGATGATGTTGACAAATAGATCCATGTACGTCTTTGTTTTTCTCATTTGAGCTGCATGTGGCTCCACACTCTGTGGCTGGATAGCTCTGATATTTCTCGCCATTTCTGTTACACCACTAATGTTAGTTTTGGGTTGTGAGGTGCTGTAAACTAGCAGGAGAGAGTGTAAACAAAGGTATGATGGGAAATAAGTTCTGGCTAACCCCGCACCAAAGATGTGTTATAAGTATACACAATTTTATTGTTTCAAAGACAACTGGGAACACCTTTACAATAGATAAAAAGATGATAGGAGTGAGACTAAGAGAGAAGTGACATTTTTTTGCAGTGGGTGGCTGCAGCTTCATTTAAAAATGTATAGATTAAAAACAATAACCCTGAAATGCCTGAACCATTAAATAATCAGGAGAAAATTGCAATTCTTTGAAGCCTTTTACAGGTCCCTCAAAAAAAATGAACAACTCATATCATATTTGAAACATCTGGTCACACAGCTCAAAGATACATTTTTCCTGAGTGAACAAAAACATCCTAAGACCTCAGAAAAATACAATAAATTTGTATTTGTATTCCATTGCTCTTGTGGAGAGCTGACAGACTTGTGAATCAAATGTGATACTTTCGGCCTTACAGGGATAAGCACTTCATACTTAATTTTACAGTGGCTGAAAAAAAATGCTCACTTTAAATTGGGACGTAAACATAACAGAAGAGTGTTAGATGTGTATGAAGCTCTTTAATTATCCTCTATGACAAGCTCCATACTTCATAAAACCTCCTGGGAGTTTTTTTAATTCATTTTACACAATGTTAATTTTCACACTGCTAATTTGCACTGCTCTGCATTTGTAACATAGCTTTTTCTTTGTTCGTTGTTGAAATGTAGTGATCGGAGCTCTACTGAAAATCCTCCTGGGATCAAAAAACGATTCTGATTCTGTTCATGACAACACATCTGATAAGTTTGAAGGGCCTCTGTCGTCGAGTAGGGAGAAAAAGGAGATTCGGTGGCCTGAATGGTTCAGTGCACATCAAGAGTGGAGTAAAAGGGGAGTGGTTTAACTCTTTCTTCATCTGAGCTTTAGCACCAGTGTTCTTGTGGTGTTCTTTAAATTAATGTAACTCTTCAACCATTAACACAATTGATGTAATTCAAACAGATTCTGAAGTTAAGCAGCTTTGGACCAAAATGCAACACTTTACAAAAGTCAAGTGTTTATTCAATCAGTATCAACAAGTTGATTCTGAGGTGACATTACGGTAATGAAGTGTTGCATAACTGCGCAAATCCTCTTTTATGCCCATCAGAATCTATAGGCATTATGTTGAAATGGTCAAAGGTTTACGGTAGTTCAAAGAGCGTGTGTTATTTTGGTGTCATCAGTGACAGTTTCAGTGGTAAAGGATCAATTTACAAAGTTCACACTGTGATCTTTCAAAAAAATTGTTCTATACGTCTCAAAAACCAACATTTATAATGCTGTGTAACATTATTCTGATTGTGTAGTTTTCAGATAAGTATTGCAAAAGTGTATATGAGAATGTTTGAGGTCCATGTGTGACCACATAACCTTATTTGTACTTAGTTGTTTATGAGCAAAGTTTTGCTCAGTACTTGAAGGGTTTCATGTGTGTGTGAATGCTAAATTTGGATATATGCCCCTTACAGCTCCTCATACATTGTTGCCTTTTTAAACTTAGCCTGAACTGATTTCTATGTCTAACATTAGAGGTTTTTTTGTACTTCTGTGCGTTGCTTTGTTGTTAGCAGCTGTGCCATGTCTTTAGTCGTGGACAGCACGCTGTATCTCAGTCAATGGGCTTTGCCTCCCATACTGCTGTCTCGTCAAATGCCTACAGACAGGAAGCAGTTGTTATATCCCATCAGGTTAGCAGCATTATGGGCCGCTGACCTTGCTATGCAAGGCCGACGGGCCTCAGTGAATAGTTTCCCTACCCCCAGCCCCTGGCCCTCACACCACTTCTCCTCCAAAGACTGCTGCGGTTCCTCTGGGGTTTTCTTGTTGCATGATGGGATAAATTCAGCTGTTCCATTCGGCTGGTTTGGAGGAATGCTGCGGGTGAGCCCCCTCCAATCAGTTGGGCAGTGGAGCGAAAAGGGAAATCAAAGAGTTGTCGAGAAAAAGGCGGGACCAAGCCTGAGAGGGTCATGTCTCATTGGACAAAGCAGCGGGCCACTGAAGCTGTCACATGGCTGATGGCTGATTTACCACTTCAGTGGAGGAGTGAGGCCTCATGGACCACATATCCTTGCTCATTGCTAACACAAGGACAAGTATACAACACACATGCATTTCATTGACAGATAACCCCATAGAGAACCTCAACTCAACACTGTTGTAAAGCCCTGAAGCCTGAAGCACTTTGTGTTGAGCTCAGCCATGTTTTAGCCTCAGCTGAAGTACCTGTATTGATTCCTGCTTCATCCATTTCAGCCGGTGCCTTTCATGAGCTGGTCCAACTGGCCGTCCTTGTCTATTTCTCCCTTTTTTCCCCTACTTGACCATTTCAGTCATCTGCACCAATTTCCTGCACTCTCCGGGGATGCCATTCTCCTCTACTCTTCCCACCTCCACTCTCACACTCTTCACTTTTGTCCATTTTAGTTGCGCCATGATAAAAAAAATCCATACCATTGAGTTTGTTGTTGTCATTTGCCAATACTTACATGTTACCAGACATCTCTGTCAGAAAAAAAACATGTCTAGAACATTCTGTCTTTGAAGACCCTTTACGTCGTCTATAAATGCACACACTTTACAAAACACATTATGCTTTGGTTCGCTGGAAAAGTAAACGTACTCCCCTTTTTAATCATATTTTCACCTGATGAATGTGGTCTCTTTCAACACACTAATGCGTATTGATCTCTGCTTTTACAAATCCACTGGATAAGAGGATGTGTGACTGTACTGTTGTCATAAAAAGACAATGACATAGTATGGTTGTTCTGGAAAAATGTTTCAAGGTACACATCAAAGTAGCACTTAAGAAATCCCTGAGCCACAGAAATAGAAAGGTTCAAACCAACAACCACATCGTAAAAAAAAAAGTCAACAAACAGTGAAACAGTGAGCTTGTGAAAGACCCGATCCCTTTTCATGCTTCCATGCTCGTTTCTTAGCACACTCTTCAGAAAACAAATTTGTCAATGGTGACAATTAGTGAATACTGCAGACTTATTTCTATTAAAATAATGATCGATCCACTGTAAACATTAGCTTCATCAATATCTTCTAATAGTGGCCGCAGCTTTTATTCCAAAAATTATTTGGACAGCTCTTCAAAAGAGATTAGAATTTGGAGATAGGGTATTATTTGCATTGCAGATGGAAAGGTGATGGGTAAATGTGGTTTATTTGGCAGTAAATCACAGTGCAGTATTCTATTTACAGGTGCAAAATGTAGGCAACAACATATAATAAACATTTCAGGACTTAATTATATGATCAGTACAGCAGTATGAAATTGTTAAAGTAGTATACCGTATTAATGTAAGAATGAAAACAAGTACAGTAGCCTGCTTTGTCATTTCCAATGAAAGGGCTCATCACCCTGATATGTGTGGTGATGGAGGATAGGAGGAAATAAATAGACCCCCAAACTCACGCATATACATGAAAACTTGAGTCTGGATCATTGACTGTATATGTAGAATTGGACCGAGCAGGTGTGATGTTACCCAAAGAAAATGGCTTACTTATGGCTCCAATTAAATCAAGCCAATTCAGTCATCATTTGCATGCTGCCAAGTTGGAACCAGTCGTCAATGATTGGTCTGAGTCTACCTGAGTCACCGTTTCTATGGCAACTTCTGTCACCACTCATGAGTCAGCTTGTTGTCCATGCCCCTTCCACTGAAAGCGGGCTCCGGAGAATCTGTCAATCAAACGTTCAAGGTGGGGGTCATCGGGCACAACATCCTTTCACTGAAGCATCTGATTGGTCAGTTTATATCTTGAATAACTTGTCACAAAGAAAAATATCCTGAAAAAAAATTGAATTAACAATTAGATGCAAGAATGTTTATTCTGACACAAACAATGACTGAGTAAAAGCTGTTTATTTTTCTATAGAAGTCAAAAGGATTTTGGCTTTTTGGAGCCAGCAGGTGCTTCCTATTAGCAATCCAAGAGGGAAGGGGCCACTCAGTCCAGTTCTCTAAATACAGTCAAAGGTCTGGATAAAATACCAGAACGTTCAGTACAGTACTGAAAACTTGATTAGATGACCAGCTTAAAGGAGACCAGCTGTTTTTGAAGAGAGCTGTCTAATTATCATAATATCTATTAAAACACAACGTTTATTGAAAGCAGATGTCAATTAGGGATGTCCCACTATAAGCAGATAAACAAAATAAAAACAGGTGTTACACATGATTGATTGATTGATTGATTGACTGATTGATTGATTTGTTTATTTCAAGCTTAAGTTGGACAATACACGAAAATAATTCCACAAAATTATCAAACTCATTATTAAGACAATGAAATGCATTGATTAAGAGGAAAGAAAGAAAAGGAAAAAACAAAAAAGAAACCAATGAAAAATGAACAAACAAAAACAACGCACTTAAGTCACATTTGTAACATATGCTAAGTATAGTGATTAATAACTGAAGTCTAGTAGAGCTTGATTAATTGCTTGAAAAGGAGTGGGAAGAAGCTAATTTATATAATCCCACCCCTACATAGTTACTTCATTTCATAGTCTTGCATAGTTTTCATAATCCGGTTCTGATCAGAAACATTATTGATTCACACTTTAGGTAATCAATATGTAATAAACATTGATTATCATTAGAACTCTAATTACATTGATCTAGTAATCATTGGTACATATTTCCAGATCAAGTAAAGAAAATCGGTAGTTCATCAGTAGATTGTAATAACCTTTTAAGTAACATTTTAGTGATCATTATTGCACATTACACAATTTAATAATCATATGTAGTTATTTAAAATAAAATTATATTAAAAAAAAAATATTTCAGCACATTCAAGTTCACATGTCCACATATTTGAAATTATTCAAATACCAGTTGATCTTTAACTCTTCTTATCTTCATATTGTGAGATTAGAGTTTCTTTGTACATTTTCTTGAATTTTTGGATGTTTGAACATTGTTTGAGCTCATTACTTAAACAGTTCCAAAGTTTAGAGCCGCACACAGGCACACAGAAACTTTTTTTTGTGGTTCTTATCAATTTGATCCTGAAGTTCCTACATCCCCTCAGTTTGTAGCCTCCTTCGTTTTCTAAGAACTGTTTTTGGATATTCAATGGTAATGTTTTTCCACCGGCTCTATATAGAATTTGGGCAGTGCAAAAATCAACAAGGCCATACAGTTTATAAAAGTCTGGATTGATAAAATAAATTGTTTGTATGATCAAGAAAGCCAGCTTTATGTACAATTCTGATGGCTAGTTTTTGAAGTAAAAAGAGAGGATGTAGTGAACTTTTATAATTATTATCCCAAACTTCTATACAATTGGTGAAATATGGTAATATTAAGGAGCAGTATAATAGGTATACACAGTTGTATTCTGACATGTATTTAGATTTATTTATGGTTGAAATACTTTTTAAAACTTTAGTTTGTATGTGTCTGATGTGTAGCTTCCAACTTAATTTGTAGCGATTACAATCCCCAAGAATTTGATTTCTGTGACGTTTTCTATTAAGACGTTATTTATTCTAACTGAGAGCTCTGTATTGGCCTTGTAATTACCAAAAAATATCACTTTATTTTTTTCAAGGTTCAAAGATAGTTTATTGTAATCCATCCATGATTTTGTTTTGTTCAACTCTGTGTTTACCATATGGACAAGGTCCCTTTGATTGTCTGTTGAGTAAAAAATATTTGTGTCATCAGCAAATAGAATTAGTTTTAAAAGTTTTGAAACATTGAATATATCATTTATGTAAATATCGAATAGCAGAGGGCCTAGAATTGATCCTTGGGGGACACCACAACTTATCTCCTTGGTCTTTGATGTAAATTCATTCATCTTTACAAATTATTTTCTTCCCGTTAAATAGCTTTTGACCCAACTTAGCGCTAGTCCTCTTATCCCATACTCTTCCAGTTTATCAAGTAGGATGTCATAATTGAGAGTATCAAATGCTGTTTTTAAATCAGTGAAAATTCCAGCTGCAAATTTATTTTTGTCCAGAGCATTTGCGATTTCCTCAACTGCATCAGTGATAGTCATTGAGGTTGATCTGATTTCTCTGAAACCATATTGGTTTTCATTTATAATGTTGTGTTTATCTGTAAATTTGGCTAATTTTTCATTAGCTAAATTGTGGAAGGAGAGAACAGGTCTATAGTTTGTAAACAGTTGTTTGTCTCCGCTCTTATAAATAGGAATCACTTTTGCCATTTTCATTTTGTTTGGGAATTTCCCCTGTTTGTGGTGATAAGTTACATATGTAGCTAGAGGCTTAGTGATCTTGTTAATTACCTTCTTCACTACTGTCATATCAATATCATTACAATCTGCTGAGTTTTAACTCTTGAATTTGTTAACAATCGATATCAGATCATTTTTGTTCACTTCAGAGAGAAAGATTAAGTTTGGGATCCTTGTGATGGTGGAATATTTACTTTGCTGGTTTTGCACTTTGGAATTTCTGTTTCCAACTTTGGACCCACGTTTACAAAATAGTTGTTAAAACTGTTTGCAAATTCATTAATAGTATAGCTTTGACCCTTCTCATCTATAAAGTAATCTGGATATGTTTGCTTTTTTGTCCCTTTTTTAATGATACTGTTTAATATTTCCCAAACTCGCTTCACTTTGTTTTTATTTTCATTCAGTAGATTATTGTAGTACAGTTTTTTACAGTGCCGTGTTATTTCAGTTAGTTTATTTTTGTAAGACTTGTATCTCTGTCCACTTTCTCTTGACCTTTGTTTTAAGAATTGTTTATAGAGGTTATTTTTCTTTTTATAAGCATTTTGTAGACCAGTTGTTAACCAAGGACATTTAGCAAATTTGTTCTTGAATTGATGAATTGGACAGTTTTTGTTATAGAGTGAGCTAAATATTTCTAAAAAGCATTCATAAGCAGTGTCCACATCTTTCTCTCTGTACAGAGTTCCAGTTCTGTCTGGATAAGTCATTATTACAGGAGGTCATTGTTTTTTTCATTTCTTAACCTTTTGTAAACTGGTTCTTCTATTATTTTCTCTGTTGCCACGTTGATATCAAATAGTGTGAAAACTGGTAAATAATCAGTTATGTCGCATATCATGAGTCCACTCATATGAGTGTTTTCTATATTATTAGTAAATATATCATCAATAAGAGCAGCACTGTGAGTAGTAATTCTGCTGGGCCTTGTTATGGTTGGATAGAAACTCATACTGTACATTCTGCTGATAAAGTCATCTGTTGCTTTATGTTTGCTGGGGTTTATCAGATATATATTCAGATCTCCACAAATAATGAAAGTTTTGTTATGTTGAGAATGATACATCTTTTCCTTCCAGTCACTGAACACTTCTAGGCTTGACCCTGGTGACCTGTAGATACAGCTTATAATGACATTCTTCCCTGATTCATTACAGATTTCGATTGTAATACATTCCAGTATTCCATCCACTGCAACTGACATTTGATCAATTATTTTTTATTTACTCCGTTCACATAATGAACTTCATAGTTTTCCAATTCAAAATCAGATAAAGACTGTCTTTGTGCACCAGACTCATGACAAGATTTTCATTCAGTTACACGCAGGTTAGTGATAAATCCAGTTATGACTTTATCACAACTGCCCTCAAAGGTGGATACGGGCTGTCTGCATGCAATAAATTGGGCAAACCTGTAAGATGGTGGCCCACGCAAAATTTTAAGATCATAGACCAATTGGGAAGCCTGTAGAGCAAAAAATGTTCATGCTATTTTTTTTTACATGGGAATGTCCTAATACAGTAAAACAACAAATAAGGGTAAGTTGGGGCAAAGTAGGTCAAATGCACGCATGTCATACAGATTTTTCATTTTTTCCACCCCCCTGAAATCTGCACATTGCACAAGGGACCTGTTAATGCATGTGCTAAGTCTGTGTTCCTGGTGTGTAGACTTAGAATTTAGGAAATTAAGCAATCACAGTGTAATTTGTGTGGGCGTCCTACCAGTTCTTATTTATAACTGGGTCACCAGTGTGCTCACCTCCCTGATGACAACAGTGGGGCAAAACCGTACAGCAACATCCCCTGTACATAATAATGGCATGTAACTTACTTTATTCTTAACTTACTTTATCCTTACAAATACTTCACTGTATTCTTACCACATGCACAACAATGGTACGTTCCATTATCATGACGTCCCTTGACGTGGCTATTTGGGCCTCAAGAGAACTAACTGCAAGACACTCCTGCGCTACCTTTAAGATGCAGCCATTCCTCTCTACGACCCTCTACAAGCCCAGACAACCAAAAACCTGCAGCATTTGTAACGGTCAACTTTAAGCATTGCATAGCGAGCCTCGTTCCTTAAATTGTTCCCCATGAAGAGACTTAGAGAAGTTAAATCTCCATAGTGGAGTTCCACACAGTGGAGTTCACTGTTTGTATAAACATCCTTTAGAAGCTGAAATTACAAGTGAAGTTAAGTTGCTGATGTACAAAAAAATCCTATCAATGAATTTGTTGAATAAAAAATGGCAGAGGACTTGCACACCTATTAGCAAGCACATCAGAAATACAATTAAATACCTCTTTCGTCGTGTTTTTAATGTTAGACAAAGCTGAACAATGTTTTTGGGGTTCATAGGAAAAAAATGTCAGCAGAACAACAAAGCAAACAATTAAGTCATACATCCTTAGTTTTTAGGCATCACTACTGCTCAACTAAGTGTAGATCCTGGTTAATTGGTAATAATACATTTCAAAACTATATATTTTTTTCTTTTTTAATCTGTAAATGTCCTATGTTATTATTTGAACAATTAGGATGCAAAGCATATTAATGCATTGCTCAGAGCTCTGAGTTCCCAGTGTTGTGCATCCACCTACAAATGTGCTACATCAGTTTCTAATGCCCTTAGTTCTGCATGCAAATCTTAGCTTGCAGGGGGAAAAAAAAAATCAAAAATTATTCAGAGATTAGAGAATGCTACTCTGTCAACACGTGAGTCTTAAGCAAAGCCAAATGCTAGCTGGGATCCCTGTCTGGTATCCTGTCTGACATGAAAGGCTGCTGCTGGGGCTGAGGAGGGAGCTCAGAGAGAGGTATTCCCACTGGACCCTCTGGCAGATGGAACGAGAACACCTTGAAGGATGGGAGTGTCACTGAGACCGAGCTCCGCTTTCTCTGCAGATGAAACGCAAGTGTCGCTGTCTCAAAATCTCTGGCAATCTTGGGATGTGAGCGACGCGTACAGAGCACCTGGCTCTTCAAGGGAAGCTGCCATTTTAGATGTGACAGAACGGCTTGTCAAATAAAATCACTGTAATAGAGACATAATCCCACAGTCACCACTTGGAAAGGCATGTCTGCAGGGCATCTCGGAGCCATAACCTGATATCCTTTGGAATCTCCTGATGGAAAACATCATTGAAGACATCGTCTTTATTACAAATTTAAATAAAAAGAAGTCAGATGAGAAATTGTGGCATTTAAATCTGGCTAAAAGTTTAGAAGTTCTAAGAGTAGATCAATGCCATTTGTTCTGCACAGGCTGTTCTTTGGTGAACAGTTCCAGAGGAACAGGACAGGCCCTATAGGCCTATCAGATGACAAAGACAAGTAAGGCAGGGGAGTTAGCAGCCAGGGCTGTGTATGCAGGGATGTCCCTTTCGTCTCTTGTCACTTGGATGAGTTTTGCTGCTCAGCTACCTTCCTTGACCTGTCATTCAGTCCTCTGACAGCTGTTAGGCGCGCTTTCCTCCCCTTCCTCCCGCAGTCTTTCAGCCTCCTGGTCTATGCTAGTCTTTCTTCTCCATCCCAGCATACATGTTGGGGGTTTCATTTTCCTGTGTCAGCCGCCCCCATCAGTGTGACAGTTCCTTGTCTGCCTGTCTCATTAGACACAGCTAGCTTACTCGGGGACAGCAGCAAGAGAGACGATTGGCATTCCCAACTCAGGAACTGTGAGATCAGCTCTGCTAACACCAGTCAACCAGATCATCATCTGGCTTGATGTAACATTCGCACGTACACTGATCTGCACACCCTCAGCCAGGTCAGCCAAATTCACACATAAATATGTGCATTTTCTCTATGTTTTCTAAAGTCTAGTGTACTTTTTATATTACAAAGATTTCCTCTCTTTTCTAACTTATTGCTAAAAATGAAGCCATGGCTACATGAAAAAGTCATTCTAATTGATGTTATTAAATGCTTTAATAGTCACTGGATACGGTTTTCATTCATACAGTTAGATTATTGTGTGTGCTTGTGATTATTTTGTCCTGATTGTGCTCTGCACTGTGTCTTAGTAACATTGTGTCATCAGCTAACACTGCAGCAGACGTGTTTGCCTGGATCCCGCTCATTTTCTCTCAGAAACAACAAAAGGTGTTTACTTTTTATACCCATGTATCAAATGGCCTTGAAGGATAAAAAAATCCTTAAAAAAACTAAACATCAGACATCTTTGATTCCTTCTTCGTTATTGTTTGTCCTTGAGTGTTAATTGTGCTGGAGAGACGTCCATTAGGCAGGCTTGTGTTTGATGTTTTCTGATGCGAGACCTTAATGTAAGACAGTGAATAGTTAAATCCTAATTGCGTTAGGAATTTGTATCATTATAATTTGGGGAAGCTTTGTATTCTCTCCTTTTAATGAATGCAACACAGCCATCTAAGACAAAAAGTACAGATTTTTTGAGTTTATAATGAACTGTGAAAGCTTTTGAATATGTATGAGGATGTGAGACCCAAGGCAAGATGTACACAAGCTCCCCTGATGGGTGTGAAAAGGTTCATATTATTTCCTCCCAAAAATCCTGCCTTGCTGGGTACTGAGCTAAATCTAGCTCCATTTACTGTCACATGCTATACCTTAGCAAAATACAAGCCAAGTTTGGGCGAGACGTAAAAATTTGACTTCCCAGAAATGCATGAATTGCTTCATTTAAAGTATTTTTTTTCCAAATATTTATCATAGAATTATCCAAGTTGACTACATTGTAGGTTACCTGAATTCTCAGTTAAGATTGAGAATAGTTTTTAATGATATATTTTATAGTAACAGATTTTTAACCTAAAATCTATTCAAGAAACAAGAATTTCCCCTTTTTGTTAATTATTTTTTATTTGTTTTTATTTATTCATTTGACTTTAGTTTTTTTTTTTTTACTTTTTGAAACATTTTCTAACATAACTTTAAGGAAGACTCTTCAAAACCTATTTTTTCAACATAAACTCAATTGTAAATAGGTTTTAAATATAAGCTAAAATAAACGTGTGTTAAACTTGTTGTTTATTAAATCTAACATTAGTTACAAGCCTAGATTTGAAAAAGAAATTAGAAAAATGTTTCTCACTGGTTTCTCAACATATTGAGATTCACCTCATTGTACTAATTAACCTTATAGTCACAACTGCCTTTACAGGTGGATACAGTGGGTGAAAAATGGGCAAATCAATACCAGGCATCTTTATTTAAAAACAAACACAGATGTTGTGAGGCTAGTCACCATGTCTGCAGTCAGCTCTTCTCTGAGTCACTACCAAATCCGAGTCCCTGATTGGTCAAAGTGCAACCTTGTTTAATTTTCAACATGCAGTGCATGGCCACGCTTGTACGAAGAGCCTGAAACAGTCTTAAAAATGTGCATAGCTAAGCACGTGAACATGAGAGCTTTAAATACGGAAGCCCGAAATGTGTGTTATAAATAGATTCTTTATTGGAAGTGCCTGCTTGAACACACGTTGCTGAGGGCGGTAAGTACGTAGCTTATACAACAAGCAAGAATATACAGATAGTACTGATTCGGTTCTGTTTGAGCATGATGATTGTAAAGGTGCTACAGATCTGATCTACTTGCTAAACTTGCCGGCTGAGTATTTAGCACTATGATGCTATTTGTGCTACATTCCATGTGACATGTTCTCAAAATGGGTGGGAGTTAATCCAGAATTTAAGCCACGCTGAAAACAACAACGCTTTCTAGAACAGCTGATCCCAAACTGTGCAACCCATGACGCCTTCTCAGTAGTCTTCATAGCAGAAAAGGCTTTCTGCTTGCAAAAGCTCCTCATATACATTGGCATGAGTGGCTTCGTCTCAACTGGAAGAACCAACTAATTTATTTTAAAAATACACTAAAACAGTGATACATTTATGTAAATGTACATTTCATTAGGCACATTTATCAGCACCTTAGGCCAGTTTTTAAAAGTGCATTTTGATTTCTTTGTGTGTCATTATTTTACCATGAACGCAACATCCAATTATCACATTGAATAATCTGGTTTTACACCAAGTTACCAATTTAATAAAAGATTCTGGTTGGTGTGAGAGGTGAAACCAACCTTTCTGATGGAACATATTGAAGGTCTCAAAACCCTCCTCATCCTCAGACACTCTGGCAGACATCTGAATGCAACACTATGACCAACAGTTTGTTGATCATGGATGTAAAAAGACACCAAGCAAAAAAATATTGTTGTCCTTTGTGGTTCCAGTTATGGAGATATTTTACTCATGCTGCAGAAATGGATTTAAGACCCACGCCAATAAACATAGTGTTTTTAACATGTTCTTGTAGCTTTTTTCAGATGATGGAAGACAAGATTAAGATTAAAGTTGCATTTCTGTTTGTTTCTTTATCCAAACTAAAGTGAATAAGTAGCAAACGAAAAAATGTGTCCGTACATAATGACTAGAAGCTTTTTCAAACTACAATGGGCAGGCTGCAAGCTCTCTGCTCCAATCCATTCTGATGCATCCGTGCGCAGACAAATAGATCCGTGTAGGTCTTCATTTTTCTTATTCAAAATGGCATCTGGCTCAAAACTGAACAGCTGGATAGCTCCAAAATTGCTCACCTTTTGGTCTGCATCAGTAATATTAGGTTGAGGGGTGGTAAGGTAGCGGGAAACAGAAGTGTTGATGGGAAATGAGTAAGACCCAACAGTCCCACCCACAACTCAGAGGCAAGTCTATAATGAACTCCTGCCGCTGTGCAGAAACTGTCTGAGAAAACAACACCGTTTTTTTTTTTTTTTTTTTTTTTTTGGCTAAAATCAGAATAATCACAAAGGAAAAGACCACTTTAAAACATCAGATCGAAAGATCATCAGAGTAAGACTTTAAAAAGTTTTCTTTCTTTTTTTTTTCACTGATTTTTACCATTTCATTAATCTTGTAAACATATTAATCTGTCAATTCCTTTGACCAGGAATGACAATGCTCATTTAACTGTCAGATATGTGGTCAGTGTTGGGGTAAGGAGATATCTTTCTGGGTTTGTCAGTGGCGGGAAGAAGCCCCCACCCCCCAACAAAAAAAAATAAATAAAAATAATAAAAATAAATCACAAATCAGTTATTTGTGTTGGTGTGAGTGAGGCCACACCATTGTGGAGTGTCTGATCTCACCCTCTGTTCATCTACAACACTCTAACCATGATGTTGACCTCACATGACAGCAACTGCTGAGCACTCTAAGTGATGACCCTTCAACCTGGAACATTTCAATTTCAACCTGTGATGGCTCCCGTGAGAATTATTTGAATGTTAAGTGGGCCCTCCAGTCCAGGCACCGTATGAAAATATAATCAGAGCTCCAGCATCTGCACAGCAGACAGAGGGCTTGGTTTTACTCTATGTGGCAGACGCTGGTGAAGGCCTTATTTCCTCCACCAGCAGGTGTCCTCTCTGGATCTAATAGGCTTTACATGTGTAATTAACACATGGCAGTGCTGTCTGTGCTGGCCTCGATTCCGTTCCTGTCACTATTACTTTCTTTCGCTTTTTTCCAATTTATGTTATTTTTTTCTAGCTTTTCCTTTTCCTCCTCATTATTAAACATAAAGGCTCTTTGGCTAACTCGTGCTGTGGTGAAAGTAGGTGTGTGAGACAAAGACAACAGAAAAGAAAGCCAACCAGTTGGTAGCGCAGGGACGGATTGCTGCAGATTTTGCGGAAGGAGTTAACAGCTTGCTGTGAGGGCCAGTTAATGCCTTAAAAACCCCCTCTCATGAAACCTGTAATTACCAGGGCTCTGTTAATCAAGAATGAAACAGAAGAAAAGCAGTGGGCTAATTGGATACGACATGCTCTGTAATTAGAATAATAGTCACACATTGGGATTTTATGAATGAATGACTTTGCCAGTTTTTTTAAAGGGCTTCATTACACTGGACAGAGGAAACAGTACCATTTGCATGCTTGTATATAAGGGAGACAATATGTTACGGGTCATATTTTTGTCCAAACAGCAGATTTTCCTCCAGGCCTTCTGACTTGAACTATGTTAATTATGCCAGTGGATGGGAATGGGGGAGAGCAGACGAGGAGACTGAAGGACTGGGGGAGGGAAGTCCAATTATTTTTTTCCTTGTTTCTTCTCATTTTTGCCCCAAACCTTTTTTCACCTGTCAGGCGACAGAGGTGGACGCG
This sequence comes from Oryzias celebensis, assembly GCA_014656515.1. Taxonomy (NCBI): domain Eukaryota; kingdom Metazoa; phylum Chordata; class Actinopteri; order Beloniformes; family Adrianichthyidae; genus Oryzias; species Oryzias celebensis. The sequence continues at coordinate 9,600,469 of BNCR01000009.1, read as the reverse complement.
AGAAAAGGAGGAAGAAAGTCATCATCTGGCATAACGTGAACAAAAAGCTGACCTATTTCTGATAAAGGATTGCAATGAATTCCACTAATAAACATTCTCTGAAGTTTGACTGGTGCATGCCAATTTTATTTCACATTTTATTATTCATGTCGGAATATAGTTACTGACGGATGAAATAAATAATTCCAAGCAGTTTTTTTGTGCTCACAATCATAAATGGAAATTTAAGACTTCAACAATTACAAAGATTTCAGGAAACAGTTTTAGGAAGTTTGAAAACAATAGAAATAAATTAAATCCATTTCGTTTATTTTTGTTTTTCTTTTATGTTTACTCTTTTTCTGTTGGTGGTTTCTGACTACCCTATTATCTGCAACACAACATTAAATTAATTTTTTTTAGCTGTTTAACTGTACAAATGGGGCTTTAGAAGTGCAGATTGATGGCAGACTGGTCCTTGCCAATTCTTGGACAATTTAAAATAAACGTGTTTATTCCTGAAAATATAGTCTAAATGTAAAGAGTTATATTGCTAGGCACACTGGCCTTTACCATGTCCAAGATACGTAGAGTGACGCCATATCGGAATGGTACAAAAACAATGAGACACTGCTTAGCAGATACAGTAAAATCACAATAAAATGCTTAATTTTATTTTATTTTAAAAAGAAAAACTATAATCATCAGAAAGTTAAGACCCAGGCTGTGGTATTAATCTCTTCATACAAAGTGATTAACGACATACAAGGTGATTAACGACATTTTAAAAAGTTTCTATGAATAAATACATCATTATGGTGGTGATTTTATTCAAATCAACACTCAGACTACACTTTATACAAACTGTTAAAGTTTGCAGTCTGACATCATCACAGATCATTTGTTGCTTTTGTATAGGCTTTGGGGTGATCTCTCCGGTCGACAGTCACGCAGGTCCAGGGGGGCACCGTGAATGAGGGAGGGGGAACAGTGAGCACTTCATCCAGGGTTCCTGAGCGGCGAGGTTCGGGCGTAGGGTGGCAATGCTTTGTTGGGGGGGTCCCGTTCTACAAGTGGATTCCACACAGCCTCTATCAGAAGGACTCAGGCATCCGCATCATGTCCCTGTTCGCCCGCGGGACGAGGATTCAGCGCTGGGTTCTTCCCTCTTCTCTCGCTGCTACTGAGGAAATCTTGGATAGTTCCTTTCCCTCCGCTTAGTAATATGTTTAAATTCAGCAGTGGTCTGGTCTGATCTGAGGTCAAACACACATACAAATACCATGGTCATCCTCCACAAAACAAGAAACATAGACGGTCCTGCCAGAAAACAAGAAAGTAGTGTCAGTTCTTAAGCTATCATTGACTTTTGAATAGGCTGCTAGATCAGCCTAAACATCCACTGTTCTGAGTAAACTCACTCAGATCTTCCTAAAATGTGTTCTAGAAGTTCTCCTTTATTGGCTGACAATAAAAATTTACCTGTGAAAAGTCACTTTTTTTTTCCAGCTCTTTTTGTACAATTATAGCACAGGAATGAACCGGCATCCAATTCCAATATGGCGCCCAACTTTGCATATGCAATTAGCTAGTGTGCCATCTCTAGCTTATATATAACTCATTGTCTGTGTGCTGCCCCGTAGAGGTTGAAACAAGGTAGTAAAGTTGAATGTTGTGATAGATCAACTGGTGTAAATCCCACGTCATCTCATAAGTGGCACATCATTGTGATCTGCAGCTCCAGTCTTTGAATGGTGGTGCTCTGGAATGCGTGAGTGCGGAGAAGAGGAAAAATCAGTTGTTCATATTTTGTGTGGCTGCAAACTAAATGGGGAAGAAAGATGGCAGCTGGAGGATACAGTAGACCAGTGGTGTCAAACTCGAATCTCACAGGGGGCCAAAATACACCTTTTGTCGGGGGCCGAACAGGATAAACATTTATTGAACACACTAAAACTACATTTTGAAAACCTGTAAAACATAACAGTTTTTTAACATAAATATGAATACAAACAGACAAGAACTTAGACCAAAAATAACATTCAATTATTTGCTCTCCATAAAAAATAAACCCTGTCAAAATTAAACAAATAAGAACATGCGGCAAAAAAAACCAAACAAAGCCTGAAAATACAAAAACATTTTTATCATCAAGTTCATTTATGTTTGGTGTGTGAGGCTCTGTGACTATCAGAGTGATTTGATTATTAAAAACCTCTTTTTGTGATGTGTTAATAAAACATTAAAAACAAAACAAAAAACTTTTTACTTGTTAATACTCCAAAATTATTTGGTGTTTTTCTAATTTTGTGCAACACTAACAGAAACAATCCTCCGAAAAACTTCTATGTATTTATAACAATCTATTGTTTATTTATTTATGAAACCCACACCTTTCCCATGGACTACTGCTGAAGCTGATGAGCTGCTATGTTCTGTGAAGTCATTTTGACTGAGCATTAACCCGTGCTTGTCCTTGCTTTTGTTACTCCTGGTATTCAATTGCCTAATTTTCCAATATTCAACTTAATGAAATCTAGTTTAGCATTCAAAAATTCTAAGTAGCAGGTTTATCATTCTAGTGAGTGTAATGTACAGTGAGTTAAGGTATTGCTTTTGTAATGGACATTACTGCTATCAGTTGTGCTGATACTTTATGGCTGTTGAAAAACCGGAATAAAGCGCGCTGTCCTGACAACGTTCTTGTCTCGTCAGTGGCTTTGCTAAACCTAAATAGTCATTTGACAATGTAAATACATTACCGTGAGTAAACTACTGTGTTAACAGTTTACTGTCTAAGCAGCCTGCGATGTAGTACGTCCCCTTAGCTAATCACTGCTAGCATTAGCTAAGTGTTTAGCATGGCCTCTCCCTCTTCTGCCTTCACCAATCTGTCCTGCTCCATGTGCTATATGTTCAGCGAAGATCCTGCCTCTTTTATTGAGGATAGTGGTAGATGTGTAAAGTGTGGCCTTATTTTACATTTGGACACTTGCTAGAACAGTGAGAAGAGCAGCTCTGCACAGTGGACACTAAGCCTGATGCTAAGCTGCTAGTCAGGTTGTTGCTCATCGTGTGAGTTGTGCTACCAGTGCTAAACTAGCTAGCACCCCAGCCCCTCATAGGCATCAGCCAGAGAAAACCCAGGATGGGTTTGTATCGGTGGGAAGAAAGCAAAGTGCTAAACACAAAAACTTAGAGCTCCCGAAGCTCCCATTATGTCATTGGTTCTACCCCATACTGTCAGAAAACTTTCCAATTACTTTTAAGTTTGTACTATAAAATGCTACTGCTCCAATAAAATAAAAAGAATGCTTAGAAGAACGTTTTCTGACTGTGATGTATCTGAGCTTAAACTTAGAGTTCAACCATAAATTACATGCTGAGCTATTGCCTTGAGATCAGCTCCCAGAGTTTCATTCCCAGTAAAAATGATCAGTTTGTTAATGATGCCATGGTGGCCCTCAGGAGAACACTTGATGTTGTTGCCCCTTTGAAACCTAAACTTGTTAGACAAAATCAAGTAGCACCATGGTTTAGTGCCGAAACACGTTCCCATAAACAAGTATCCTATAAGCTAGAAAAAAAATGGCCCTGCTCCGGCTCAGAGCAGTCTCTGAATAACTGGAAAAAAAGCCACTTAAATTATGAAAAATATCTGCATGAAGCCAGAACCTAATACTATTCAACTTAAAAATATCAAATGGAAATAATCAAGATTTCTTTTTAGTACTATAGCCATGTTAAACAGCAGTCACAGCTCAGTAAAACCATATATTCCTGCTACTCTCAGCTCTGAGGATTTCCTTACATTTTTTGATGTAAAATCTCAAATATTAGACATACATTTAACAAAGTTATCCCTACTATTATCCCAGAGCAGGCTGAAGTAGTAGAAATGAATGAATCCATAGAAACCTCATAGAAACATTCGATTGCTTAACTCATGCAGATCAAACGGTAATAGCGTCACTTATGACATCCTCCAAAACCTCAACTTGTGTCTTAGACTCAATCCCCACTTAGCTTTTTAAAGAAACCTTCTGTTACGGCCCTAGCCGTATTTGGATTTGTTTTCTTTATATTGTGTACTTTTTTTTTCTGTCAGAGTGGGACCTCTTTGTTTTTTTGTGGATCTTTGTGGGTTTGTGTGTCTCTTCTTTAATTTGTTTCAGGTGTGGTGCTGGAGGGTGTGGCCTCCATTGGACCCAAGCTAATGGAGGCAGCCATAAAAGCACTGTGTGGACCTTCGGCTGGTGAGAAGGGAGCCTGACTGCGGTCAGTTGCCACTGCTGCGTGGTGCTCTTTTCCACTCATTATGTTTGTGTTGCACTTTATTGTATAGTGATCAGGTCCACTCTGTCTTTGGTTTCGTTAATTATGTTGTAAAGTGAAGCTGTGGGGGTGAACTGCCATTTTCTTTAGTGCACATGTTCTTCCGGTTTGTTAGACTAGGGCGGTTAGTGTTTTGTCATTGTTTTCCTTTTTCTTTCATAAGCAGGTAAGATGTTTTTGTGTTCAGATAGGTTGGGGTTTTGTTTGTTGCTTTGGCCTTGGTTCACCCTGAAGCCTTTTTGCTTCACTTTTTGTAGTTATTAATGTAAATTCGTTATTTTATGGAGATGTCTTTTTTTGGTGTGTGTGTTTTTTTTTTTTAGGCTATTTTTGGCTAGACAGAATGGGGCGTAACACCTTCCCCCTAATAAATGAATTCATTTTAACTGTAATAAATAACTCTTTAGAAACATGTTATGTGCCAGTCTTTTAAATATTTAAGCCTCTTCTAAAAGAGCCCAGTTTGGATCCTGACATTCTGGCCAACTATAGACCAATATCAAATCTCCCCTTTATTTAAAAACTACTGAAAAGAGTTGTACTAAAGATATAGCTATAGCTATCTATAGCTAGCTATAGAAAGCTATAGCTAGACAAAGCTTTACTGTCACCTAAATCATAATGGCCACTTTGAAGATTTTAAGTCAGGTTTCATTAAATTAATATATTTACATGCTTTCAAATGGACTTCAGCTTGTGATCAATGTGCTGAATCAATACAAATCCATCAAATAAATACTAACGTTGAAAAATTCTAATGTTTGCCACTGTCACACTGTTCTGCAGAGGAGAAACACATTTCTTCACTTGGATGTGCTCTGAAGCACAGGAATTTGCATTTAAATCTAAGTAATAACTTTTTGCTTTGACATGACTTTTTAAGGTAATTAAACTGAAGGTGTTATCCACTTTCCGAGCAGCGGCAGCTACGCGCTAACATAGATGACGTCATGAATCCCATCATCCTGCCTTGGGTCAACAGTTCAAGCTGGTGGTGAAATGGTGGGGGGGATATGCTCTTGGCACACTCTGGGCCATTTAGTACTAATTGAGCATGGTTACACACCATAGCATATCTGAGTACTGTTGCTTACCACGTCCATCCCTTTATGACCACAGTGTACCATCTTCTGGTGGCACTGTACTTCAAGCACGATAAGGTGTCATGTCATAAAGCTGAAATCATCTCAGACTGGTTTCTTCAACATGGCAATGAGTTCACTTGACTCAAATGACCTCCACAGTCACCAGATCTCAACCCAATAGAGCACCTTTGGGATGTGGTGGATCAAGAGATTGATATCATGGAAGTGCAGCCAACAAATCAGCAACTGTGTGAAGCTTATTGAATCTCTGCCACCAAGAATTAAGGCAGTACTGAAGGCAAAAGGGGGTCCAACCCAGTATTAGCTAGGTGTACCTGATAAAGTGGCCGGTGTATGTATAATATACTGTAAAGAATATTTATATTATACATATAAGTTATAATTTTAAACGACTACATTTAGAGCTCTTGCTTTTCTGTGACTTGTGACTTAAATTTCCAAAATGCAAATCAGGGATGTGCAAACTACATGCAAAGAGGGCAAAATTATTCAGAGTGAAAATATGAGGGACATTTATACATTCTGACTTTTAGCTTCCTACTCTCATCTGGCCTTGTTTAAAGGTGGTTTGGAGCGTTTCCTGAGTTTAAATGTCAAGAATCTTCTATTGAATGAGAACTGTCGACCACTACAAATTTTATTTGATTTATGTCTGTATTTTCAGCTGTACACAGTTTCAATCAGGATACTGCCACTTTCATCTCCGCCCTGTCTTTTACTGCAGTGGTTTGAACTTTTTTCCTCATTGCTACTAAGTGTTTTGGCTTCATTTTGAATGGCAATGGAAGAGCCTTTGTGTTGTCTGAGTGTACCTTTAGTTGTACAACAGGAACTTGGCAGTACATGCACTCAGCTGTGGGTTTACCAGTACACTTATCAGTGCCACCTGCTCTTGGAGTAGCCTCTTAATTATCAGATCAAAGGCAGTGAAAAGGTGCTAAGTGGTTAGGAGCTGCAGCAGCCGCTGCTGGCCTTTGATCGTCTGGGTCCCAGCCCTCTCGACAGCAGCCTGCTTTAAATTAAATATGGACAGACATCTCTCTGTGAGCAAAGCCCCTTTTCCCCTCATAAGCTGTTGCTTTTCTTTTCATCCGCTACGTTCTGTGTGATCTGAGTGATTGTTTCACCTGGAAATGATCATTTTATGGGCAGATGGACAGCGATGGGTTGGAGCCTGATTCGGACTTACCTGAAAAGGTGTTCCATGCACTTGACCTGTCAAATATAAGTGTCACAAATAATAGAGCAGTTTATGTGTGTGTTTCATCAAGTTTGGTTGATGTATTATTTGTGTGCTGATTTATCTGATGTTTGAGTAAACTCAAGACTTCCGGCTTGTGAAGTTAAAGAGACTAAACTCCTGAATGGGAGCCATAGATCTAATCCGGTCTGGGGCTGGACTGCCATGCCATCTCTGCTTTCCATTAAACCAAAGACTGTTTATGAGTGCAGTGGACAGACTTAACTGAAACAGTTGTGGTCTTGTGTCACCAGATGTTTTATAGGGCAAGCAGCATGGCGGAGGCAGAGGGAGCTGGCGCAGAATGGGCTCTGGATGCCCTTTTATGGGCCAGTCCGCTAATGAAAGTGGGGTTCTGGAACCACTGTGGAAAATCAGAGCCACCCCCCACCCCCCGCACACCCACACCCACATACACACACACACCACCCCTCCTGTCTGTCTACACATGGAATGTCATAAAGGTTTCAAAGCTGCCTCCACTTTTATGCACTTCCGTTTCCTCCCTAACTTTGCTGTCTCGTATTCTGATTAATCCATTTTATATTGCCGTTGTGTTTTCAGGTGGGTGCTGAGGTGACATCTTCCCTTCAGTCCTGTCGGTGCCACAGGACAAGGCCAGTAAGTTAACCTTATGAAGTGTGAGGTGTCCGTTGAGGAAATGCACTCAGAGAATTGCAATGGGACATAAATTGATTCGACTGCTGTGACTGATGGTAGTCTATGGAGATCTGCAAAGGAACTAACAACATATGGAAGTGATAAAACTGTTTCTGCAGTCAGTTTTACATCTCAGACCTATGATCTGCTCCTGCACTGTAGCCAAAAAGACAGTGTCGACATATAACGCTTCATTATATTCATTAATCACTTCAAGCAGGTCAGGATCTATGGGTTCCATCTCTTTATAGCTTCATCTTCCTCTTTCTGTTCAATATATATGGATTATCTTTCCTTTTCAGTTGATTTACAGGGGTCATCTCCTGAACTTGCAAACTTTCAGACTTTGAACAAAGTCATGTATGTAAAATCATAGCTATAGAAGAAAGGTATTGGAAAGTCTGGACCTCAGAGGGAGAAATTGCATTTCAAGGTGAGATTTATTTTTTCACTCTGAAAGCTTCATCGCATTTCCCATGTGTTATGGTATGCATTACTACAAGGAAACTCAGTTTGGTCCAATGTATTACCATTTGTTGAATTAAACTATTATTTTATAATATATTATATGCGCACATATACATACATACATACATACATACATACATACATACATACATACAGTGGATACAGAACATATTCAGACCCCCTTAGATTTGTCATTTTTTGTTATATTGCAGCCATTTGCTAAAATCTTTTAAGTTCATTTTTTCCTCATTAATGTACACAGCACCCCACATTGACAAAAAAACAAAACACTGCCTTTTTGCACATTTATTAAAAAAAGAAAACTGAAATATCTCATGGTTCTTTGTATTCAGACCATTTGCTCAGTATTTAGTAGCAGCACCCTTTTGATCTAATACAGCCATGAGTCTTTTTGGGAAAGATGCAACACGTTTTTCACACCTGGACTGGGGGATCCTCTGCCATTCCTCCTTACAGATCCTCTCCAGTTCTGTCAGGTTGGATGGTAAACATTGGTAGACAGCCATTTTCAGGTCTCTCCAGAGATGCTCAGTTGGGTTTAAGTCAGGAATCTGGCTGGGTCATTCAAGAACAGTCATGGAGTTGTTGTGAAGCCACTTCTTGGTTGTTTTAGTTGTGTGTTTAGGGTCATTTTCTCACTGGAAGGTGAACCTTCGGCCCAGTCTGAGGTCCTGAGCACTCTGGAGAAGGTTCTGGTCCAGGATATCCCTGTACTTGGCCACATTCATCTTTCCCTCAATAATAGTATGTTGGTATCTTTGAAAGTCTTTCAAAACTTTCAAAGATACCAACAGAATACCCTTAAATTTTTTACTCTTTGTTATATTGCTGCCATTTGCTAAAATCATTTAAGTTCATTTTTTTCCTCATAACTGTACACACAGCACCACATACTGACGTAAAAAATCACAGGATTTTTGGCATTTTTGCAGGTTTATTAAAAAAGGAAAATGGAAATGTCTCATGGTCCTAAGTATTCAGATTCTTTGCTGTAACACTCATATATTTAACTCAGGTGCTGTCAATTTCTTCTGACCATCCTTGAGATGGTTCTACACCTTCATTTGAGTCCAGCTATGTTTGATTATGGTTTCTAGTTATAGTTTATTTATTTTTTATGGCGCCTTAAAATGACCTTGGTCACACAAGGCGCTGTAAACTAAAAGTACGATAAAACAAAAATAACAGCTAAAATGTTAAAACAATCAAAGATAAAACATATATAAATAGCTGACATAAAAAACACCTGATAAAAACAAAGGTGAACAGTAAAACAGTAAAAACACACCAGCAGAGCAGAGTCTCATGTCGTGTCAAAAGCCTTGCAATAAAAATGGGATTTAAGAAGTTTTTTTAAAAATGGGCAGTGAAGATTCGTGCGGAATGATCAGTGGTAACACATTCCAGTGCTTTGGTGCACTGTCTGAAAATGCATGTTCTCCTTTGAGCTTCCTTTTAGACCTCGGTACCTTCAGGAGAAGCTGATCAGGAGACATGAGGCATCGGGTTGGGGTGTAAGGATGGAGATGTTCAGAGAGGTACGACAGGGCGCAATTGTTTAAAGATTTAAAAACAAATAAAAGAATTTAAAAATGAACTCTAAAATTCACAGGCAGCTAGTGAAGGGTAGCCTGGATAGGGGTGATGTGGTCCCTCTTGCGCGCTCGGACCAGAATCCAAGCAGCAGCGTTCTGGACCAATTGGAGACGAGAGAGGGACGACTGGCTAGCTCCAAAATAAAGAGAGTCTTTGTAGGCTCTGACATTTTCTCTTGGTTAAGTGAAACGAAGTGAAGATTAACAAAACAGAGCAACTGCATCCACGTGCGGGGAGAGTTGGGGATCGGTCAACATGCAGACATGTCCTCATTGACGCAGTCACAATTCCTTCCAAACTGACTCAAAGATGAGACGAAAAAAGATGCTACAAGGAGACCTGTCATCCCTGCCAAGCACCAGGTAATCAGCAGAGCAGAGATCTGCTGATGTGATGATTATGAATAAAACAACTCTAAAGCCGCTCTTTGGTGTGAAAGACAACAGCCGGCTCCTCCATGGGAGCTGTTTTTTTTCTATGAATTCCTTCTATCTTACTTTATTTTTCTCTCCAAGCTGCACATGACTAGTTGCACTATGGAAGGGGTGGTGCAGCAGCGCAGAACTGTACACAAAAACAGAGGCAGGTAGAGAGAGTGACTGGCTTTGTTTCAGATTTGATAGAGATGATTATAGACTTTGAGTATTGGCATAGACCACATATGTTGTAACTTATTTTTGTGTCATTTTTCACACTCTTGTCTGAATTCAAATGAAGCAGGTTATGTCTTGAACCGCGTTCATACCTTGCACACGGTTATTGCTTAAAAAATATTATTTATTTTATGTATTTATCTTTATTTAACCACAGGCATCTATTGAGATTAAAAATCTATTTTTCAAAGGAGCTGTGTTAAATTAAAGACAAGAAGATCTTGTTTGTGCGAAGCTGTTCTTCGCTTAAGAATTTGTATATGAGGGGAAAAAAGTAAAGTAACAAGTAGTGAATTACTTTTTCAAATAGGTAATAAGTAAAGTAATTTAATTACAATTTTGATCCTGTAACTAAGTAATCGATTACTTTTTAGAAGTAACCTACCCAACATTGCAAGCCTCAAGAAGTTGACCAATCAGAAGACACATCATCCGAGAGATAACGATATCAAGAGAAGCTGTTTGTTTCAGACAAAAGGGGAAAAACTGAGTTAAAAAATATTTTATATTCAAAATGACTCGTTAGAACATTGGTGTAAAACTAAATGCAACATTGTTTATTTAGCATAATTTACATTCATGTACACTTAAAAACAGTCTTCAAGCCAGACTTCTCCTGGTTCAGCTGCAGTGTGAATAGATCCAAAATTTCTGTCTCACAAGCTGAAGGATCAACAATGTCCCATCAGTTCATTCAAGACTAAAAAGATCAGAAATTGTGTTCAGGAATAAACTTTAAAACCTTTGCTGTTGACTTCAAACATACAAAAGTAATGTTTTGTTTCTTGTACTGTCACTGACCACTCCTTCACATCACTTGGCCGCGCTCTGGCCTAAATTAGCAGTGGAGATGAGAGACTCTGTGGGCGGGGAATAACGGGCAATATCAGAAGCACTGGGTTGTTCAAGCGAAAGCTACTGGAACGCCAGTGGTTATTATCTGAGCCAAAGTCCTAACATTGCTGCTCCAGTTAGTTTTGACCCAGAAGGAACTGCTTGTGGACTGGCGACAGGCTTCTCTGCATGCGCTGCACACTCAGATGCGCGTATATCTTTACATGCATACTCTATGCTAACCATTACACACACTTTCATGTAACTGACATGACAGGACCCCTACCTTTATAAACCTCATTTGGTTTCTTTTTTCCATTTCATTACACATGTTTCTTACTGTAGAAAAGAAAAAGTTAGCAAAACTAATTTGTGACCTTACATATATTAATCCATCCAGCTTCCAAACCCCATGGGGTTGCTGGAGCCTATCCCAGCTACTCTAAGGTAAATGCAGAATATAGCCTGGATAGATTCCCAGTGCATCACAGGGTGTGACTTCACGTTATAACTATTTTTTGGATGAAGTTTCTCTGAGATGTTAAGCTTTTGCATCTTCTTTCAGCCATAAGTGGCGAATGCACCATGTTGCACCAACAGTGCAGAATTCCCTCATTTATCATGGGAGTTGCTTAAAAAAAAAAAAAAAACATCAGTAGGTGAAATCTGCTTAGTAGAATTATAGATGTTTTAAGGAGAGTAAAACCACTCACCACACACTTTCTACACTTTTCTCAGACAGACATGAGCATCTTCACACTTTTCTCACTTGTTTTAACTCTCAAAATTCAATCCTTCAAGGAAAAATATGTCCAGTATTAAATAATGAAAATAAGGATTTAAATGCAATAGAGGATTTTAGTAGATTTGGTAAGCTTGGTAACACATTGTGTACAGGAGACACACAGAAAACTGCTAGCCAATGGTCTACAGTCAATCAGGACGTGCACCACAGTGCTGTTGAAATAAGAAAAGCAGAAACAATAATTCAAAATTGCAGGACCGGCCTTACACATCCACTTCTGGATAGAATCCTCACAGTTTGCATTGTTTTTGACCTGTGCTTTTCTTATTTGTGAACAATCTTTTTTTTTTTCCCCCAGTTTTTCTACACTTCAATTAGACTTACTTAACAGAAGACATTTACCTGAAGCTAACATTTGCCATGATACACTTTCTTTTTCAAATTGTTGTGAATTAGGAGTAGATTAAAAAAAAGCAGTATGAGAAAGTGCCTACTTGTTACGTACAAACAGCAATCGGTAGGCCACAAGCTCCCTGCTCCACCTCATTCTGATGCATCCACTTGGAGACAAACTGATCCATCTACAACTTTTCTTCATCTATGCATCTGGCCCAGAACTGTATAGATGGATAGCATCAATACTGCTCACCAATTCTGTTGCACCAGTAATGTTAACTTAGAGTTGTGAAGGACTGTAAGCCAGTTGGGTTGCAAGATAGTGTAAAGAAATGGATGACGGGAAATGGAGATGGGCTCCTTGCACATTAACAGTCCCATTCACAACTCAGAGGCAAATTCCTGATAAACTACTGCCGCTCTGCAAAAATTATGTCCTAGAATTCTACACAGTTTTTTTGTTGTTTTATTTTAGCTAAAAGTGGCATAAACATAATTAAAAGACCACTGGAAACGATTTAACAAAAGATCAAAAGATGATCGACGTGGGACTAATGCAGGATCAAAGAGAAGTTAGTGTGGTATTCCTTACATACAAGATAAACCTGCTGTTGCTTTTATTTACATCTGAGCACATTTGTAAAATATATATATATATATATGTATATATATATAAACATAAATGTATTATTTGAGACACTTTCATGAAATATGTAGAGAGTTTTGAATTGATTGAGTCTGCACACAACCGCTGACACTGGTAAACATTTGGCACAATTGAAAGTGTAAGTCAGTGCAGAATTTGTTTTGTTCATTTCAAACTTAAACGTCCAATTTCCATTCAATTCTGGACATCTGAAATGTTACAAAGCGTTAAAATCTACTTTTTTTCCAATTAGTTAGCACAAACAGTAAAATAAAGTGATGAATATCAAAGTTGAAATTGCCATACAGAAATGTGTGCAATATTTTTTGTCATGCTTTTGCCTTAAAGCTGCATCCTTGCTTCAGCAAGCCTCTTCCCCGATTTGTTAAGGTAATGATCTAATTTGTGGCCATTAGAGAGAGCAGCCTGAAGTGTTTAATGCGTGGCCAGCTGGTCCAGATGCCCCTCTCCTCAAATTAAAGGAGCCTGGCTCAACAGTAATGAATAATGAGCTGTGTTTAAAAACTGCCATACCTGCGCCTGCCTGGCCAGGCCTTAATACGACCAGCTTTAAATGAGCAACCGGACTGCTTTTTCAATTCCCTGAATGCTTAGACACACAAAACACTTGAGGGAACATTCTAGCATAGAGCTGTCCCTACAGCCCTAAAGGTAAGTACAGGGACAGTACCATACAGTATATATAGTAAATATATATATATATATATATATATATATATATATAGTAGTGCTGTGACACAATTAAAAACTTGATTAGATTAATCACGCTTTTGGGTTGATTAATCGCAATGTTTTACTAGTTAAATTTTATGCAACAATATGCAGATTTTGAACAAACAAAAAGCCAGAGAGATTTTTTTCCTTTATTTTTATTGTCTGAAGTGTTTCATTTGTAAAATGTTATTTCAGATATCCCAGAAATGTAAGTTTTGTCAACAGTAGGATAAACAGAACTCTAAAGACTTTCGTGTCTGCAGTATTACTCCAAGAACTCAAAGATGCTGATATACAGCCTTAAGAAACTAACACTGTGTTGCTGCACTTTAAATGGTCTGCGTGAATACTAAAATCTGATTGGCTGCTGAGTGTTGACGCACGGCAAATATATATTTTTAAGCTCATTTAGCCAAAGTTTTCTATATCACTGCGCAGGCTTATTTAAAAACAAACTTTTTGCTTCAATTTCTAGACAAAGACAAGGTAAGAGGTGAACTGATGCTTTATTTAACCTGTCATGATGATGAGCATAAATCACTTTCCTTTGCTGCCACAGTTCAGCTCAGCGACACATTGCCATGTTACTGTGACAGCAGGGCGCATTACAGTACATATCAAGTAGTCTGCCTTTTATTAAAAAGCAATCAAAATCTAAAAATAATAAGAATAATCTACTAAAAATCAATTGAATATTTATTTATTTGTTCGTGAATTACTATGGTGATAGTGAGATAATGCCCAACGAAGTGTGCACTATCAGAAATTAACGCATGCCACGGAAGCCTGACCTGTCCGACGCAAAGCTTCTGATGGTGCTAATTTATTTATAGTTTAGTAATAAAGTATATCCACTGTTTTTTTCTAATAAAGCAGATAAAAAAATGAAAGCCCCGCCCCGTTGCCTCGCAGATTTGACCAGAAATTTCGGCCAATCAGATCAACCAGAAAGGTTACCGCCCCCTAAGTGACAAAAACACCGCCCTGAAACTGAACGAGCGCAAAGAAAAACTGAGCGTGCGCGGTGAGAGCTCTGCGCAGTGCAGTTGTGAGATATGCTCGCTCAGTTATCAAATACACGCCCTTCAATTAATGGTAGAGACTTGACGCCATACTTTTGGCTCAAAGACTCAAAGGGCTTTACAGCCAGTCCCATTCACCCACACCAGGAGCAATGTGGAGTTCAGTGTCTTGCCCAAGGACACATATGAGCATACAGGGCAGGAACCAAACCTGCAATCTCCTGATCGCTCTGCACCACGGCCACCCATGTCCAGCTAATTACACTTTGGAGACACTTCTGCATGTTGGCCTCTCATCTTGTCATCCCTGCACTGGAGAGTTGTCATTGGACAAAGTAATTTGAATATTGGGATGACTTTTTAAAAAGAAGAGAAAGAGTGATCACACATTACGGAGCAGTCAATCCAGCCTTAGCGCCTGAGGCTGAGAGGCGGTGTAGTCCAGACTAGTCCTATCACGGCTCAGCGCAGTCATGAGCCCACCAAGAACACAGGAAAATACTGCTCCCAATTCCCCTTAGGTCTGTTATGCATCATTCTCTGCACACACACACACACAAACACGCACACACACAGACACACACAAAGCAGCTTGGGAGAGAAGAGGGGAGGTGCAGGGAGGAGTGACTGACAGCATAATTTGATACTGCAAACACGTTAATATGCACAACAAATGATGTTTAAACAATGTTAGTGAGACATGTAAACAGAAACACGCCAAATGGGATGTTGCTCAAGTTAGCAGAAGCTGTGGAACAAAAGGGAACATCTACAGTGTGATCAGTCAACAAAGATTTACCAGTCAGCAGAGTCGGTGACTGTGTTCACTTTTGTATATCAACAAAGATACGATTTTTAAGCTCCTATTTTGAATATTGCATTTACTTGTGCAACAGTTTACCAACAACATTTTTTGTTAGATCAATTTTGTTCCAGATTTTTTCCTTTTCTGCATACTTCTAATGTCTCACATTGTCTGGTAAAAAAATACTACATTTTTTGAGTGTGTAACATCATTTGGCCCTTATTTTATTTTTTCAGTGCTGACTCGGTTCAAAGCTGAAAGCCTGGACTGATGGGAAGGATGCTGGAATTCACAAACGCAGACTACAGAGCAAAGTCCTGCTCATCACACGACTGGGATCTGGGAAGAAAGGAAAAAACAAAAGCTGTATCAGACTGAAGAAGTCTGTTGTCCTGAACCAAGTCCACATAATTTGGTCGGGTCCTGAACCGTGCACTTGGTCTGTATTCAAAATGCCAGACATTTGTTTTGAACCAAAGCTTGTAAACAAAACCATGTGACTACAATTTAGTCATTGGTCAGGAATTACAATGGTGAAGCAAATCAACAAGAAGAATAATGGAAGTCCCATGTTTCACAATCCTTGTTGGATATTTCACAGATTCAAACTTTATACTTCATTCACCAATTCTGAGTGTATCAACCTCAGATGCAACACTTTCACTGTTACTTTGGTACACTGGAGGCATGCTGTAAGGTGGTTACTGAGAAGACGTTATGAAGGTACGATGATAAGTGTTAACGATATATAGGTTGTCAGTAAAACAGTATTGATTTAATGTGCCTGCATTCATCCAACCACATTTCAATGAGTTACTGAGTCTCATCGCCACTTTGCTATACTGTTTACATCCCATAATGCCTGTCTACAGTGGCGGTTTTGTTCCAGTTGTTACGTTCTGAGCACAGAGCCTATTCAGACTAAGGTAACTCAGACCAAACCCAAGCTCAGTCGGATTGGAAACAAACTGAGACCACCTCGAAAGATGGGTTTGAGAGCGGTTCCTGGTCCTGGACTAGAGTCTGCTTGGGGTTATTCCGACTGAAAATGTGTTTCCGATTATTGGAGGAAACAAACTCTGATTCACTTTAAATGAACCAAATGCGTCCAGTCTGAATACACAATCAGTCTAGTAAAATATTTAAAACTTAAAGGAAAATGTGGCTAAATCTTTTTTTCTGGTCTGTGAGTCTCTTAGATCTACTTGTAACATGACACCTATAAGTCGTGCTGTGTGAGAAAACATGTAAAATTAAAAAAAAACTTTGGACAGTCGGTAGGAACTTATGCTGCTCATAAAAATAAAACTTTATTTAACCAAAGGTTCATCAGAACAGCAAGCAAACAAGCTGTCACCACTAGTGAGGCTTGACGAGAAAAGGACCAGTTTGAGCACTGACACGTGATGAGGTTAGAGGCTGGTGAGGCACAGATTTATGATTTGAAGAACTGAATATTTCACCATTCATCCAACAGCAGATAAAAGCATAAAAGAACACAAAAGAACATATTTGTCCTACAGAGAATATTTATTTCATAGACATGTGTTTAATTATCCATATATACTATAAAGTCTACACATGTGTTCAGCACACATTTAATTCTGACCCTCAGTAACTATTTCTGGTATTTTTCCAACTTCAAATTCTGTTCTTAAATCAGTGTTATCTAATATTGTCTGTAGAAATGGTCATAAAAATAATTATTTTAGGCCTAAAATTTAGTTTTCAAATACTTTTTTTTGCACTTCCTCCCATGCTACTTTTAAAAGACAAAAATTGAAAACCATGTTTGGCTTTACCTTTACTTGTAGGTGAAGTCCATACGCTGATTCTTCTCCACAAAAACACAAGAACATGTTAAAAACACCAAAAACATGATGTTTTACAAAACTTTAGAAGTTGGATTTGTTTAGTGTGAATTGGGTTTGGTACACAGATCCTGCAGGTTCGTTGTTTGACATTGGAGGATGAGATGGTTGAGTGCTGCAGGGTGCAGGAGCTTTTCACTCCTCCATGTATGGTCCAGTACTGTGTGCAGGCACCTCCTGTGCTGCCAAATTCATCTGCATTAATTGGCTGTCAAAAATATGCTGAATTAACAGATTAATGATGTAAAAGCTACACTTTTTAAACATTTTTGCTTATTTTTGGGGGGAGGGGGCGGTGCAGGCTTTCCCTGCATCCCTTCTCGTGTGCGCAGGCCTGTTACTGATATGCATCCAGGACATTTGAGTGGATTGCATTTCATTAGTTTGATTTGAGCGGACAGCACTAAGCTGCTGAGGGCTCTGTGCTGACAGCTAATTACACGAATCAGCCTTGTCCATTGATAGAGAACAATGGGCTTGGATGAATCCGCCTTGCCAAAGGGACCAGCCCTACATACAGCCCCACCGTTTGGCCCTCATATGCTCCACAGTATGGAAAGCCATTAATTAAGTTAAAGGAGTCGGAAAGCCTAATTGAGTGCTATCTTTCTCTATGGTTGATTCCAATTTTGAGGTCAGGATGGATTCAAAAATGTAGCTTTCATTTGGAACCCCCATCCACCCTTGGCTCCACCCTCTCAACACCCTTCCCTGCTGCAGCCCCATGACACTCACTGTAGTCTGGCCAGCTGCGTGCGTGCATGAACCTGTCTGCCCCATAACTCTGCCCATCTTCAAATCGTCAATATTGGAGTGAAAACGCTGCACTTACTCAAGTGGACGCTCTTCCCTTTAAAAGAGAATTAAACAGATTAGCGCAGATGTCAGTAAATCTGGCGGTGCATTACCCTCGCAAATTCCAAATGGCAGTTTGTCATTAGACAACAGCATTAGTGGAGCTGCAGCTCTGGGCTTGGGATGCTCTGTTTCAGAAGTCGTGCACAAAAACTTTTGCTTCCATTTGCATTTCTAATAAAAAAAAAAAAAAAAAAAACTTCACCAACTTTAGATGCTGGGCTCTGTGCGTGCTTTCAAGTTATAGAACTGAGCAAAGAGGCAATTTTGGACAGAATCTCCGTCTAGATTGTGCTTCTCTGTCTTGTTTATGAAGCACTGACATGGCCAGCGGCTAGTGACCAGGTGCGCTGACGCAGACTATTATTTTAGCAGTGAGCAGCACCATCTCTCAGCTTTTTGTGCCATTTTCAGGTCAGACCTTTAGGTCATTTTCCCCCTACAGATTCTACCAGTCTATTTTCTGGTTGCCTGATGGAAGGTAATGACTGAGAGGATGATGGTGGTGCTGGCAGTGCCTGCATGTGACCGTGTCATCTCAGCTCAGTGACAGGGCCTGCTGTGGCTGGCGTTTGCCAGGAGGAGGTGGAGCTCAATGCCTGGTCTGAGGGGTCAACGTGAGGCGGCCCTCGTTATGACTGACAGGACACCAAGGTTTGTTAGGGAGATTTGTCCCTGCCGTGGAGCTCCTGTCGGCCCAGTTGTGGCACTTGTGTCAATTTGCACCCCACGCACATCGCCAGCGTATCTGACAGGTGAGCAGCAGTATGGCGCCCTATCCGCCTAATTGTACCCCGCAGTCCTGTCTGTGTGTGGGTGCAAAAAGGATGGCTGAGGCCTGGGCCTGTTAGCACCCTGCACGCCCTGGCGGTCAGGCCCACAGCAGCCTCCTCAGCGTGTGAATAATCCAAGGTGAGGGCCTGACGGTCTGTCAGTTGGTCATCTACTGGCTGCATATCATGATGGACACTCTGCATAAAATACAGATAATGTCTCAGAAAAATTGCCCCGGTGCTCTCCCAGTCCACATGCTTGCACAAACGCCCACTCATCACACACGCAAACAAAGAATAAGACCACATGTGCACGAGAACCACAACAATGCAGGTGGAAACAGCAGGGAATTATTTCTGGTAAATCTGACAAAAGTTCAAAATGTCGCCATTGTGTTCAGATTACTTTTGTAGTATTTTTTTTTTTTAATCTGAAAAGCAGGAAAGAAATTCTTCGAGTTTAACAATTTGTTTCCTTTAAACTCATATTTATATTTCAAAAAGATGGATGAGGTTTTCTTGTTTGATGAACAGTTTCAGAAGTGTTTCCGTGAGTAATTTCTGTGTGTGTGTTTACGGGGGAAGAGAGCGTGTAGCTAAGGAGGTGTGCCATTTCCTGGCCTCGATGCCAGCTGCGTGGGGCTGGTGCTGTTTCCTGGGGGCAGATGCCTGCAGTGCTGCCTCCATGATCCCAGCTCTGTTCCTGCACCAGCCCCTGCAGTCTGCTTCACACCCAGGGGGTGGGGGTACTTTGTGTGTGTGTGTGTGTGTGTGTGTGTGTGTGTGGGTGTGTGTGTGTGTGTGTGTGTGTGCATGTTTGTGGTGGTGGGATGCTGGGAATGGTGGGGGTATGCAACTTGAAGTGCAAACACACACACACACACACATACACCTTTCAGGCTCTGGAGCATTAATTAGGCAGCCTACAAGTCTGCCACACCGTGGTCTGCCTCCATCCCACGCTGGAAAGCAGGCAGGGGGAGCAGCTCAAGTCCAGGATTACTACAAATGGGGTGGTGCGACTGAAGACGACAACAGAGACAAGAAGAAGAGATTCCCGTCACTTCTCCGCTTCTGAAAGTGGCTCTTCTTCATTTACAGCCATCTCGTCCAGCGCTTTCATCACCTGAGGCTCACCAGTCTCACTGTCACTAATGTAACACTGGCATCTGGAGGCGCTGTCAGGTATTGCAACCTCTGTGTCAAACCACCCATTTCAGTAGTGGGTTCGAAAAGGACTGTCTTTAGATTAGGAATGGGAAATGGTTTTTTGTTTGTTTGTTTTGTTTTTTTGTCTTCTGTAAAAGTCTCTGTTTTTAGCATGAAAAAATGTTTTTAAATGTCCGCAGAGAGAACTGAGGATAACTCTGATGCACGAGTAAATACAGGTGCTTGTCAGAAGTACTTCTTAAAAAAAGGCTAAAATTCTCACGATGGGTTTTAAACTTCACCTTGTCAGTAAACTGTCAGGAAGTTTCATTTCCAATGTTTTAACCTTTAAAAGCTACAGGAAAGAAATAAAATGTCATGTGTTTGATTCAGCTGAGAATTAAATTGTTTCTTTTTACTTATTTTTTTTTTTTTAAATCTTGCATTTTTTTCTTTAAAATGTGACAAATAAAATACTCTCATATAATTTGAGGATTATAACAGTAAACATATTCTGTATCTAAAACAGAATATGTTTAAATTAGTGGAGAAAACAAACTATTATTTTTACCAAATAATTCTTTACATTTGAAGGAGGTAAATAATAACTGTTACACCAAAATCCTTCACCCAGTGTGTGTAACCATGTTGTTTTATTTCAAGAGTTTTTTTTTTTATTTTTTATGAACATCTGTGCTTTTATAGTTTATAGGTTAAAAGTAAACTTTCTGGAGTAAATCTGGAGTAAATATCATGTGAGCACCAGAAACATGTATAAGGCAGGAAAATGTGCAAAGCAGCTGCAGTTGATGTATTTGTAACCTATAATCTTGTTTTTTTAATCTACCTTTTTATTGCATAAACGAATAACGCATAGTGACTGCACGATTTGTGTTTATTTATTTAGTTTTCCACCTGGTTATTTGATAACTGGAAATAATTACAGAGCATTTGGTCTCACGTGTATTGTGTGAAATCACTGTCTCGTTTATGGATCTTTATGTCTTCACAAATCAGATTTATCAATGTTTTCCCAAGGAAGAGACCTGCATTTCCAGCAGCCTAATTGATAAGATGAGCTATGAATAGAGTTGGCCCGCTGACAGCATGGACTTTACAAGGTTAACATTCTTCCTCTCAGTGGGCGATGGGGCCCGATGTGGAGGGCTGTGGCAGCTGTCTGAGCGCGTGCTTTGCCTGTATGGGGCAAAAATGCTCCTGGTGCACTGATTTTCGATAGGTCTTCACCTCTTCCGCTGCATGGCCTGCGGCTCCTTTTTTTCTCCCCCTCCTCCGCGCTGCAATCAATTGACTGACGCAGCTGACCAGCTCCCACAGCACACTGCTGTGGGAGGAGGATATTGGAGTCGTGTGTGGATGTGTGTGAGCAGCAGATAGCTCCAGTATGGCTGTGTTGATGTACGGAAAATTTAGACAATCTTCATGAAAAAAGTCATCCCAATCAGTCATGATCTGTCTTTCTTGTGGGGTTTGAGTTCAACTTTTTTTTTTTATTGAAATTTTGTTGATTTTGCATACTCTATATTCTACACTATATTCTACACTTAAAAGTCTTAAAAAAACAAAACAAAGAACCTTAAAATCCAGAGCACTTTTTGTGAATCAATTCTGGTAGTTAACTGATGTAAAAGTCTGTTTTTTTAAGAGTTACAAACAAGTTTGGGTATTGTTGTTCTCATAATGTCAGTAACGTTTATTTTTGTGGTATCAGTAGTTTTTTTACGTGTTGCAAACAAGGTTGGGAGTTACAAGTATTGTGAAGACGCTAATGTGACGAACGTGGCTAACATGTAGCGTGTTACAACCATGTTCTAGTGTTACTGTGAATGCATTTAATAAAGTCTGACTGACTGACAAACTTATCTAACTGTTTTGAATCGCTTAATGTGGTTTATAGTTCAGTGTGCCTTATATATTATATCAACTCAAAAATAAACGTGAATCATCTGATGTGACCTTGTGTGCAAAAAAAACAACATTTATTTTCAAATTTGACGAGACATTTTCTGCTATCCGTCCTGTTTGATGTTGTTGGATCCTGAGTCAAACTATCACATATAAAATACATGCCTAAAACTAGTAATATTGATGTAAGAAAATATCATCTGTCATTGAAAAATCATGGCTAAAGAAACAAAGAGTTATTGTTTTGTTGCCTTTATTGCTTTCTAAAGAATCAGGCCACTTCATTTACTTTGCTGTTTGTCTGCACTTCCAGTAATTCTCAGTCCTGCCATCACAGTGTGCTGGTTGATGTGTCCCTCAGCGTATGTCCACGTTTGTCATTTGATATCACTGGAAACACCTGCTCAAGTCAGTGCTCATGCATCACATGTTGTAAAAGCTGAGATAACTGAATTTTCCATTTTTAAATGTATCTTTTCCATAGCAGTGATTTTTATGTGTGTTCTGCATCCTAAGAGCTGTTATTCATGTTTACACTAGATTAAACCAACCTGTGACAACGTTGTGCTGAGTGGCACAGTGACAATGCCTTCTCAGAATAAGGAGGTTCTGCTTCAGATTTTATCTGGGTGTGTTTCTATAAAAACAATTTAGGATAAAAGGTCAATGCAGATGGTTCTTATCAGGGAGTATATCTATTCTGCTTTTGCCTGAAGGCACCAGGGCTCGCACCAGATTCCTGTGACCCTGATGAAGGAACTGGTGGGCAAGACTGATAGAAACAAGAAGAGTCTGTAAAAAGACATTGTCATTATTTGAAAATCATTTAAAAAGTGTCAGATATTATTCTTGAGATTTTTCACAAAGTACATTGACCACACTGGTATTAGCTTTAGTGAAACGATTAACACCTTTAATTTTGTGTTACTGTAGGGTTGTAAATCCGTTGTAGAATGATGTACTTCAGCAGATCTGATCCAAAAGATCAGATTTTGCTTAAAAATGTAGGATGTCAATAAAAAACTTCAGCTGGCAGATATAGGCAGACACTGTTCAGCTGTTTTTCTGTTAGGAGGGTTCACCTCTGAGACGAGGAGCCGTGCATAACAGGTGCGCAACAGAGAATACTTTCCCTCAGGAAGCATAAGGAGCTTGCTGCCTTGGCCACCTGCACAGCTGTGTGTGTTTGGAGAAGGGGTGTGTGTTACCGTGTTTAGGACCTTTGCTGGTGTCATCACCAACCTTGTTGGGGGCAGTGGACCCTTTATCACCAATGATCACACCTGGGAGGACGGCTTCTGGTTTGGTTTCCTAGACAAGAGTTTTGTGGGCATGGTTAGTTTTTTTATTTGTTTTTTTAATTAGGGTTTGGATCAGGGTCCTTCTATGAATGGAACTGATTTTTTTTTTTCAGACGAACATTCTTCTGCTTGTGTGTGGGTGGTTGTGGGGGTTCTTTTTATAGAGAGGTGGACGCACCGGAGGGAGCTGGTCAGCTGTTGATTCTTTGTGCAGAAGATTACATAGCTTAATCAAGTTCCCTGCTCAGGCTAAGCACAAAACACACACACACACACACACACACACACACACACACACACACACACACACACACACACACACACACACACACACACCTCCCTTTACACCTAATTAGCCCTGCTACACAGAGCTCAACAGCAGGGGACCTCAAACGCAACCACCATGTACAGGTAAGCACAGCCTCACCCACATGCAAGCCCATGCATGTTGCACAATAACACACACAAGTACATGTGATCACAAATAAAGTGCACTCAAAATCACAAACACATCACGTGTAGTAACACTAAGCGTGTTGAGTCACATTTTATTCCAGTCTTCTCTGGAATGACTGACATGTCTGAAAAGTTGGAAAATCTTTTTCCAAGAACAAACTCATTTGAATTGTATCTCAAAAGTGTGTCCTTTTGCATTATGTTTTGTTGATATTCTGACCAGAGAATCTGTTTCTTCTTCGTATTTGTATTACCTGCATATCATCAGGGATCATGGAGATGAAGCCCAAGTACAGGTGACAGACTTATAGATGGAACCTCATCTTAATAAAACAAAGCAAAAATGATTACCTGTCGTAACGTCCTAAAAAACTGAAAAAAGAGAAACAAACACTAGAATTTGACAATGAGCAGCTGAATACCTTAGACTTTAATAGACTGTGGTAATCGGCTGTATCTGAAACAGCTGTGGATAATTGAAAGCAAGAACCTGATGTGTCAGGAGGAAACCGAAAATGTGAAAGTACGACATAAACACAAAAAACTAAACACATAAAATTACCATTGGTGTTATCTGAAAAAAATAGCTGCAAGCATTTTCTTTATTTTGTACATTGCACGTTTGCAGGACCTATGTATGGTAAGTATGGAAAATGTTGAGAAATGTTGAAAATGTTAAGAAATGCCAAAAAAGAGAGAGAAAAATAAATGCTTTGTTTGTTAAATAAACTGTAACTTTAACAGGTTAATATTTTGTTGCAAACTGTGTTTCAAGAAAGGATTATTGTTGAAAGTAAAATAGAAAAAAAAAATTAAAAAATGTACTTAAATATACTGATAAGAAAGCAAAGATAAGGAAATCATTTCAACAAACTGTAACAAAATCAAAAATAGGTGATGACATAAATACTGCTAATAAAATGGTTTACAAATACAATGAGGCAAATAGAAATATCCTGGGATTTTACGAGTCCTCCCACTTAGAAATAATAAAGGGATCTAAATTTGTTATCTAAAGTCCATGTCCACTGTGAGAGAGATCATCTAAAAACAATCTGGAAATCACATTGTATGCTTTTTTTAAAATCATTTTTTTGTATGCTAGAGATGTTAATAAGTTCTAAATAAGCTCTAATTGAGGGAAAGAAGCCCCCAAAATTTTCCAATACATGGCCTCAGTCATCCTATCCTTAATACAGTAAAGTTGTCCACTCCCATGTGCAGAAGAACACCCTCGCCCCCATCACAGTAGGGATGGTGTTCTTGGGATGGTACTCATCCCATTCCCTCCTCAAAACTCTGCGAATGGAATTCAGATCAAAAAGTTCTATTTTAGTCTCCTCTGACCATGTGACTTTCTCTCATGATTCCTAGATTATCCAAATGATCATCGGTGTGGGTATTGGGCCCAGCATGGTGGTTGTTTTTGTTTGTTATGCATTTCCTGTATTATTTTGTTGTTGGTGCCTGTTTCCTGTGTTCTCACATGTCTTCTTGTTTCAGGTCTCTTTACTCTCCCTCCTGTTGTTTTCTCTCCCTGTTCCTGATCACCTCTCCTCCCTAAAGTGACACACCTGTTGGTACTTGTCTCATCCTCTCCTCCTGTTTAGAAGTCCTTATCTCCCTTGTACTTGTTGTTGGGTGGCTTTGGTTACAGCACGAGTAGCTGCTTTCTTCATGCTGCCTGGAATAAAACAGATATTTTTCATTTAAAATCTCAGTTTGCATTTTGTGTCCTCATGACAACCATGACAGTTGGTCATTTTAAGACGGGCCTGGACATGTGCTGGTATAAGCAGTCAAAACTGGCCTCTCATATTCTCATATTCTGTGTTGTTTGTATGAGCCCTAAAGAATTACTGGTCAGTTCATCTTTTTACACATTGCAGTTTTTATTTGATAGGGTTCAACATGCAACAAGCATTTCTTTTCATGATGGAGGACAAAAGAATTTAAGATAAAAGGAAACTGTGTTTCTAAGAATTTCTTAATTCAAATTGATGATAGTTCAGGAGCAGATTAATGCCTGTGGTTTGAAAAATTCAATGAAATTTCAATTCAATTCTATTTTTATAACCCAATATCACAGCTATAGCTGTGTCATTGGGCTTACATCGGTATTTGCAAGAACAAAGAGTCTGTGTAAAGCAAGGTTGCTGACCAACCCCAGTTCTACAGGTCTTTCACCCAGCCTGTTTTCCAGCTCTGCCTGCACTTCTTGCTGCTGATAACCTGCATCAGGTGTGTTCAGTTAATCAGTATGTGGAATCAGCTAAGTCAGCTAATCATCAAAAAGCAGGACAGACAGAGATGGAAACTAGACAGGATAATAGATCTCCGTCACCTCAACAAAGTTCTGGTTAGAGTTGAAAATAACTAATTATAAAAGTCAACCATCCTTTTTTTCATCCATCTTCCAAGCTCGCTAAATTCCTGTTGGGATCACAGAGTTGCTGGAGCCCATCCCAGCTACTGTTGGGTGAAGGTGGGGCACACCATGGACAGGTTGCAGGGCCATACAATCACACACACACCTCTCAGATTACTGTTTTCTCTTTTTTTATGTTTTTGCAAGCTAAACTGTATAAATCTGAGCATTTGTTTCCTAAATTCTCTTTATTTGCTTTTACTTTACAAAAACAAGTGTTATCTTTGCCAAATTTTTTGCACTATAAGTCACTCCAAAGTAAAAGACACAAACTGCACAATAAATAAAAAATGTATAATAAGTATGACACGCTGACGTATAAGTTGCAGTTTTGGGGGAAATTTATTTAACAAAGTATAGAACAAAAAAATGACATTTTATCTTTAACAGGAAATCATAATAACTGAATAAATAACAATAATAGACTGAATGTATGCGTGCTTCACTACCAAGACACATTCATGCTCATTTCGCTTCATGAAACATAGGAGGAATTCAGTATATTAGTGCAAAATATGGGAAATTATTCCAATGACCATGGCAAAAAGAACATGCTAACAACTTTGCTAAACTCTGTTTATGATCTGACAAATCTGGTCCTTTCCAATACCATTATATGTCTTCATCTAAATATAAAAGACTTTGCAATGTATTTGCCACTGAAGACTGTGCTCTACTTCAAAAAAAGCATGTGAACTCTTTGGCGTTTCTTTGATTTCTTCTTAAATTTAACAAAAAATGTGTTACAAAGAAGGTAGCCTATAATGTTTTACAGCTTGGAAGGAACTTGTGCAACATGGATTATTGTTAAAACAAAATGTTAATAACTTACAAGTGATTTTCCCACTTGTCCTAACAAAAGTCTACAACAGAACTCAACCCACAGCTATCAATCCGCCATGCAAATGCAGCCCATTTAACTGTCCTCCTGTTCTCCATAAATGGAAGTTCAGGAATTCTCGACAATGCCAGAGATTAAACTTAGACATTCAGCTCTTCGACATTTTACAGTCCCCTGTTATGGGACGTTTGTGGTTTAACAGTTGACGAAAAGACAGACAAGTTTTTCATGACTATGACACTACCCTGTTTATGTGCACTTGCTCTTTTCTGCTTCCCCTTCTTTCTCACACAAATGCACACACACACATAAATGCACACACGCTTTCTCTTCTTCGTCTATCTGGAGATTAATTAAGCGGCTACCAAGCCAGCCACTGACACAGCAGCCTTCATCGCTCTTCACCATCAGCTGGTTCTTTGCCACAGCTGGGCCAAAGACAGATGACGTCTGGCTGTGCATATGCAGATCCTCAGAGTTAACTATGGGCTTTCCTTGTGGAGTTTAACGCAGCTGCAAACTATATCATACTTTAAAATGTTCATTGTTGCACGAGTCTATTGGGTGATTTCTTTCATGTCAACTGTGTGTGTGTGTGTGTATGTTGTCAGATAAAATTACAGGGATGTGAGTTTTCACTGTTTGCCATTATTGCTCCCATTACGGAAACCACTGGAATCAGTCCAAGCAGCAGCTTCTGCCAGTCTCCCTGTTCCAGTCCTGCAGAAATGTTTCCTTCTAGTTGTCAATTTGGCGTGCAGTCCCGCACTCTTAAACTTCACCCGCTGTCAAATCTAAAGTCATCTTCCTGTTAGCTTTTTTTCCAGTTTTCTCTTCAGTCTTTGTTCTTTCCAATTTTCCTCGGTGCTGTTTCAACGCCGTGTTTGTCTGTGCGTTGGGGCTGGGGGTGGGGTCACAGGAAGCTGGCAGCTCAGCTCAGCTTTTTGGCCTTAATTGAGACATACTGTCAGAGTGACAAACACATCTGCATGATTGTGCTTTTCAAAGTTTTGGTTCTTTCTTCTGTGTTTCATTGCCCTGATGATCTGCCTTCTACCACTCCTATCTGAGAAAAATATGAACACACACATGCAGACAGTTCACACACACATTCTAATGACTGCATGGAAAGCTCAAGACAGAAAGGTTAGCTGGAGAAGACAAAGAGAAGACCAACTAGTAATACTGACAACAGACACAAACCTTTAACTATAACAATGATAAGCTCATGGATTGCTTACCTGTTTAGCAGGTGTTAACAAACATAAATAATCAATCTGAAATTGTATCATAAAATGTTCTATTAGTTCATTGTAATTTAAACCTAAGGTTGCAGTCTAAATCCGGGTTCACACCAAATGTGATGTACGCATCAGGAGCGTCCAGTTTCAATGTTAAGTCGAAGTAATCAGACGTCTTTCACTGCATTTCCAGCGTCGCAATCTGATGTTTCCAGAGTCACATCAACCAATCAGAGACTCCGCTTTGGCCCATTAGATGTGTTGATGATATTGATGATCAGATGATCAGATGAATCCAAAGCCAACATGAAGCAGGAGCTGATTTTTCTGCTCCTGACCTTTAGATGTATTTTATTTGCATCGAGACAATAACAAAACGTTCCTCCAATTTTATTTTGATTTTTTACCTCCTTGGACTAATGTGTGACAGGAAGTCTTCAAACAGAGAGACAGAAGTACCTCTGAAAGCGGTCGTCATTTAGACGAAGCTCCTACAGTAGAAGGTGAACCTCATTGTACTGAGAGAGTCTCTGGATGATCTCATGAACCCAGACATAAAGACTGTAAATGAGACACAGTTTATGCTTTCTTGTAGCAATGAGGCTAAAAACCTTAATGGTGGCTTCTCCCACACCAGAGATTTACCAGAGAACAGAAATGACAGAGTTTACATCAGCCATAATTGAGGTCCCTGGAAAGACTATGTTTTAGGGGTGTAAAAGCACAACAGAGCATCTCCCTTTTCTTTTTTCAAACCACACTTTGGATTACTTAACCATAAAACTAGGGATCGACCGAGATGGGTTTTTTCAAGGCTGATACGATACTGATATTTTTTTTAAGTCTGGGTGGCTGATAGCTGATATTTAGGCCAATATTGATTTGCAATATTCATTTGTAAAAAAAAAAATATTATAACCAACATGCTGCACATGCTCAAATCATGCTTTTTTTTTTTACAGCATTTGGGAAGCCTTTAGTTGATTTTTTTTTTAAATCAAACCAACCAATACATATTGTAACAAATATTTTGTTTTTTACAATCTCACTATAGCAGCTTTAAATAGTTAATCAAACAAACATATTTATTTATTGATATCCAGTTGCCCCTAAACTGAGAGACAGCAGGTGCTGCAAACAGCTTCGACCAACTTCCCCTGGCACACCTGACTAGGTCGCAAACCAAATCTTGTTGGTAGGCAGGAGACTTGACGAGGATATAATAATAAAGTCTTATGTCTCTAAGTTGAAACTTCCCGGGCTCGCCTCGCTCGTGGATTCTGTTCCGGGGAAGGAACACCGCAGTGACAGCTGATCAGCTGCGACCCAAAGTCCAGCTTACAGCAGATGTCAGCGCTCAGCCACATATCTGCTCATTTTATCAACAAAACTGAGAGCTATGGGATCATATTGTGGGACAAAAGGAATCCACCATGTCAAAAGGCGCTCCAACACTCAATTTCACTGCATAAAATAGCATTGAAGTGAGCCGGCTTGTTGGACACAGCTCACAGCTGTGGGTCGCTTCAGGCCTCGCAATCAAATCTCGTAGGTCAAGACCAACGAGATTTGGTCTCAACCTAGTCAGGTGTGCCACCGGAAGTTGGCCAAAGCTTGCATGGTGGTACAGTGGTTAGCGGTCTAGTCTCAAAGCAAGAAGCCTCCCAAACCCCCCCAGACAGTAATTTACTATCACTAGCTCTAAACAAGTCACCCAAATAACATGGAATTCTTGTCTTTCTCAAAGATACATGGGTGTGCAGAGCAGGAACTGGACCTTTACAGATACTTTTCTGGTTTTAAAGCATTGCTTCAGAACGCATCATGTGACTGATTGAAAATCAGCAATACTGCTGGCATGAGGATTAACAGAATCCTCAATGCAGCCAAAGATAGATAAAAATATATGAATTTGAAGTATCTGAATGTAATCATTTCAAAGTCTTTACTTATATAGCTGCCAATGCCAAAACACAGATATTGCATCAGAAAAAACAGAGAGATTTTAAAAAAAGAAACAACTAGTTTCAGCTCTTAATGAAGTGTTTATGACCAATCATCCCTCTCCATAAAACAAGACACGTTTTGTTGTTTTTCTTTTTAACCACAAGATGTCACTGAAAGTCATATTGAAATGAATGAACCAATCCCCTGCAGCTGATGAATGGATTTGAATTGATTGTTCTGCTCTTTTCAACATCAATTTCATCAACTTTATTTCAGATACATTTTGAGTTTGTTTTCAGAAATGGAAAGAAGGTTTTCTGTTAGATTTGTTGCACAGTCTTCCAGGATCAACCCTTTTTTTAGTTTCCGACTTTCTCTTCAGGCAGCAGTGGTAAGGACATGTCCAAAGCAATAACTTCCTAATGACCTCAGACACTCCTCAGCCATAAGTATGTTAAGGCTAAAACTGTGTTCTTCTCCTCTCCCCTGTTTGCACCACATCAAAGATAATCATTTCATCAATAAAGACCCACTTTAATGAAAGTAGTGTTTTAACATTTAAATCTTAATAGTTAATGTTGTTTTAACCCTTCAATGCATCCTTAGTGAAAAGCACCTTAATTGGAGGCTCTTGTGAGTTGAAAGTGGTTATAAAGTATAAATGGAATTTTTAAAGCCTTCAACCACTGACAGCTACTTTTTCATCCAGTAATCTGCCAAATATTGTTCATCTCTAAAATAAAATGAACACATTTTACACATAAAAAGGAATCGTTTTTCTTTTTATCATCAAGTAAAAGTATGATGCTGCTTTTACCACTCCTCTTCTATTGGTTAAAATTTACCATTAAGTTACTCAAGTAAAGCATGGGATAGCATCCACCTCTGGTTTCCGCACAGGTGCAATAAATTCAAAACATGCAGGACTAACTAGAATGTGATCATTATTTGCATGCTTTACATCTATAGCACCTTCTATCATCTTCTTTCATGATGAAGTTTCCTAAAAAAATAATTTCACAATCTGGGAGAAGGTGTGGAATGTCCTTTTTTTACTAAGTTTGTTCATTTCATGTGTTTATGAGTCTGGTTTTAAGATAACTCTAAACATTATGTTTGCAATAAGAAGTACACCAGTAGTTAGAATTTGCATGTCACAGACATACATGTCAGCAAATGCACCTGTCTTTCAAGTCCTAATGTTAAAGTGCTTTTTCCTCTATCAGCGTATTGATTCAATCAGAAATAAAAGTATCAGTGGCACTAAATGAATTTTACCTCATATTTCTAAAGCTGCTCTATGAGCAACTGACTTGGAACTGACCCAGTCCTCTCAAGTCCACACAAGGCAACAGTAGGGAAGGTATTGTAATAAAGCTGAAGCTGAGCGCTTGCAGGCTTTTTGTTCTTACAATTTTAAAAGGATATGGATTATGAAGGTAGGCGGTATCACACCTGCTGTGGTTTCAATATGCATGGCCCTTTTTTGTATGCACAAAGCCCTGTGCTGTATCCACCACAGCAGGGTGGAGCAAGCAGCTTCAAAAAGCAGCTGAATGGTGGAGGATTTTGAGGCCTGCACAGATGTATTCCACCCTGACAGAAATTTGAGAAACAAGAGCAAGAGATTTTTCACTCAATTTGGGTATAAATAATAATCAATAGGATATACATTTAATTTAAAAATAATATTTTAATAAGATTATTTGCAGGTTCTCAGATATTTATAAAACAAAAACTAGCATAATGATAATAATCAGACCTTGATCAAATTAGCAAATTTATTCAATTTATTCAACTTGATCAATTTATTTGCAAAAATGTTGAAAACGATACGGTAGAATAACTTAAAAAGAAAAAAAAAAACCTTAGTTAAAAACGTAAGTTGCTTAAATAGTTTCACTACATGAAACATTGCTTTTCAGAAATAAATCAATGCTAAAAGAAATTTTAAAAAAACGGAAAAAATGGAAAATATAATAATTCAGACAAAAATGATATAAAATTATGAAAACTATTTCAAAATTTATGAAAATGCTTTAGTGGCTAAATAGATGGCAAACAAAAAAAAAACGTTTTAATCTAAAATCTTCAAATTCAGAATAAAAAACGACATGTCTTGCAGTTTCTTTTATGACCCTAGAGGGAGACAGATTGCAATAAGAGAGGAATTTGCCCGATTTTATACCAAAAAACTTTTGGTTCCAAAAAATGTTTTCAATGACATCTGCATGTGTCTGTACTGGTGGTGGTTGGAGATTACATTGTTTTGAGGTGGGTGCAGCAAACTCTGGTCAATGTCTCCATTTTTACTCAGTGTTGATAGAATGGCATCCCTCTGGATTTTATTTGTTTTACCAACTTGTTCATGAATCAAGAGTCTGATCCAGCTGGGAGCCTTTCAGTGGAACACCTTTATGAAATGACATTTTGGCAAAATTTTTTCCCCAGAATCTTAAAAACAAAATCAGATAAAAACAACCGCTAAAAGAAAACCAACCCTTCAAAACTGAGAGCTTGTTTTTCTTCAGCAATCAATCTGGTTTTCTGAATGGTATCTTTTCATAAAAAAATGCATGGACTATATGACAAATGACAATAGGCATATTCTTCATATTTGTCTTTCAGATGCTCCCTTTAGAGGGCGCCACGGCACATATGTTGACTTCATCCAACTCTCTCTCCTGAATCATCCTCACTCAGAGACCATTTAAGACCTTGGTAGATCCTGGTAGCTCCAGCCTCAGCATCTTTTCATCAACACCATCACTGTTCCTTCTCTCAACATGCCCAAACATCAAAATCTGCTTCCCTGTGTTTATTTACAAAACATCTGCCATGATCTGTTCTTCTGATGTATTCATTCCTGATCCTATCCATCCTGGTCACTTTCCAAGAGAACCTCAACATCTCAGTCTCTGCTACTCTAGAAGTTCAAATCTCTAAGGGAGCACCCAGCTACCCTGTGGAGGAAGCTCATTTCAGCTACTTCTATCTGGGACCTTGTTCTTGTTTATGACCCAGAGCTTATGACCATAAGCACAACACAACTGTCTATTGTTGTGTTTGCTGTTTAGTAACTTAATTTGTGTTATGTTCAGTTGACCTCTTTTATGGGCCCAACTTTATAACGACCTTAAAGATGATTCTGCTGTTTTTGGCTCAATAAAACAACCCACTCTTTTCATAGTTTCCTAATCTGGGGTTCGTTCTTACTACCTGGTCCATAACAAAATCTATGCATGCGTTGTCTGAACCCACTGTATCCCTTTTGGGGTCACAGGGATGCTGGAGCCTCTCACAACTACTGTTGGACAGCTGCAGTCTGTCACAGCACTCATCGCAAAACCATATCATTTACATTTCTACATTTGTTATTTCAGATTACAGGTAGAAGAGAAATCATGTAAAGCATTACAATTGTGATACAGAATATTGTGAAGTAAGGGATTACTTTAAAAATCAATGAGACGTAATCTGTAATGTATTAAAGGCTGAAAGGGGTTTGAAACACACTGACAAACCCAATTGCAGCACAGATTTCATACATCAAGCATGTCTGCATGCATACACACCTCTGCGTTGTGCAGAAATGGGCAGACAAGTGTGTTCAGGTGAGTCTGTTTAATAAAATGAACCACGACAATGTCAAAGGTAATGTGTGAACCATGGATCTCCCAAAAGAGAAGAGCTGGGAAGAAAAGTCCACCCGCCCCAGATGACAAGACATGATTTTCCTCTTTTCATATCAAATGACAAATCAGTCTCTGCCACATAAATCTGAATACAATTAATTGTAATACTCATAATTTGAATAGCAAGTTTTCCAATCCAACACTGCTTTACAATTCAGCCATAGTTGACACTGACTGGTCTCAGAAAAACAGCCTTTTAATCTTAGCATTCATTTATTCTCCTTTATAGCCAAAGCACAAAAAAGGAACAAAAAATGACACCCTGTGCAAATATTAAGCCTCTCCCAAAGCCCGTTCCAACATCTTTTTTGAATGGTGCCCCCACCCCCCTGTCCACTGTGTTGCTCTCTCCATTTGCTCCCGCATCTTGTCTTGTCTTTTTTCCCCTCAGAAGCTCTGGCAGCCGGATCATCTCTGTCTTTTAGTGTCAATTAAAAGTGAAATATCTGCATTTGTCAACATATCATTTGTGGTGAGCCTGCAATGCACTGCTGATTTGTCGGGTAATTCCTGACACTGGGGAGGGAAAGCTGAGGTGCAGCAGTCCCCCTCATTAGACCGCAAGCTGGCAGCGTGATGGCTGACATCGGGAGGCTTTGCTCCCCACCAACATGATACTAACCCGGGAACAGGACTCGTCTGTCAGCCCTGTCACTTGCCAGCCATTCAGTCTGGCAGAAAGAGGAGCAGATAAGTGGAGGTGCAGGAGCCAGGGTGAAAAGAGGCGTCTTGTACCCTTCTCTGAAGACAAAAATTACCATAATGAAATGTAACTTTTGAGCCAAGACTACACAGTTTCCTATGATTTACAGGAAGTAAAACAAACTGCAAGCCTAACCATAATCATAAATAGTTACTCTAAAAATACCCTTATCCATTGTAAAACTGTTCCCAGTGGTCTTTTACTTCTGATTATGCAGTTTTTAGCCCAAATCAAAAAGGCTGTGTTTTTAAGACGTGTTTTCTGCAGAGCTCATTAGAGAAGAATAATAGATTTGATTTTAGCCTATATGTGTGGGAATGTTGGCACCAAAGTTAGCTGCACTTACTTTCCAGCATTCCTTTGTTTGTTGTTGTCATCAATGAAACCAGGTGGCTACAGGGAAAGGCGCCTGGACTAAAGGCGAACGCTGAGGTGCAGCTCAACTGAGTGAGAACAGGAAGTTGGTGTCAGGGTTGACATGCGGACACAAATGCAGACAGCAATGTTAAATGAAAAGTCTTTCATTTATTCAAATAAGTTCTCCAAAAACCCCAGAACACAAATCCTTGAAGGTAAAAAAAAAAAAAACCACCCGACAACCAGTGCAGGGGAGACGAGGACTTATAACCAGGAGGAGGGGATGAGGTAAGTGAAAACAGGTGTGCCAGTTAAGGAGGGAGAGAACACACACTAGGAGGGAAGTCTCAAGAGACCTGAAAAAACAGAGGTGAAAACACAGGAAGTACAACCAACAACAAAATAAAACAGGAAGTGAAACCCAAACACAACAACAACCAATGTCCTGGGTCCATAACCCCACAGTTGGAGTTATCGTTAATATTCAAACTACAAGAACTGTCAGTACACGCAGTGCATTGTTTTGTAGTCATCCAGGCGAGTTGCAAGATCAAGATGTTAATAGATCTATTTGTCTAAAAGTGGATGCATCAGAGTTGTGGTGGAGCAGGGAAACTTTGGCCCCGCCCATGGCATTTGCTGCGTCACCAACCCGAGCGTTCTCAAACCACAGGTTTTCACCCTCTCCTGATCCATCATAATTTGAATAAAGAAATACTCAGAAACAATCTTGACATTTTTATGTGATATGTAATATTTAAATGTATGTGATATGTGAAAAAGGCTACAAGATAAAATACAGTTTTCATTGGAGTGGATGTTTAATGGTTGTTCTTGTGTTGCACTGATATATCAGACACTTATTCAAGCTCCTATAATGTTCCATAAAGTAAAAATATTTACAATAGTCTGTTATTATGTTATACTTTTTTACTTTTTGATAAAGCTCATAGTTAAAGCCTAGTCACTACTGCAAGCTGTCTGAGGATGTAAAATGGGTAAAACCTGTACCGGGTATACTGGTGACCATAGGAAATGTCAGGGTCAAAGATTACTCCTCGACTACATTTTGATTAAATATTTTTGCTTTTTCTATATTTTCATGGAGACTCACATTTACTCATTATGTTTACATGAGTAATTTACTTGAGTAATGTTCTCTTCTGCTGTTTCTTGCTAACAATCAAGTTGCTGCATTTTAACCAAGCTGAAAACTTTGGGATTTAGGGCCTAGTATAATGACCTCGTTTTCTTCTGGTGTCAAAGGCTGTACAGAGGTCAAACAGAACTAGAATAGAGATTAGTTATTTTCTGAGACCAATAACAAGTCATTAATCACTCTAACTAGTGCAGTTTCAGTGCTATGGTGACCCCTGACTGGAAATCTTCAAAGAGGCTATTGTCCTGTAGGTGGCAGTATAGATGTTT